>CM040625.1:3429430-3450795 GCA_022817965.1 Solanum lycopersicoides | reverse complement strand
GAGACCTCATGGTTCTTAACTCACTTCAACCATGACCATTAAACCATACCCTTGGGTGCACAAAGAAGAAACTATTCCAGCATGTAATTTTGGTACTTTGCTTGAAAGAGAACATAGATCTTTTGAGGAAATGCTAAGCCTATTTGCGAACTTAGAAACAAGTGTTTGTGCTTTTTGGCCTGTTGGTGTAACATCCTAAATGTATAGGACTAGCTACCCTGCTAGAATTCCTCAAATTCCTCAGATCCTACATTTTCAAGGGAATCAGAGTTTTTGTATACATACATATCCATCAACCTTCTGGATGCCACTCTTGCTGAATGATGGTAAAAAAAAGAACAAAAAAAACAGGAAGCATCTTGAGATCAAGAACCAATCAGAAGTAAATTCAAACATGAATAAAGATGGATGACTCCAGATAAACCACATGCTTGAAGGAATGTTCAAAATCATAAACCGCCAGTAAATTGAAGTTGCTAGGTAATGGATTGAATAAATACTCACTTGAAAAGATTTCATCCAAATTTTCCCTTCTTGTTCTATTTTTCTCTGTCCTTTACCTATGTAAAAAAAAAAAGTCAAAGTTACAAGACTTCACTCCAAAAAGAGCTCAACAAGGGGAAAAACAACAAATGAGCTAGAGTTTCAGGATAACATGGTGTAACACATCCTTTTCATTTAAATGTCCTATTAAATCACTCGTTTTTATAATATTCAACACAGTGATGCAAAATAAATCATTGAAATGTTCTATAGCAATAATTTTACAAGTTTCTATAACAAATATTATTTTTATAATATTATTCTTCACGTATACCTGATATATCAAAATTATGGCGTAAAATTTACTAGGAGTATCTTTTAGTACATTTTCATAGACACATAATCGTGGAATTACTTTGACTTAAGGATCTATGAAGTACTATTATAAGAGAGCATCTTGCTCATCGAACTTTTATTATGAAGAATAGGTAAAACACATTTTGCTCATTCTAGATGTGAAATACTACTACTGATAAGGCAATATGATACACTTGATGATACTGATTCAGTGAACAGATGAAGAACGGTTCATAATCTGATAACGGAAGAAAGCCAACAACTTCAAAAATTAGGCTAATGCATAAATGACCACTAGTAGATCTCTTCAAAAACCAAAGTAATAACCAGTATACATGTTATCATGAGAAGACATTTTATATTCGCCAACTGCATTCACTAAAAGACGCAAACAAAAATTTACAACCTGCCAGCCTCGACTCTTCTAACAATGGGAGCTTTTGAACTGCTTCAGCCAAGCCGTCACATACCAAACACCAGCAAACTGCAATACTAAGTCATTTCAGATTTATTGATCTGGTGAATAAAAGCAGAAATTGAATTAATAGCAGCATTAGAGCAAGATTTCCAATGCAATTTCTAATACAGAAGATAAGTGCAAATATACAATAGGATAAAAACGATATGTGATCTACTCTATCAACCAATAGAAAAGATAATACATGCAATATGCTATCTCCGTAGATCGTCATATCAAAAAAGCAATTTTGGGGTATCCTTTAATTCTTCCGGAGGAGCATGGACGAAGGAAAGCTAGGGAACAAATTTTTAAGGTAACGCAAAGAGGGACTGTAAAAAGTTGCCACAATAACTAATCCAAAAAGAAAATACAGAGGCCTAAAAGTATATTCCATCCCATTTTATTGAAATCCGCAAGATGGGAGCTTAAAGGAGGATAATAATTCTTTTTTTCAGATAAGGTAGAAGTTGGTTGCTAGCTGTCTTGTAGATGAATCAGTAATATTTTTCAATTATTCCCACAACAGGTCCCACAAGTTTTGCCCTTAATATTTAAAATTGATAACAACTTTCCAAGTTGATGCCTTTCCTGATTTATACAGCGTAATCAACCGGCAGTTGTGAGGTTGCTGATGCTTGGGATGGTAATTGCTATAATTTTCAGTTTAGAAGGAATTTTCTAAATGGAAAGAGTTTAGAAGGAATTTTCTTGACTAGAAAACTGACAAGAGTTAAAATGTTACTGGAGATTACTAACGGAATTGCATTGGATAGCGTACCGAAAGACTCTGTTTGATGGGAAGGCAGTAAGGAAAAATAATTCCCAGTGAAATCATGTTAGCACCAGCTGTTGAGGAAGTTGACTAGTAATAACAGTAACACGCCTTGGTAAATGATTCGGAAGACTGGGGTTCCAAGCAAAATTGCATGTTTTGGTTGGATAGCAGCCCACAAAGCATGGCTGACGCAGGACAAAATTGAAAAGCACGACTTAGCCTATGTAATTGGTGCCATCTTTGTAAGTATTATTGGCAATATGGTGTACATTTTTTAATTTTTATGGTATACATTGGGGCAATCTTGCAAATGTGAACCAAGCCTTACGGAGTTTGAAGGGTCAGCCATTGAGGAGGCAAAAGAAGAATTGGATGATCATTCCCCTATGCATTATGAGGACAATGGGTTGAAAGAAGTCCTAGGTGTTTTGAGGATAGTGAGGATTAAGGTAGACGGCCAGTGGGTAGTCGAGTGTTTCCCCCCTTGCATGTGATATAGCGGGGTCCTAGTCCGGAGCATCTGTAAGTTTCCTTATCAGTTATTATTTTTATGCTAGTGTTATCTTATCCTTGATTTTACTCTTTTAGCACCTCTGTTGTCTAATTTATGTTGTTATCTACATTACATTATTTTACTGTCAGTACCTTTTTTTCATGATTTTCATCATTGCTTTGTACTCTTGCTCCGTGTTCAAACATGTTCTCGAGCCAAGAATCTAAAACAGCCTCTGTATCTTCCAAGGGTAGGGGTAAAATTTGTTTAACCCCACTTGGGGGACTATAATAGGTATGTTTTTTTTTATGACAAAGGAAACCCGCAGCCGCTACCAAGGTAAAACCTCCGCTCCTATGCAATAGCTCACAAACCACATAGGAGAGGTAACCCTCACAAGGCAAGCCCGGTGCGACGAGCTCGATCCAGAAGGCAAACCCTTGCTTTCGCTGGCAAGGGGTTTCGAACTTGAGACCTCCAACATGGAAGTCCCAAGCACAAACCATTGGGCCACCCCGAAGGTTCTATATAGGTATGTCTTTGTCCTGGATGTATTAAGAATCTTATGACTTGGTGTGATGCCTTTTCGGATTTGGACACTGATGTTATTCTAGAGATCTTAGATTCCCTCCAGTTGTATGAGGTCCTTAGTTGCGCGGACTCTTCACTTTTGATGCCGCACCCGTCTCGGATTCTTCAAAAATACACTACTTTTGGCGAATCCGACACGCACCCATTGGCATTTTTGGAGAGTCCGAGCAACATAGATTGAGGTCTAGTTCCAGTTTGATTGTATAGATGTAGTACCAACTTGGTACGGTTTGTTTATGGAAGTCTTAACTCAGTTTCCCTCAGCTTGTAGCCTTATCCCTACTCCACACCCTTCCTTAAGGGGAACCTTATACACCAAACATTTCTCCAAGTGTGTCTAAGACACGCCATTTTTGTGATTGACCAGTTTTCTAGAACATGTGTATGTCACGCTATGAAATGTATCATTAAATTGGAAAAAATAAAAATATTTCCTCGTTTTTGAAGAAAAAATAAACAGATCCACCGGTGTCCACCTCTCCATCATCTTCATTTCTCCATCCCTCCTTCTTCCAACATAAACAAAATCCCAGTCTCCATAGGCTATCTCTCATCCCCCAAAATCTTTTCTTCACCCTACTAGTAAAATTCTTCCGATGGGTATTTAAAGACAAAAGAAAAAGAATAATATACAATTGGGAGACTGTGCAGACACAACCTTTATTTCTTCCCCTCTCCACCTTTTCTTATGATGATTAAGGTATACATTCCAAAATAGTTGAGTATTAACTCCGTCTGTATTAGTCTCACATATAGAAGTTGGTGGAACAGCTATTACGAATATTACTACCATACTAAGAATATTAATATTTTAATGTTGTCGTTGTAGTTTATTTCTTGTCGATGTCAACAAGTCAGTTTTCATAGTTTTTGTTGCGCGTATGCTCTTTACAATAAAGACGATGATACTAAAAAAGTAGACAGGAGGCATTCTGTTGAAGGTTTAGACACTTCTTTGGCTCTCCACACGCCTATCTTGTGTGTAAAACTATGCGGGTGCAACATGGCAGCAATGGTTTGTCTAAAATGTTTGCTTGTAAAAGGTTTTCCTTGAAGAGAGGTATGACAGGGATTTGGATACAAGCATGAGGGGTAAACTATGTATTAAGCCTTTTGTGAAATAGATTTACCTGTACTTAAGAAAAAAAATTAAGTTAGTCAAATGTCTTGTACAAAACATGACAAACAGAATAATTAGGAAGTCCTTAGTCCTTCCAATTATTCTTCCTTTGAGTTTAATTAGTGTTACTAAATGTCATTGCTTTGTTGCTTAAATGGGATGTAAAGTGAGGGAACATGGCTTCGTGGATGAAGTATGTACTTCAAATAAATATGTGCTTCAAATAGCAACACTCAAATGATCCCAATGAGACACAGGTTGGTTATTTAAATCTTAACATCGAGATTTGGAGTAATACTGATATTATTGCATATGGAATGTTGAAATTTGATTATATAGTACTAAACTTATATAAGTATAATATTTTGTTAATTTCCACAAATTGTGGCGCCAAACTTTACTTTAACTGATGAAATTTTCTACCAGTTAACTTTAAAAAACATAATTTAATATAGCAAGAATGGATACAAAACTTACCTATTTCAAAAAAAAAAGAATGGATATAAGTAATTAACAAAAGATGGTCACTTATCCTTTGCAAATGCTCATGTACGACCAGTAAAATTAAGAAGTTATCAGTCTATATCAATCACTCTCCTATAAATACACATTCTTAAACCCTGGTTCCTCCACTCTTGGGAGCTCAAGGTCTCATTTTCTATTTCACTTCTGACGGATTCTTTCAACACCAATCATTGTTTCATTTGTAAAATTTATTTTTGTGAGAGAAATCAACAGATAACAGTGAGATAGATACAGTTGAATGAGTAATTTTGATTCCTCTATTCACAAAAAACAGAAAAAGAAAAAATTTATATAGCATGTTCTAGAATCGCAACTACTTGAATTAATCATCAGACGCCAAGGGTATCACAATCATCTGCATCTGAAGATTCAGAAGAGCATCCTTTCGCTTCATGTTTCCTGTTTTCTCCTGTTGAAGTATCAGAAACAAGTGTGGGCATGATTTTGGAAAGCAAGCTGATGATCTTGGTTTAACAGCAGATTCTTTAGTCTATCCAAAACTTGGGCAGCTTAGGCCTTAACTGACAGAGCCTCCTTGACCCTTATGTCAGCTTTAATCCTGGCCATAATGGCAGCATTTCGGAAAGACTTAAAAGCAATGGTAACAGCGACAAACAACTGTTTAGCCAAATGGAGGTTGATTTCAATGGTGTTATAGTTGATTCCAAGATGTATGATTGAATCAAAGTAATTTGTTTAGCATCATTGGGAGTAACATAAAAGAAAGTGAAATTAAGGTTACAACAAAGAGGGCACAAGTAACCAGGGGAGGAGGAAGCAGCATCAGCGACACAAGAGAGTTGTGAGATAGAGGGGAATTTTAAACAAAGGAGATGCTGGCGAAGGGGAGGAGGCATCGTGGAGGAAGGCAGCAAAGCAAATGGAAAGAAGGAACTTGAATGGGATTTCAGTATGCAGGAAGCGCAAAGATAGTGGTGGAGACTTCCGTAGGGGAGAAGGTAGATGATGAAGAGGTGAGAGGTAGCACAAACCACGTATCGCGTCCGTAAACACCTTCATATGGATGCTCCGCCACCTGCTGCACCATCAGAACAAACAATTTTCCTAATCCCTATGGCCTATCAAAATCTCACATTTATTTATACAAACTGATATAGGAAACTTGTTGATATTCAAAGTATCCAACACCCTCCTTGCTCTCTTGTGTTCTCTGAATGCATTCATAACTAATTGAAATAGATACATATTTCCTTTTTTACTTGGAAAATGTGAATTATCACAAATTTGTTCCTCCTATCTGCAGCAGCCACTTCTCTACTCTCTATCATCTTGTCCCGCTTTGTAGATTCTACTTACACAGGACCTAATTATTATATGTATATTTCCTAGTCGAACCCTCATTAGCATGTTTACTATAGGCCTACCAATCAGCTGCCACTAGAAATATTATTGCACTTCCATAATTGCATTAGCAGTAAAAAAATTAGCTTAATAAACAAAAAGCATGCTTTCATATGGAAAATTAAAAAAATTCAAACAAGGTAAACAAACAAGAGCCAAAAATTACCTCTTTCTCTGAGTCGAAAGGCATATCTACAACTATCCAAGTATCGCCTACATCAATGACGTATCCCTGCAAATTCGCCAGTGCAAAACTTTCTGTGTAGACTCTGGTACATCAGTTGGCATTTCGTGGCCTCTGCAACATGTACTCCCATATACCTTTCTGGCAGCTCCATCCATGGCGGAATACTTCTTGCTTTTTTCCTTTATCCTTCATTTTCATTGTTAACTTCTAGGGTTTCAGTTGTTTGATGGAGAATTAAGGAAAGTAAGGAATAAGAAGTACTCTTTGGGCAAATTTTGAACATTTATATATATATATATTATGTAGAACTGTCTAAATGAATTGACTCAACATAACCTTAATGGACTAAAGAGTTAAATAGGTTGGCATGTGTTGACTCTTTTATCTAAATGACCTATAAAATAGCAGTTTAAACCAGCCTTAAGTGGGCCACAGATTGGGATGGGTTGGCCCTCTAATAAAAAAACGGATAACATTTTTCTTTTAAAAAGTATATGAACGTTGATGAATTGTATATATTTCAGTGAATATCTACAAAACAAATACATAATAATCAAGATGCAATATTCGTAAGTTTCATCCAAGCAAAAAAAGTTTACAGGATCACTATTTTCATATAAAAGACAATAAAAGGGGAAGTGAAAAATTAGGCATAAATACAAAAGTAAAAGATTCATAACTTTCTTATCTATTTATCCTAAAGTTCAATGAAAGAAACTAACTTGGGGGCATGGTTTTTTCACCTCTAAGATGAATTAGTTCATTATTTGGCTAACTCTTCAACAAAGATAGCAACATTTGGACTTGAAAATTGAGGTATCATGGTAGAGTTTTTGGCCAAAAACATCTTTCAACTATACCCTAAACATAAACTATATTCTTAAAGTATCGTTTTTAGCAGAAAAAATTCTTTAACTATACCCCAAACTTAAACTAATCCTTAAAGTATTATTTTTAGCATAAAATATCCTTTAAGTATTTATAAGTGAACAGCTTTTATCCTTTTGTTAGATATTGTCAAAATATTAAGGGATCTTACGAAAAAATGAGTAGTTAACATGACTATCAACAAAAGTTATTCTGGAAAATTTCATTACTTTCTACAAGAAGTTATTTAAAATTAAATCTTAGACACTGTTGCTCATGGAAACTAAAAATGATTGGAACTTTTGAAAGGTGTGGGTCCACATGATTTGCCTTTTTCGTTACGAAAAAAAGTTGGAGATTAATTATTTTTACCTTTTTCTTAACCGATTAAATGTATAGATGTTTGGGTCAATCTAATATCAAAGTGATCAAAATATTGATTATGTCTTGTATTTGAGTTTCATTCTACATTATTAGAAGCGGAAGTCTCCAACAAATGTCGTTTCTAGCATATTCAATTGAGAAGAAATATATTTAACTAATAATATTTTTAATTAAAATTACATAAAAATGAATTAAAAAAACTGTCAAATTAAAAGATTTTGCATAATTCTTAACTCAATTACGAAAAAGTTCAGGATAATATTCTTGACATATTTAAGAATAATAATTAGGAAGGGATGACTTAATTTTTGTGGGATATATCGATTAGTTTTCTGATAAATTCAAGTAGAATGATGAAAATTATTTACTTTAAAATACTTGAAGGATGTTTTCTGCTAAAAATGATATTTTAAGGATGTAGTTTAAGTTTATAGTATAATTAAATTATGTTTTCTGCTAAAAATGATACTTTAAGGATGTAATTTAAGTTTAGGGTATAGTTGAAGGATGTTTTTGGCCAAAAACTCTATCATGGTACCTAGAATGTCTGTTATGTGACATTGGGAGTGATGAATTGCGTCTTTCATTTAAATTGTGAGCCTTTGCTTGAATTAATTGTGGAGGTCGATGGCTGCAACCTAATTGGTAAGTTTGAAATTGGGATAAAGAAGTTATCTAATTACTATTGTTGCACGTATATACAAGTTCAAAAATGAGATATATTCACAGTTACTATGATTTGCTATAATCGAGCCAAAAGTCTTTTAGAAATACCTTCTCTAACTCCACGAGATAGTGGTGAGGTATGTGTACATTATACCCTCATTAGATCCCAGTTGTGGGGTTTCATTAGGCATGTCGTGATAATTGATAGTAAATTTTTACTTCAAACAAAGGCTCTATAGGAAATCGACTCTCTTTCTTTATGATGTAGGGTTAAGGTCTAAATACACTCCACCCTCACCAAATTTCACTTATGAAATTGTGCGTGTGTCATTGTTGTTGGTAACTAGTTGTAAAGGACAATCCATACATATATGCAAGGGTTACTTTGTCAATATGTACAAGCCACAAACGTTATTTTCACCAAAATATCAATATGTATATGTAATGTATCAACATTGTATGATACGTGCATAATTATGTATAGATGATGTACAACTATGTATCATAGACATATATACTTCGTTAATATAATGAAATATACATAGCAAATCAATTTCCTTTCAATCTCAATCAACTGGAATCTCACAAACAGTCTCAAGTCTCAGTATCTAATATAAGCTCATCTCAATATTTAGAATTGTATCAATGTATTATTTATTCGAAGTGATTCACATTTATACCACATTAATTTTAAAGTCAAGCTTTATATAGATACAAGATGAATAGGAGAAAAGGAATGAAGTAAGGAATAAATAAAGGAAGAACTATTAATGATCGAAAGAGGCGAAAATTTTAAAGTCAAGCTTTATATATATACAAGATGAATAGGAGAAAAGGAATGAATAGGACGAAAATATATATATTTACATGTGTATATACAATTTTCTCTCGCTTTATACAAACAGAACCGCAATTTATACATATCATTTCTGATTGTATAAGCAAGAGAGGCGAGGGTGGCGAGCGAGATAAGGGAGAGTGGCGAGCGAGAGGGGAGAGAGGGGGACAAAAATATATGTATTTATACAATTTTCTCTCGCTTTATACAAAAAAACAACAGATTTTATACACTTGTATTTGTATAAAAGTGAGGGAAAACAGCGAGAGAAAACAGCGAGAGATGGAGCGAGAGAGGAGAGTGGCGAGCGAAAGTTTGAGGGAGAGAAGTGACTGGCAAACAATTTGCTACGGGACACAATTAAATCAAGGAGTGGTTATAGCAATTAATTTGATTTATTAGTTTGCCATTATATATAATTTTCCTTTATAAAAACCCCTCAAACTGAAACAATAATATAAAGTTGATACATTAATCTGATGCGTCAAATACATTAATCGTTAAGTAAGATACATTACATTTTAAATCTGATACACTAATATGATGCGTGAGATACATTAATCTGATGCACGAGATACATTGATTTGACGCGTGAGATACATTAATTTGATGCGCTGATACATTAATCTAATATGTGAAAATGAGGAATTTTGGAAATTTGTAAAACTAATAGGGGATAATGGTAATAAGAGAATTTACAGGTAAGATTTCTGTCATTTATCTTTTTTTTTATCCAATTTAGATTTCAAAAGATGATAAGTTTTCCAATAAATTATATATCCAATCGATTAATAAATTTCTTAATTTAACAAATGTGAAATAATTAATTAATTATCAAAAAATAAGACTAATTGTAATACTAATTAAAATTTTGATTAGTTTAACAAAATTAAGATATATAAGTTAAAACATTATCTTTTGAGACGAATGTTCAAAATATTTATAAAAATCTAAAGTCGTATACAAATTTATATCTATATAAATATAGAAATATATAATTGTTTCTAAAAACAAAACAAAATCAAGCCTGAAAATATTTCTTAGATTTTTCAAAAACAATTATTTTCAATTGTTTAAAATTTAAGAAGCTTAAAAACCAATCAAATCGTGGATGATCAAAATTGGATGTCAATAGCTATCTTACTCTATCAACCAATAGAAAAGATAATACATGCAATATGATATCTCCACAAATCGTTATATCAAAAAAGCAGTTTTGAGGATATCCTCTAATTCTTTTGGAGGGGTGCTAGGGAACAAATTTTAAAGTAACACAAAGAGGGAGTGTAAAAAGATGCTAAAATAACTAATTCAAAAAGAAAATACAGAGGCCTAAAAAGTATATCTATATGTTGCCTTATCAGTTATTATTTTTATGCTAGTGTTATCTTATCCCTTGATTTAGCTCTTTTCATAACACTGTTGTCTAAGTTACGTTGCTATCTACTACATTATTTTACTGTTGGTACCTTTTTTTCATAATTTTCATCATTGCTTTGTACTCTTGCTCTGTGTTCAAACATGTTCTCGAGCCAAAAATCTAAAACAGACTCTCTGTCCTTCAAAGATAGGAGTAAAATTTAACCTCGCTTGTGAGACTATAATAAGCATGTTTTTTTTTAATGACAAGGGAAATTCACAGCCGCTACCTTTTGAGCTCTGTGTTCAAACATGTTCTCGAGCCAAGAATCTAAAACAACCTCTCTACAGGGCCGGCTCTATGCCTTTTTAAATTAGGCATTGGCCTTAGGCCCCCAATTTTAGGGGGCCTCAATTTTTTATCAATAATAAATTTTGTGTTATTTTTAAAGAAAATATTAATTATTTATGAATATATATATATTAAAAAAAATATTATTTTATTTCCTTTAATCTAATTTAAATAAAAGAAATTACGAAGAATTGTTTTATTTTCTCACAGTCTCTACGCTAATATTCACATTATTTTATTCTTTTAACTCCTTTGACACTCTCTTCTTTAAATTTCTAATAAGTTAGAGTCATATTCAATCAAAAATATGAATCAATAGTCAAAAAGTGTTGAGCAAGTCATTTGTAATTTTTTTTTCTATTTCTTCTTAGATTTCCAAGCATTACAACAAGCATAGTAAAATGTGGGGTATACAAAATTATCAACTTCTTGAATCAAATTATGTTAACAATTTATATTATAATTGCCCGAGTAAGCAAATGTTTTTCAACGTGGAATTGATAAAATCTTATCTAAAGCTAATAATTGAAAAGAAAATTGAATAAATCATTTATTAAAAAAATATTAAATATACCTTGCATTTAGAAATGCAAGATTTTTTTTGTAAAAAAAAATAATACATATGAAATTTATTAGATTTTAGGCCTCTAATTGAAATTTCGCTTTAGGCCTCCGATTGCGTTGAGCCGCCCCTGCCTCTCTATCCTTAAGGGGTAGGGGTAAAATTTGTGTAACCCCATTTGTGGGACTATATTATTGCATATGAAATTAGTTATCTTGATTGAAATTTTGTACTCAAATCATTATTTCATTTGTAAAATTTATTTTTTTTTGTGAGAGGAATTAACAGATAACAGTAAGATAGATACAGTTGAATGAATAATTTCGATTTCTCTATTCACCAAAAAAACAGCTAAAGAAAAAATTTATACATGTTTTAGAATCGCAACTACTTGAGTTCATCACAGACGTCAATGGTATCACAATCATCTGCATCTGAACATTGAGAAGAGCATCCTTCACTTCATGTATCCTGTTTTCTCATGTTGAAGTATCAGAAACAAGTGTGGGCAAGACTTTTGGAAGCAAGCTGATGATCTTGGTTTAACAGCAGATTCTTTAGTCTATCCAAAACTTGGGCAGCTTAGGCCTTAGCTGACAGAGCTTAGGCCTTAGCTGACAGAGCCTCCTTAACCTGGCATAATGGCAACATGTTGGAAAGACTTAAAAGCAATGGTAACAGCGACAAACAACTATTTAGCTAAATGGAGGTTGATTTCAATGGTGTTATAGTTGATTCCAAGATGTATGATTGAATCGAAGTAATTTGTTTAGCATCATTGGGAGTAACATAAAAGAAAGTGAAATTAAGGTTACAACAAAGAGGGACAAGTAACCAAGGGAGGAAGAAGCAGCATCTGTGACGCAAAAGAGTTGTGAGATAGAGGGGAATTTTAAATAAAGGAGATGCTGGCGAAGGGGAGGATGCATCGTGGAGGAAGGCAGCAAAGCAAATGGAACAGAAGGAACTTGAGTGGGATTTCAGTATGCAGGAAGTGAACACCGAGCCAACACCTTCCCGTTGTCTCCACTGGTAGCCAAGGACTCTCCTTTTGAATTGAAGTGGCAACATAGGAGCTTGCTCATTTTTGTGTCAAGGTACTAATCTCTTTAAAAGAGTTTTCTGCAAAGAATATGAAATCAATATCTTTGTGGCCAATTGGGTTCTCAATATGACATTAGATGCAAACTAACAATGTGAGTATAGAGCCAAACAACAGGTGACACCAGTTATGTACAGTCCTTATGGAGGATTAACAATTTCTGTCAACAGTCCATTATCTAAATTGCAACATTTTTTAATATTAGATTTCTTAGGAACCATTAAACTTGTTGTCCCTACCTTCCTGCGGAGTAGCAAATTTCTTCGTCGATGCATCGATTGAACTACTTGCAATGACCGACCATCATCTCCTTGGGAATAGCAGCTTATAGTCTTATTCTTTGCAACAACAGAGACGGTATCTTTTATGCAAACCTACAAATCAGGAAAATATTAAATGAGCAAGAATAAAGTAGATGAAGACTAGATTGACACTCCATATGCATTCGTCCAAGTGACTATTATGGTGACAGAGACAAGAACAAACTAGGAGAGTGAAGTCCAATCCAAAAAAGATGATGACGTTTATCAGCGACAGAGTGAAACCGAATCACCAGCACATGAAGGGCTTAAGAAGTAGATGCAGAAAAATGATCTTACGGATGCCAAAGAACTCAATGGAGCTTTCCTCTTTATGCCACTCTGATACAAATCACAAATAAGAAATTAGAATCCATACGGGGGCACATGTTTCCTCGATTCTGGCAATGCTAAAATATTGCTGGAATTTGACGACGTTCAAATATAATCAGTTTCTAGCGACACCTTTGTGATATTAGCCATACCTTATTTGAAAACTGCAGTCCCAGCTGGTTTATATTCTCCTGCACTGCAGGTTGCTTTCCAGATCTTCTCTAAAGTCCTCCTATAGGAGCTAATTTTTGTTGGTTAGTTGGTAAAAACTCTGGGGCCCTTTGATCTGTATCAACTAACATCTGTCAAATGCCAGAAGAAAAAGTTAAGGCAGGAAAAAAATCTCAATCACAACATTGTAGTAGGGAAAACCTATATTTTGTCCCTCAATCTGTTGATTACTGAACTATGCAAATACTTTGAAATTTTTCTCTTTTTTTCTTTCTTCTACATAGGTTTCTCCTTTTAAAGTTGAGTTTTAAGTTACAGTTCTTATTTTACTACTAATAACTTATTGTACAAGGTTTTTACAAAGAGATTTCAACAACCAGAAAATTCTAAAAACCAACTCTGGTTTCCCTGGCTAGAATAATTGCAGTATGCTACAATCTTAGGAGCGAAATAGTTACTTGACTATTGAATTTACTCCTGCATCTATTCCACTTGAGTCAGCTGGAATGAACATACGGAAGAAATCAATAGTACTTGCAAGGGCAGGAAGTTTGAGCTTATCCAATGTATCTACTATGTACAACTATATTTCGTAGAACATCCTATAGTGGAAAGGGTGTATTTCTCAAAAAATGTTCCTTTTTAGTTGGCATGATTACATTGGGATGAACAACTTGATGGCTAATGACGGGGAGTTGAAGCAACTCCCAGGGTTGAATATGAAAGGAATGAACTAACTAAAAGCTGACCCAAACCTAGAGGTCCTAAACACCATAATGGACTTTACATTTCTATTAACGCAAAAGTTCAAGGTACTCACAATGGATTGCCATCCTTGATGAGATGCTTGTTGGAGAGATACGTTGTTCCCTGCAGGAACAACAACTCAAAAAGATGATCAGAAGGAAATCTAAATTTAACTAGAAAGATTAGGTGATCTACGGGTACAAATCATAAGAAGATCAAAAGGAAATTTAAAATTATTTAAAAAAAGATGAGGAGATCAAAAGTGCATAAAATGTTAACACAACCTGATGGAACATTGTACAATGTATAAAATAAGGATAAATGACAGAAATCTCACCTTTAAGGTTTCTTTTTATCATTATCCCCTATTAGTTTTACAAATTCGCAAAATCCCTCATTTTCACGCATCAGATTAATGTATCAGCGCATCAAATTAATGTATCATGTATAAAATATACATCAGAATATTGTATCATGTATAAAATGTATTGTATCTTACTTAACAATTAATGTATCTCGCGCATCCGATTAATATATCAGCGCTTATATTATATTATTGTATCATATTATATTATTGTATCAGTTTGAGGAATTTTTGTAATTATAAATTTATAAGGGACAAATGATAATTTTGCCTAAAAATAAACAGCTAGGCCTCAATTCCTAGCTACTTGGGCACATTGTAAAATTTAATGGTAAAAAGTACTTGAAATTCATCTATCTGATCACAACACAAACTTCTCATGGTGCTTTTCCTAAAGAGAACATGTAACGAATAGCACTCATCAAACTGATTATTTTGCTGAATCCAAGTATTAAAGATTGTCTGTTTATTTTCCTAGTGTATTTTGCAGTGAAAATTGCCAATTGATAATGAATTGAACTTCAAAATGAAACTGGAACTAACAATTCAATGGAAATTAATTGCACATACAGAGTTTCATCTTCAAAAAACTTAAAAAGATAAAAAGATGTGAAGGGAGAGGGCATTGTATCAAAGATCTATGTTAGAGAAGCCTCCAGCGCATACTTGCTTTGGTGGATCTTATTCCTAAGTTGTCATATGTTCATCCTTTCTCACTTCAACCTACAACATGCATCTCTACCCAAATGGGAAAGTGTGTCATATACAATCTTATTTGTAATTTTTTTACTAAAGATAATCTCTAACTAGCCATTGGCATAATCACTAAAAGAATGGGAGTCAACATAGATATCACATGTATAGTTCATCAAGTAGCATTCATATATCAAACTAGCTTAAAATTGGAGTAGAGCTCAATTCGAATATATGTACACAAGAACAAACACAAATCAATATAGTAACAAGCAAATTTACAACCTTAAAATCGAGTATAATACACATATACTAGTATAATAAATTTGTATCTTAGAATCAAATCGAAAAGTATTTTTATATTACAAACAACAACATACACAGTGAAATCCTACAAGTGGGTTCTGGGAAGGTTAGAGTGTACACAAACCTTACCACTACCTTGTTTCCGGAGGAAAAATATTTTTATATTAAATATATAAATTTTTTTGTTTTCTACAAGTGTAATACTCTATAAACACTTAATACACTTTATACTTATGTCAAAATAATTACTTTCAACAACATTAGTTGGTGCCACAATTGATAAACATGCTAAGGTTGGATTAGTCGAGTTCTCTGTACAAACAAATGTGGCTCGCTTAATATCTCTAATTAGTTGAACAACTAAGTATTACCTTATAAATAAGGAACAAGAGCAACCTTAGACCCATGCAAGCCACATTTATTTATTTATTGAAAATGGTAATTGTTTCTATTGCTGTAGAACAGTACTGAAACCCGTATTTACACAAGGAAATCTAATAATACCGACTTATCCCTATAATGAGTCTAAGACATCAATGATACAGACGGTATCATTAGACGGTATCATTAGAGTAAAATTGATTACACCAAAAAACAACACAAAGCAAGACACCTTGTAGGGGATCTTGGCTTTCCATATATGTCTACAGGGCGTCTTGAGTAACTGCAATTTTTTTATGGTTCAACTTGTACACTGCACCTACTTTAAAAATCCCTTTACTGTTTCCCAACAGCAATCTTCCCCACCCTATTTCCAGACCACTAAATCGATCAATGCTTCTAAAAAATTGTTACTTTTGGAATTTTCCTGTCGTTGAGGTGTCTTCTAAATAGAATATTCCACCCTTGAGGAGTCCATAAGACAGCTATAGTACTTTGCTGCTTAAGAACTAAATTGTAGATGTCAGGGAAGAGAGTCTCCATATTTCATTCCGCATGCCAATCATCCTTCCAAAATCTGACATCTACACTTTGATCTTGGTATTAGGTTTGAATTCATTCCAAAGTTCTCTAATGGATTTCCAAAAGCTAACAGCATAGGGGGTGGTAACCTCCTTTGTCATCCAACTATCACTCTCTTCATATTTTGCATTTATAACCGAGCCCCACAAATTTGATTATCATTTAAGTACTTCCAAAGCCACTTCATCCTCAAAGCTTTGCCCTGGTTCTTCATGTCCTTGATCCCCAGACCCCCAACTCTCTTTTCAGTGATCAAGTTTTCCATTTGACAAGTGATATCCTCTCCCTTCCTTGTTCCCTTGCCATAAAAATTTTCTCCTGATGCTATCCAATCTATTGATGATTGTGGGGCAGGAAATAATGACATCATATATGTTGGAAGTGCATCACGCACAAAATTTATCAAAGTTAGTCTTCCCCCTAGTGAAAGGTACAAGACTTCCACCTTGCTAGCCTCTTCTCACACTTCTCAATCACCCCATCCCAGCCATACAAGCCACATTTATAAATATATACCACATGTCATTTCCATCTTATATGGTGTTCGTGTGGCTTGGCTAGGTTAGGAAGGGAATCAGAAAGAAACAACTGCTATTCAAGAATCTTTTTCTATGTTAGCTAGTTGGGCAGGCTTTCATATGGAACCCCCCCCCCTCCCCCTCCAAGCCATATTAAATTGGTAATACTTGTATGTATCCAATCACATAGTTGTACAGGTGACCCTTTCAAAGGACAAAATGGCATTCATCAATCCATCATCCTCATTCCTTTCCTTTATGTAAACTTGAACAATGGTAATTCAAAGTTGTTCCAAGGTCATCAACTTTTTTTAAGGTTGAACATCCTTACATGTTTCATATGGGGCAAGCAGGTGGCGCACATGTGCTATAGAAGCACTTGTTCAAAGAACTGCAATGAACATCATACCTAGTGATTCATTTTATTGGGCGAGTGTGCTATAAGCCCAATTGCGTGATCAAGATTACGAAACTCAATTACCCTTCGGGGTGACCCAGTGATTTGGGCTTGGGACTTCCATGTTGGAGGACTCAAGTTCGAAACCCCTTGTCGAAAGCAAGGGGTTTGCATTCTGGGTCGACCTCGTCGCATCGGGCTTGCCTAGTGTGGATTGCCTCTCCTATGTGGTTTGCGAGCTATTTCATAGGAGCGGGGTTTTACCCTGCGCACAAAAAGGGTGCAGCTGCGGGTTTCCTTTTCATAAAAAAAAATTAAGAAACTCAATTTGATAACTAAGGTTTGGTTAGAAATATATTGAAAATGATAAGATCACATATAGTCTAGGTAGTACTCCTATCAAGGTAGCCCATGACTCATCAATAAGTCATTCTAAGTGACACCTTACCAATATATCATTCTAGAGTAACATTGTGCTCCTCTTATTTTTTCAAAAAAAACAAAGTAACACCATGTTCCATAAACTTGTATATAATAATAGTTACACCATGACACATTGATTGAATCAACCTAAAGTTGTCTATTTAATATACTTCTTCTTATAATAGTATAGTAACTTCAAAGTCCATCGCTAAGCCTTACGTATTGAAAGATTTAGTTCTAGAATAGGTGTGAGAGTTGAGGGAAAGAGAATTTACCAAAGGTGTCAGTATGAAGAGTGAAGACCTTTTATTCTATGTTTTAAGATCTACATGTTCTCAAAATTCAAACCTACAAACTTGATCTCCTCCAAAAACCCTATTCCCTAAGCCCTCATAACATTAGTCACTCCTTGTGCTTGCATTCTAAGTTAGAATTCCTTGGAGAAGGAGAAAGCAATTTAGGCTGATTCAAGTTTGTTGAAGTGTGATCATCTCATTTAAAAATTTAAATTGTCAATGAGAGCACACTTTATTTGCTTAATTATATTCTCAGCACGACCCCTCACCTGTGGTCTGATTCTTTTTCATGAGCCAAACACGTGAAATTTCTCTTTGATAATGGGTTGGTGTGAAACTCGATCTCAGGACCTTTGTGTGTTCTGATACTATGCTCAAGTATGTAACTATCTCATCTAAAAGCTTAAGTTGTGAGAGAGAACACATTTTTATTTACTTAATGATATTCTCAACAAAGTCGTCGCAACTTAGGTAGTTAGTTCAAAAGTGACTACAGTACACTTTAGGAGGCGGGCTAATTCTAATCAACTTTGTGCTAGATTCATTGCCAACCTATTTGATGTCTCTCTTTGCTATGACATCTAAGTACTCAAAGTTCTAGACAAATTAAGAAGAAACTTCATATGCATGGCAACAAGGAGCATAAGGGTTTCAGCCTGGTGAAACGGAACAAAGTGCAACAGAGCAAGGAGCATAGAGGTATGGGATTTAGAAAGCTGAAGCTACAAAATAGCAGCCTGCTCAAGAAATGGATGTGGAGATATACTGAGGACAGACCATCCCTGTGAAAGAATATAATACAGCAGAAGTAAGGACCAAATGGACAATGCATTTGATGAATCCAATGACACTTGCAGAGTTAGACTATGGAAGACCATCAGGTCTCTTTGGACCAACCTTGGGAAGAACCTTACCGAGCAAAGTAATTAGAGCCAAATATGACGAGACAGACAACTGAATGACTAAAGAGGTCACCACACCTTATGGTGCGAGTCTGTAGAGATCCATTAGTGTTATGGAATGAATTCAAACCAAACACTGAGATCAAAGTGGTAGATGGTGGAAGAATTGATTTTTGGAAGGATGAATGGCACGAGGCTGGCATCATGGAACTTTTATTACCAGATATCTATAACCTGGTACTTCAATCACATAACAGTTGCAGAGTTATGATCCCCTCAAGGTTCTTTTATAAGACGTCTAAAAGACTGGAAAATTCAGAGTGTATGTGACTTTTTCAGCACAATTGAGCCCTTGGAGGTATGGAGATTGGACAAGACATCCTAATCTGGCAAGGTACTATAGAAGGTGCTGAATAGAGAGAGCTAAATCATCCCATTCAGATCCAAGAAACTAGCCTCGAAAGAACATCTGAAAAGTTAAGATACCTCTTAAGGTTGCCTGTTTTGAGTGGTTGATTGCTACAGAAGCAGTTCTTACACGAGATTATTTAATGAAGAGGATAATTCAGCTGTCCTGTGTGTTTCTTTTAAAAGGTGAAACTGCTGAGCAAGTTAATCATCTCTTCCTGCGCTGCATGGTTATAAATAAGCTACGGAGATTGTTCCTTAATCTTAAGAAAATCTCCTGGTCCATGCCTGGGAGAGTCACAGAAGCTCTTCTGAGCTGGAAGGAAGCAGGTACACAGGCAAATGATAGGAAAAGATGGAGATCTAGTGGACAATTCAGAGTGTGTTTTTTTTTTCAGCACAACTGAGCAGTTTGAGGTTTGGAGATTGGACAAGACATCCTAATCTGGCAAGGTACTAAAGAGTAAACACGGTGCTTACAAAATAGGTGCTGAATACAGAAAGCTAAATCATCCCATTCGGATGCCAAGAAACTAGCCTTGAAGAACATCTGAGAAGTTCAGATACCTCTTAAGGTTGCCTGTTCGGTGTGACTGTTGGCCACAAAAGCGGTTCTTAGATAAGATAATTTAATGAAGAGGGGAATTTCAAAAAAAAAATTAATGAAGAGGGGAATTCAGCTGTCCTGGATGTTTTTTAAGGTGAAACTGCTGAGACACTTAACCATCTCTTCCGCACAGCATGGTTATAAATCAGCTACAGAAATCTAATGGTCCATGCCTGGGAGAGTCACAGAAGCTCTTCTGAGCTGCAAGGAAGCAGGTACACAGGCAAAGAATAGGAAAAGATA
Source organism: Solanum lycopersicoides (assembly GCA_022817965.1). Lineage (NCBI taxonomy): Eukaryota > Viridiplantae > Streptophyta > Magnoliopsida > Solanales > Solanaceae > Solanum > Solanum lycopersicoides. The sequence goes on along the minus strand of CM040625.1, from coordinate 3,430,642 downwards.
GATAATTGTCCCAGCTAGTGTCTAGTGGACAATTTGGAAGGAGAGGAACCGTAGATGCTATGAGAGTATAGAGAATAATATGGAGAAAGTCAAACTGAATTGTGTTCTGCCGTTATATTTTAGCGGTAACAAGTTGTATTCCAATGATATTGTCTCTATCATGGATGTTTTAGATTCTCTAGTCACAGACAGTAGATCATAGAATACTCTTCTATATATAGTTCCAGTGCAAGCGATGCACTCCTTTGGTTTAATTCAGATACAGACGCAATTACCAACGAAAAAGGGAAAGAGAAAGAATTCCTAACTGGACGTCCAAACTGACAACTAGTAGACTCGTCGACATAATTTGAGCTTTTAAGTGGACATTGGTGAAATTAGAAGGACCTAGATTAAATGATTATAGACCACTCACATATGAGTAAACTATGAAATAAGTTACCTTGACTGAAAATACTTTATAAAAATACAGAACTCAACCACGGCTAAGAACTAAGGCATTTAAACAAAGATATTCAGTATCTGATCAGACCCTGTCTTAGTATATAAGATAATACCTTTAAGTTGGAGAATCAAATGCAAAGCAGAAATACTATTTTGATGTTTATGGTCGAGATACACAATAATCTTTTTTTAAAACAAATTATAATGGCTACACATTATAAGCGCTCTTCAATATATATATTAAGTATTTGCAGACTATATTAATGTTCAAACAGCCAACAGACCCAAGCAAAAGACATTTACAAACTAAATGCAAAATATTTAATGTTAAATTACAAACAGACCTGAATCATAAAGTTCCACTGAAGCACGCAAAGCGTTTGCAGGGGCATGAATACTTGGTTCCATTGGCATAGGTCCTCCCAAGTCTATGTCAGGTCTGTCATCCTGAAAGAATAAAAACTTGTTAAATCTTTTCAACTAATTATTCATTAAAAAAATTTGCAAATATGTGAGGAAATGTAAACATACTCTTGCATTCCACTTTGGAGGCATTTGATAGCTGATGGACATGAACATACAACAAACAAAATTAGAAGATTCTGATACGCCAACTCTACTATCAAAGTAATGGTGGTTTCATATACAAAACATATTTGGACTATCTAGATAACGTGGAAAATTTATCGCATAGTATAAGTCATGCAGTTGGTTCTAATTACTAGACTAATGAACATTTCTTAATAGACAAGTTTTGCAAAGAACTAT
>CM040625.1:3345963-3429251 GCA_022817965.1 Solanum lycopersicoides | reverse complement strand
TAATAAGTTATTGGAAAAATTTATAATTTAGGAGTCGCCACTAAAAAATAGGAAAAATTAAGAAAACCATTAGAAAAGACTGTTGTAAGAAAACATTTTTTGAATAAAACCAGAGTCGGGTAAGGGTTTCAAATAATTTTCTAAGGAACGGTTTAGGCACCTTAGAGAATCCGCTAACACGCGGTTGACCGACGTGTTTAAGAAGTTTGGCTAATTTTTAAAAGAGAACTTAAGTTACTTGAAAAAAACTCTTGTTTTAGGAATATACTTTTGAACTTAACAATTTATCCGAGTTAAGATTTTGAACTAAACGGTTAGCTCGATCTCATTAACGTGGATTCAAAGCTTTTCAATAACTATGAAAGAACATGAAAGGTTCTCAAGTTATTCTATAAGCCTAAAATACCAACTTAAAATGAGTTTTGGAAATTTGTGAATTTTAAAGTAAACGAACAACATAATATGAAATAAAAATCCCTCCAAAGATTCATGTAAGTTAAGAAAAAGAGTTAACGAATACAACACACAACAATAAGAGAAAAAGAGAAATTAAACCAAACAAGATAAGAGAAAACTAGGCATTTCACCTAACTTTTAGCCCTTATTTGGCTGCTGTAATCTGCTGCACTCCAAAAATTATCAAATTTCAGCCTTTTTAAGGCTACTATTGCTGCCTTGTTAATTATGGGTTCTACCCAATTTTTCTCCTCATTTTAACTCCTTGGAGCTGCTGTTGCTGCAGGTTCCTGTCATTAATCTGTTGGTATTACTTGGGTTTCAACCCAATTCGCCTTCAATTGGTTTGAAGGAGAATCGACTCGGAGAGGAAAATGCAAGAGGGGGAGTCCAGGGGACTTGATGTGGAATAACATGAGAAGGAAGGAGAAAAGGGAGAAGAATTAGCACATGTGAAGAGTAAATAATTTTGCATTCGAACACTGGAATGTGATAGAATAAATAGAAATAAAGCCAAGCAAGCTAATTATGTTCTATGACACAAAAGTATACTAACAACCACATAATGAAGGGAGGCGGCCTGATTAACATAATATTATTCAAATGATATTTAATAGGCAAGAAGCAGACACACTTGAGAAACAAACAAACAAAACTAAGACATCCTTGTGGAGACATAGAGCAATGGTTTGGAAAAGCAACACTTAAAAGGGATAAAAATCTAAAAGAACAATAACTCTTTATACTACAAGCAAATAAAATAGCAAATATAACTTAAGAACTTTGGAACATCTCATTTGAATCGATTCTCTAACAATGGATTAGAACATAGAACAATTGATCTCATTGGAAGCGATAACAAAATTAGAAATCAATCTTATTAACTAGTGGTGGATTTATATCATGTAAAGGTCACCGATAGGAAGAAGCTATATAATAGGACTCAAATATGCAAACTTAACATTAAACTAGTTCAAACACTATGCAAGAATAAGTTAACAAACTTCATGTGAGAGCTAATTTGAAGAGAATAAAAGAGACAAGAAATCTGGTTTAATGCACACAAACAACCGCGAAAAGAAATTAACCATATGTCCAGTTTGAGCAAAATAATCAAACTAATTTAAAGATAACAAATATGCCGAACCCTGACCAATACAAGAGAGAGCTAACAACTAATCCTAACTACATGGTACAGCCAGAAATTTGAGCAAAGAAACAGAAAGCAAAGGAAACAATTATGAGTGCCTATTCTAATTCGAAACAATTAAGAAGTGGGCAGAAAGGAAGCAGAGAGTTTTGCAGATTTACTAAGTCGCTTCCTAGGACTTAAACTCATCATAATTTAAACAAAAAGAAGTGCACAATCTGTAAGATGATGAAAATCAAGAAAAAAACAAGCATGATGGTTCAAGCACAAGTACAAGAAAACTTGTTCGAACCATTTTTCAGGGACGCAGCAGATCAAATAAACATGATATTTTGTAAAACAGATGCAAGAGGAAAGCATGAACATGATATGAGAACTAGGGAGAATAACGAAAAAAATAACAGGGAACACAGGAGTAAGCGAACAATTTCCCATATGGTCATCTTAGGATTCTAGAAAATTAATCCTCATCAAGCAGTCATTTAAAAACTTTTGCCATTCTTAAAAAGAAATCCTAAATATGGTTTCCAAACCATATCTACAAGAGAATCACAGATTTAGAGGTAACAATTACAAAAAGGAACTCGAAACTATACCAAAACAAGTTAACAACAACCTAAAACTTGAACAAATATCAACAATGAAGAACATGAGCGACAGACTAAAGGAAACACTAGAAAAATGTAACTTTCAAAAAAAAAAAAACTCTTAACCGAGAACCTGAACTAATATATTTGACATTTCTATTAAAAAAAATTGTGCAAACACGAAACAGTAACTAAAATCAAGATAAACAATAACCTTTAGAACTAATCTCAGATAAGCAACACAAACGAAAGAATTTACCTGATTCTGGGCAGCGAACCCGAAAGCTACGAGTTGAGAAGCAATCGAGAATTTGGGTTTTTCGTTTGTTCATCCTTGTTCTGCGTTGCGTCTGAGAGAAGAAGAGTATTTGGGTTTAAAGGGGAAATGGGCCGGATGAGGTGATTTTGGGCTAAAGAATTGAATTCGTTTTTTTGTTTTTTTTTTAGGGCAAAAGACAGAAATCATATATTTGTTTAGCAAAATAACTATTTTATCCATTTCACAAAGAATGACCTAGTTTGACTTGGCACGGATTTTAAGAGTATAAAGAAGACTTTTGAATCTTGTGTTTCTAAATTAAAGTTAGATTAAATGTACAAAATTACCCTTTGATCTTGTGGCCTCAAACATGCCACGTGGAAAGTTGTTACCAAAAAAAGAAAGAGGTCATTATTTTTGAAACATACTAAAAAGGAAAGGAGGTCATTCTTTTTTAAACGGAGGGAGTATATATCTCTTATAAGTTTATAATTATAAAAAGGGCAACTTTCACATATAGCAAACATAAAATTCATATTTGTATGCTATAGCAAAGTTTGCATAATTGCACTCCATAGCGAACATATAAATGTATAATTTGTTATACATATACAATTGAAGCGAATTGTATAAAACGATAAAGAGAAAGAGACTTGAAAAGAGAATTGTAAAAAACAAAGTATATAAAATGAATTGTATAATTATAAGTGTATGGAACGATTATATACAATTTGAATTTGTATAAAATGAGAAAGAGTGAGAGGCAAAAGAGACTTGGGCAGGGAATATACAATTGAATCGAATTGTATAAAACGAGAAAGAGAGAAATTATATACTTGAATTTGTATAAGACGAGAAAAAGAGAAAGGCAAAAGAAACTAGACAGGGGAGTATTTTTATTGTATAATTATAAGTGTGTAGGACGAAAATATATATATTTGCATTTGTATATACAATTTTCTCTCACTTATACAAACAGAAACGCAATTTATACATTTCATTTCTGATTGTATAGGCGAGAGAGGCGAGGGTGGCGAGCGAGATCTGGGAGAGGGGAGAGAGGGGAACAAAAATATATGTATTTATACAATTTCTTCTCGTTTTATACAAATAGAAACAGATTTTATACACTTGTGTTTGTATAAAAGTGAAAGGAAGCAGCGAGAGATAAAGCGAGAGAGGAGAGTGTCGAGCGAGAGTTTGAGGGAGAGAGGTGACTGGCAAACAATTTGCTACGGGACACAATTAAATCAAAGGGTGGTTATAGCAATTAATTTGATTTATTAGTTTGCCATTATATACAATTTTCCCTTATAAAAACCCTGAGATACAATAATATAACGCTGATACATTAATCTGATGCACGAGATACATTAATTTGATGCGCTGATACATTAATTTGATGCGCTGATACATTAATCTAATATGTGAAAATGAGGAATGTTGGAAATTTGTACAACTAATAGGGGATAATGGTAATAAGAGAATTTAAAGTTAAAATTTCTGTCATTTATCCTTTTTTTATCCAATTTAGATTTCAAAAGATGATAAGTTTTCCAATAAATTATATATCCAATCGATTAATAAATTTCTTAATTTTACCAATGAGAAATAATTAATTAATTATCGAAAAATAAGACTAATTGTAATACTAATTGAAATTTTGATTAGTTTAAAGAAATTAAGATATATAAGTTAAACATTATCTTTTGAGACAAATGTTTAAAATATTTATAAAAATCTAAAGTCGTACACAAACTTATATCTATATAAATATAGAAATATATAATTGTTTCTAAAAACAAAATAAAATCAAGCTGAAAACATTTTTTAGATTTTTCAAAAATAATTATTTTCAATTGTTTAAAATTTAAGAAGTTTGAAAATTAATCAAATCGCGAAGTGTCAAAATTGAATATCAACAGCTATCTTACTCTATCAACCAATAGAAAAGATAATGCATAGCAATATGCTATCTCCGCAGATCGTTATATCACAAAAGCAGTTTTGAGGGTATCCTTTAATTCTTTTGGAGGTGCTAGGGAACAAATTTTAAAGTAACACAAAGAGGGAGTGTGAAAAGTTGCTAAAATAACTAATTCAAAAAGAAAATACAGAGGCCTAAAAAGTATATCTATATGTTTCCTTATCAGTTATTATTTTTATGCTAGCGTTATCTTATTCCTTGATTTTACTCTTTTCATAACACTGTTGTCTAATTTACGTTGCTATCTACGTTACATTATTTTACTGTTGGTACCTTTTTTTCATAATTTTCATCATTGCTTTGTACTCTTGCTATGTGCTCAAACATGTTCTCGAGCCAAGAATCTAAAACAGACTCTCTATCCTCCAAGGATAGGGGTAAAATTTGTGTAACCTCACTTGTGAGACTATAATAGGTATGTTCTTTTTTTTTATGACAAGGGAAACTCGTAGCCGCTACCTTTTGGGCTCTGTGTTCAAACATGTTCTCGAGCCAAGAATCTAAAACAACCTCTCTATCCTTCAGGGGTAGGGGTAAAATTTGTGTAACACCACTTCATTTGTAATTTTATACTCAAATCATTATTTCATTTGTAAAATTATTATTTTTTTGTGAGAGGAATTAACAGATAACAGTGAGATAGATACAGTTGAATGAATAATTTTGATTTCTCTTTTCACCAAAAAAACAGATAAAGAAAAAATTTATACATGTTTTAGAATCGCAACTACTTGAGTTCATCATCAGACGTCAAGGGTATCACAATCATCTGCATCTGAAGATTGAGAAGAGCATCCTTCACTTCATGTACCCTGTTTTCTCATGTTGAAGTATCAGAAACAAGCGTGGGGAAGATTTTGGAAGCAAGCTGATGATCTTGGTTTAGCAGCAGATTCTTTAGTCTATCGAAAACTTGGGCAGCTTAGGCCTTAGCTGACAGAGCCTCCTTAACCCTGGCCATAATGACAGCATTTCGGAAAGGCTTAAAAGCAATGGTAACAGCGACAAACAACTGTTTAGCTAAATGGAGGTTGATTTCAATGGTGTTATAGTTGATTCCAAGATGTATGATTGAATCGAAGTAATTTGTTTAGCATCATTGGGAGTAACATAAAAGAAAGTGAAATTAAGGTTACAACAAAGAGAGCACAAGTAACCAAGGGAGGAGGAAGCAGCATCTGTGACGCAAAAGAGTTGTGAGATAGAGGGGAATTTTAAATAAAGGAGATGCTGGCAAAGGGGAGGATGCATCGTGGAGGAAGGCAGCAAAGCAAATGGAACAGAAGGAACTTGAGTGGGATTTCAGTATGCAGGAAGTGAACACCGTTAGCCAACACCTTCCCGTGGCCAATTGGGTTCTCAATATGACATTAGATATAGAGCCAAACAACAGGTGACACCACTTATGTACAGTCCTAATGGAGGATTAACAATTTCTGTCAACAGTCCATTATCTCAATTGCAACATTTTTTAATATTAGATTTCTTAGGAACCATTAAACTTGTTGTCCCCTACCTTCCTGCAGAGTAGCAAATTTTTTCGTCGATGCATCGATTGAACTACTTGCAATGACCGGACCATCATCTCCTTGGGCATACCAGCTTATAGTCTTATTCTTTGCAACACCAGAAATGGTATCTTTTATGCAAACCTACAACTCAGGAAAGTATTAAATGAGCAAGAATAAAGTAGATGAAGACTAGATTGACACTCCATATGCATTCGTCCAAGTGACTATTATGGTGAAGAGACAAGAACAAACTAGGAAACTGAAGTCCAATCCAAAAAAAATAAAAAAATGTTTATCAGTGACAGAGTGAAACCGAATCACCAGCACATGAAGGGCATAAGAAGTAGATGCAGAAAAATGATCTTACAGATGCCAAAGAACTCAATGGAGCTTTCCTCTTTATGCCACTCTGATACAAATCACAAATAAGAAATTAGAATCCATACGGGGGCACATGTTTCCTCAATTCTGGCAATGCTAAAATATTGCTGGAATTTGACGACGTTCAAATATAATCAGTTTCTAGCGACACCTTTGTGATATTAGCCATACCTTATTTGAAAACTGCAGTCCCAGCTGGTTTATATTCTCCTGCACTGCAGGTTGCTTTCCAGATCTTCTCTTAAGTCCTCCTATAGGAGCTAATTTTTGTTGGTTAGTTGGTAAAAACTCTGGGGCCCTTTGATCTGTATCAACTAACATCTGTTAAATGCCAGAAGAAAAAATTAAGGCAGGAAAAAAATATCAATCACAACAGTGTAGTAGGGTAAACCTATACTTTGTCACTCAATCTGTTGATTACTGAACTATGCAAATACTTTGAAATTTTTCTCTTTTTTTCTTTCTTCTACATAAGTTTCTCCTTGTAAAGTTGAGTTTTAAGTTACAGTTCTTATTTTACTACTACCAACTTGTTGTACAAGGTTTTTACAAAGACATTTCAACAACCAGAAAATTCTAAAAACCAACTCATGGTTTCCATGGCTAAAATAATTGAAGTATGCTACAATCCCTAGGAGCGAAATAGTTACTTGAGTATTCAACGTACTCCTGCATCTATTCCACTTGAGTCAGCTTGAATGAACATACGGAAGAAATCAATAGTACTTGCAAGGGCAGGAAGTTTGAGCTTATCCAATGTATCTACTATCAACTATGTACAATTACATTTGGTAGAAAATCCTATAGTGGAAAGGGTGTAGTTCTCAAAAGATGTTCCTTTGTAGTTGGCACTATTAAATTGGGATGTACAACTTGATGGCTAATGATGGGGAATTGAAGCAACTCCCAGGGTTGAATATGAAAGGAATGAACTAACTAAAAGCTGACCCAAACCTAGAAGTCCTAAACACCATAATGGACTTTACATTTCTATTTAACGCAAAAGTTCAAGGTACTCACAACGGATGGCCATCCTTGATGAGATGCTTGTTGGATAGATGCGTTGTTCCTGCAGGAGCAACAACGCAAAAAGATGATCAGAAGGGAATCTGAATTTAACAAGAAAGATAAGGTGATCTACGGGTACAAAGCATAAGAAGATCAAAAGGAAATTTAAAATTTTAAAAAGAAAGATAAGGAGATCAAAAGTGCATAAAATGTCAACACAACCTGATGGAACATTGTACAATATATAAAAATTAACAGCTAGGCCTCAATTCCCAGCTACTTGGGCACATTGTAAATTTAATGGTAAAAAGTACTTGAAATTCATCTATCTCATCACAACACGAACTTCTCATGGTGCTTTTTCTAAAGAGAAAATGTAATGAATAGCACTCGTCAAACTGATTATTTTGCTGAATCCAAGTCTTAAAGATTGTCTCTTTATTTCGTACTTCCTTCCATGTTAGTTTTCCTAGTGTATTTTGCAGTGAAAATTGCCAATTGATAATGAATCGAACTTCAAACTGAAACTGGAACTACAACTAAGAAATTGCAGTGATAAAATCTTGGTCAGCAATTCAATGGAAATTAATTGCACATACAGAGTTTCATCTTCAAAAAACTTAAAAAGATAAAAAGATGTGAAGGGAGAGGGCATTGTATCAAAGTTCTATTTTAGAAAAGCTTCCGACGCATACTTGAACCTAATTAGTTGTTAATTTTTATATATTGTACAATGTTCCATCAACCTACAACATGCATCTCTGCCCAAATGGGAAAGTGTGTCATATGCAATCTTACTTGTAATTTTTTACTAAAGGTAATCTCTAACTAGCCATTGGCATAATCACCAAGAGAATGGTAGTCAACGATAGATATCACATGTATAGTCATCAAGTTGCGCTCATATATCAAACTAGCTTCAAATTGGAATAGAGCTCACTTCGAATATATGTACACAAGATCAAACACAAATCAATATAGTAACAAGCAAATTTACAACCTTAAAATCGAGTATAATACACATATACTAGTATAATAAATTTGTATCTTAGAATCAAATCGAAAAGTATTTTTATATTACAAACAACAACATACACAGTGAAATCCTACAAGTGGGTTCTGGGAAGGATAGAGTGTACACAAACCTTACCACTACCTTGTTTCCGGAGGAAAAATATTTTTATATTATATATATAATGCTTTTTTGTTTTCTATAAGCGTAATACTCGAGAAACTCTTAATACACTTTATACTTATATCAAAATAATTACTTTCAACAACATTTGTCGGCCTTAAGGTTACACATGCCAAAATTGATAAACATGCTAAGGTTGGATTAGTCGAGTTGTATGTACAAACAAATGTGGCTCGCTTAATATCTCTAATTAGTTGAACAACTAAGTATTACCTGATAAATAAGGAACAAGAGCAACCTTAGACCCATGCAAGCCACATTTATTTATTTTTTGAAAATGGTAATTGTTTCTATTGCTGTAGAACAGTACTGAAACCCGTATTTACACAAGGAACTCTAATAATACCAACTTATCCCTATAATGAGTCTATAAGCCATCAATTATAGAGACGGTATCATTAGAGTAAATTTAATTACACTAAAAACACAGAGTTAAAATGCAATTCAGTTTAACTTGTTGCATACTATTACCCCTATTCTCAAAAACTCTAAGGTTTCTCTCTTTCCATATTGTCCACCAAATAGTGGAAAGGACAATTCTCCAGTTACTTCTGTTTTTTGCTTGGGTCCCTGATTCTTCCCAGCTATGTAGAGCCTCTGATATTCTCCCAGGCATTGGTCAGGAGATGTTTTTGAGTCTGAGGAACAGATTCCACAACTGGCCAGTGACTTTGCATTGGATGAACAAATAATTGTTTCGGCAGTTTTCCCACAGAAAAAACATCTAGAGCAAAGTGTAATTCCACTCTTCATTAAATTCTCCTTTCAATACTGATTCTTTGGCTTTCCATATATGTCTACAGGGCCACTTGAGTAACTGCAAATTTTTATGGTTCAACTTCTTGTACACTGCACCTACTTTAAAAATCCCTTTACTGTTTCCCAACCACTGCAATCTGCCCCACCCTATTTCCAGACTACTAAATCGATCAATGCTTCTAAAAAATTGTTACTCTTGGAATTTTCCTGTCATTGAGGTGTCTTCTAAATAGAAATTTCCACCCTTGAGGAGTCCATATGTCAGCTATAGTACTTTGTTGCCGAAGAACTAAATTGTAGATGTCAGGGAAGAGAGTCTCCATATTTCATTCCGCATGCCAATCATCCTTCCAAAATCTGCCATCTACCACTTTGATCTTGGTGTTAGGTTTGAATTCATTCCAAAGTTCTCTAATGGATTTCCAAAAGCTAACAGCATAGGGGGTGGAAACCTCCTTTGTCATCCAACCATCACTATCTCCATATTTTGCCTTTATAACCGAGCCCTACAAATTCTGATTATCATTTGAGTACTTCCAAAGCCACTTCATCCTCAAAGCTTTGACCTGGTTCTTCATGTCCTTGATCCCCAGACCCCCAACTCTCTTTTCAGTCATCACAGTTTTCCATTTGACTAAGTGATATCCTCTCCTTTCCTTGTTCCCTTGCCATAAAAGTTTTCTCCTGATGCTATCCAATCTATTGATGATTCCTGGTGGGACAGGAAATAATGACATCATATATGTTGGAAGTCCATCAAGCACAAAATTTATCAAAGTTAGTCTTCCCCCTAGTGAAAGGTACTAAGACTTCCACCTTGCTAGCCTCTTCTCACACTTCTCAATCACCCCATCCCAGCCATGCAAGCCACATTTGTAAATCTATACCACATGTCATTTCCATCTTATATGGTGTTCGTGTGGTTTGGCTAGGTTAGGAAGGGAATCAGAAAGAAACTACTGTTATTCGAGATTCTTTTTCTATGTTAGCTAGTTGGGCAGGCTTTCATATGGAAGCCCCCCCCACCCCCCACCCCGCTTAAGCCATATTAAATTGGTAATACTTGTATGTTATCCAATCACATAGCTCTACATGAGACCCTTTGAAAGGACAAAACGGCATTCATCAATCCATCACCCTCATTCCTTTCCTTTATGTGAACTTGAACAATGGTAATTCAAAGATGTTCCAAGGTCATCAATTTTTTTAAGGCTGAATATCCTTACATGTTTCATATGGGGCAAGCAGATGGACGACATGTGCTATAGAAGCACTTGTTCAAAGAACTGCAATGAATATCATTCCTAGTGATTCATTTTATTGGGCTAGTGTGCTATAAGCCTAATTGTGTGATCAAGATTACGAAACTCAACTACCCTTTGGGGTGGCCCAGTGGTTTGTGCTTGGGACTTCCATGTTGGAGGTCTCAAGTTTGATAACCCCTTGACAGTGAAAGCAAGGGGTTTGCATTCTAGGTCGACCTGTCGCACCGGGCTTGTGTAGTGTGGATTACCCCTCCTATGTGGTTTGCGAGTTATTGCATAGGAGCGGAGGTTTTATCCTGTGCGCACAAAGGGTGCGGGTTCGAGTTTCCTTGTCATAAAAAAAATTAAGAAACTCAAATTGATAACTAAGGTTGGTTAGAAATATATTGAAAATGATAAGATATTACCACATATAGTCTAGGTAGTACTCCTATCAAGGTAGCCCATGACTAATCAATAAGTCATTCTAAGTGACACCTTACCAATATATCATTCTAGAGTAACATTGTGCTCCTTATTTTCTCAAAAAACAAAGTAACACCATGTTCTATAAACTTGTATATAATAATAGCTAGAGCATGACACATTGATCGAATCAACCTAAAGTTGTCTATTTTATATACTTCTTATAATAGTATAGTAACTTCAAAGTCCATCGCTTAGCCTTATGTATTGAAAGTTTTAGTTCTAGAATAGGTATGAGAGTTGAGGGAAAGAGAATTAACCAAAGGTGTCAGTATGAAGAGTGAAGACCTTTTATTCTATGTTTTAAGATCTACATGTTCTCAAAAATTCAAACCTACAAACTTGATCTCCTCCAAACCCTATTCCCCAAGCCCTCATAACATTAGTCACTTCCTTGTGCTTGCATTCCAAGTTAGAATTCCTTGGAGAAGGAGTAAGCAATTTAGGCAGATTCAAGTTTGTTGAAGTATAACCATCTCATTTAAAAGTTTAAACTGTCAACGAGAGCACACTTTATATGCTTAATTATATTCTCAGCACGACCCATCACCTCCCTTCACCTGTGGTCTAATTCTTTTTCATGAGCCAAACACGTGAAACTTCTCTTTGATAATGGGTTGCAGTGAAACTCGATCTCAGGACCTTTGTGTGCTTTGATACTATGCTCAACAAAGTCGTCGCAACTTAGGTAGTTATCAAAATTGACTACAGTACACTTTAGAAGGCGGGCTAATTCTAATCAACTTTGTGCTAGATTCATTGCCAACCTATGTGATGTCCCTCTTTGCTATGCCATCTAAGTACTCAAAGTTCTAGACAAATTAAGAAGAAACTTCATATGCATGGCAACAAGGAGCATAAGGGTTTCAGCCTGGTGAAACGGAACAAAGTGCAACAGAGCAAGGAGCATAGAGGTATGGGATTTAGAAAGCTTAAGCTACAAAATAGCAGCCTGCTCAAGAAATGGATGTGGAGATATACTGAGGACAGACCATCCCTGTGAAAGAATATAATACAGCAGAAGTAAGGACCAAATGGACAATGCATTTGATGAATCCAATGACACTTGCAGAGTTAGACTATGGAGGACCATCAGGTCCCTTTGGACCAACCTTGGGAAGAACCTTACTGAGCAAAGTAATTAGAGCCAAATATGACGAGACAGACAACTGAATGACTAAAGAGGTCGCCACACCTTATGGTGCGAGTCTGTAGAGATCCATTAGTGTTATGGAATGAATTCAAACCAAACACTGAGATCAAAGTGGTAGATGGTGGACGAATTGATTTTTGGAAGGATGAATGGCACGAGTCTGGCATCATGGAACTTTTATTACCAGATATCTATAACCTGGTACTTCAATCACATAACAGTTGCAGAGTTATGATCCCCTTAAGGTACTTTCCCCTCTTTTCATCCAACTCATTAGATCGGCTGTATGTTCCGGGATTGTCCACACTGTCTTTGTAAGGCTGAAAAACATGTTCCACATTTGGGCAGTGAACTAACAGTGTAGGAACAAGTGATTGTTTGTCTCCCTAGTCTCATTGCACAGAAGCAGTTCTTACACAAGATAATTTAATGAAGAGGGGAATTCAGCTGTCCTGTGTGTTTCTTTTAAGGTGAAACGGCTGAGCAAGTTAACCATCTCTTCCTGCGCTTCATGGTTATAAATAAGCTACGGAGATTGTTCCTTAATCTTAAGAAAATATGCCTGGGAGAGTCACAGAAGCTCTTCTGAGCTGGAAGGAAGCAGGTACACAGGCAAATGATACGAAAAGATGGAGAATTGTCCCAGCTAGTATCTGGTGGACAATTCAGAGTGTGTGTGCTTTTTTCAGCACAACTGAGCAGTTTGAGGTTTGGAGATTGGAGAAGACATCCTAATCTGGCAAGGTACTAAAGAGTAAACACGGTGCTTCCAAAGTAGGTGCTGAATACAGAAAGCTAAATCATCCCATTAAGATGCCAAGAAACTAGCCTTAAAGAACATCTGAGAAGTTCAGATACCTCTTAAGGTTGCCTGTTCGGTGTGATTGTTGGCCACAAAAGCGGTTCTTAGACAAGATAATTTAATGAAGAGGGGAATTTAAAAAAAAAAAAAATGAAGAGGGGAATTCAGCTGTCCTGGATGTTTTTTAAGGTGAAACTGCTGAGAGACACTTAACCATCTCTTCCGCACACTTCCGCACAGCATGGTTATAAATCAGCTACAGAAATCTCATGGTCCATGCCTGGGAGAGTCACAGAAGCTCTTCTGAGCTGCAAGGAAGCAGGTACACAGGCAAAGAATAGGAAAAGATAGATAATTGTCCCAGCTAGTGTCTAGTGGACAATTTGGAAGGAGAGGAACCTTACATGCTATGAGAGTATAGAGAATAATATGGAGAAAGTCAAACTGAATTTGTTCTGCCGTTATATTTTTGCGGTAACAAGTTGTATTCCAATGATATTGTCTCTATCATGGATGTTTTAGATTCTCTAGTCACAGACAGTAGATCATAGAATACTCTTCTATATATAGTTCCAGTGCAAGCGATGCACTCCTTTGGTTTAATTCGGATACAGACGCAATTACCAACAAAAAAAACTTCACACTTTTTAAGATGGTTAAAAGGGAAAGAGAAAGAATTCCTAACTGGACGTCCAAACTGACAACTAGTAGACTCGTAGACATAATTTGAGCTTTTAAGTGGACATTGGTGAAATTAGAAGGACCTAGATTAAATGATTATTGACCACTCACATATGAGTGTAAACTATGAAATAAGTTACCTTGACTGAAAATCTAAGTTGCGCGGACTCTTCATTTTTGCAGGCGAACCCGTCTCGACACGACTCTGGTGCGGGTGCGGGTGCGGGGTGCGTGTCGGATTCGGTCAATCCAATCCGGACACTTTGACCGAAGCCGAGAAAAGATTGGGAAAGAAAAAATCAATTTCCGACGACGTAAAGAGTACAAAGCCTGAAAAAAGTACAGAGAAGAGAGAAGAGAAGAAGAGAAGAAGAGAAAATTATGGCAAGTCGCCGGCGAGAAGAAGAGTTGAGCAGAAGCAGTTTGAAAGAGAAGAAGAAGAGTTGAGAAGAAGAAGTATTTTTATTGGAAGTTTAAAAAGTAATTGCTCAGGAGCCAGCTTTTTTTCTAGGGAGCTAACTTTTTTTCTTGGAAGTTGGAAAAAGTACTTTTAAACATTAATTTTTTTAAATATTGATTTGTAATTATTTGGAGTGTGAAAGAGCCACATATAAAAATAGTGTACTCTCAAGTCTCAACCATTATAAATCATCCAATTAGCTACTCATTTGTGGTGCTTTTTAATTGGTTTGACTTTGAGTTGAAAATGTGAGGTACAACTCCTCTAAATTAATTTGTTCACCTCATTATAAAATATATATATTTATCGAAAATAATAATATAGTAATATTTTGGTGATGAATAATTTACGTTTTGTCAATCAACATTAAAAATACTATTTCAACAGTTATAAGTGTTTTGTCAAACTTTTTTTAAAATACTGTTAAAAAAAAGGCAACTTTTTAGCTTTTCAAAAATAATTTATATTATTTCTCTTAAATATTTATTTTCTTTCAAAAAAAGAAACGTAATCAAATAGTTTACTTATTCAAAATACATAAACATTTTTTTATCTCTCGTAAAGTGGGATTGACTAGAATTTATCAAGACAAAATAAGTTACTAATAGAATTTATCAGCTCAATTTTTAATATATTTTTAAAAAATTTTAAATTATTAATTATTATAATTTATAGTATTAAAAAATTAAATAAATTTTTTATAAAACTTCTTGTCATCTTGAAAAATGAACAAATATTACAATTACATGTATAAAGAAAATAAAAATAGAAATATTAGAAAAGGAGAGAAGGGAACAATATTTCGAAAGATAAATATTTTGTCCATATAAATAGGACAAATTGGATTGAAAATGGGATCTAACAATATTATAGAGATTTTTATTTCAAAACCGCTTTATGTGTAAAAATTACTTACATGAAATAATTACTGATTAATATTACTACTATTATGTAAATATTCCTAAATACATGCTAATAATTTACATTAAATTTAAATCGAATTTTAATTTGGATTAGTTTTTTTCAATTTAATTTTGGATTTATAATTATATTGATTCATTTCTTGTTTTGGTTTCGAATTTTAGAAAATAGAAGAAGGGAGAATCGAAAAAGACCAAATTAAATATATATATATATATATATATATATATATATATATATATATATATATATATGTGTGTGTGTGTGTGTGTGTGTGTGTGTGTGTGTAATATATAGTTTCACGCACAATATCATATCCAGATCATGTCTCACTACTCACTAATCACTTAATTCTTCATATATATCAATACAAACGCTTTAAGGATCCTGTCTTACTAGATCTTTTGATTCTTTCTATCCTTACAAGTTACGAACTATCGAAATACTAGAAATATGTATAGACATATATAGTTTCACACACAATACGATGTCCAAATCAAGGATCATGTCTCGCTAGATCACTTAATTCTTCTTATCAATACAAGCGTTTTCAGGATCCCGTCATACTAGATGTTTTGATTCTTTCTATCAGTACAAGCTTCGAACTATCGAAATACTAGAAATATATATTATATATAGATACATATATAGTTTCACACATAATATCATATCCAGATCAAGGATCATGTCTCGCTAGATCACTGAATTCTTCGTAATCAATACAAGTGCTTCGAGGATCCCGTCTTACAAGATCTTTTGATTCTTTCTATCATTATAAGCTTCGATATATATATATATATATATATATATATATATATATATATAGAGAGAGAGAGAGAGAGAGAGAGAGATCAAGGATCATGTCTCGCTAGATCACTGAATTCTTCCTATCAATTCAAGCACTTTAAAGATCTCGTCTTATTAGATCTTTTTATTTTTTCTATCACTACAAGCTTCGAACTATCGAAATACTAAAAATATAAGTATAAGAAATATTAAAATTACTTAATTCTTAGATAAAAGCATTATACCCAAACGTTCTCAACAAAAATAAAAATTAGATAACATAAATTTTTCTATTAGAACTATAAAAACAATTCAAATATTAATAGTAAAAATATATGTATACAATATACATACACTCCTCTTAAATGATGAAAAAAGAAACCCCAAAAGTCTTCCAAGTAATTAGAGTAGGAGTAAAAAAAATATCACATCACTCATCATCTAGTCAAAAAAAAATCATCCTCACCTACTTTTCCCTCCCAAAACCAAAAACACCATTGTTTCTTCTTTGTTTTTCATTCAAGTTTATTGTAAGAAAAAAAAAAACTCATCTTCCTTTCTTTAGCAAGATGACATCAAGTAGTCAAAAAAAAAAAGATTTTATGAGACCTACAAAAAGTGTAGGAATAGATTTTGATGATAAACCTCTATGGAATCATGTTAAAGTTATTTCGATGGCTCCAAATGGGGGTGGGAATAGGACATGGTCTTGTAACTATTGTAATAAAATAGTAACGGGATCATATAATAGGGTGAAAGCACATCTTTTGAGATTATCGGGTCATGGTGTTCAAATATGTAAAGAAAATAGTGGTGATATATATGCGATTTTGAAGATGGAGCATGAACAAGCGGAAAGAAAACGAACCAATGTTCAAGTTGATGCAAGAAAAAAAGATGATTATATATCACTTCCGGAGGGGACTGATCTAATTCAACAAAAAAAACGAAAGAGTTCGAGTAGTGGAGCTATCGGAAAATCATTCGGTATCTATGAGAGAAATACGGCCGACAAATTAGCCGCTAGGATGTTCTACGCATCAGGTTTATCATTCAACTTTGCCAACTCTCCTTATTTTAAAAAATATTCTAAGTTTCTAGCCGAAAATTCCATTCCCGGTTATATTCCCCCATCATATAATAGATTGAGGTCAACTCTTTTAGCTCAAGAAAAAACACATATTGATAGAAAGTTGCAACCAATAAAAGGTACATGGAAAAAGAAAGGATTGTCCATTTGTTCGGATGGATGGTCCGATACTAAAAGACGACCTTTGATCAATATAATGGCATCATCTAGTGGTGGCCCAATGTTTTTGAATTCAATCAATTCTAGTGGAATCGTAAAAGATGGTGAATATATTGCTAACTTATTTATTGAAGCAATAGAAAATGTAGGTTCAAACAATGTTGTTCAAGTTATTACGGATAATGCAAGTAATATGAAACTTGCCGGTACTATAGTGGAGCAAAAATATCCTCATATATTTTGGACTCCTTGCGTTGTTCATTGTTTGAATCTAGCTTTGAAAAGTATGTGCCAACCTTCGGAAAAATCACCTCACTTTACTAATTGTAAATGGATTTTAGAGTTGCTTAGTGAAGTGAGCAATTTAAAGAATTTTGTTGTGAACCATGACATGGCACTTGCACTTTTTCAAAAACATTCGGATTTGTGTTTGTTGAAGGTTGGTGAAACAAGATTTGCCTCACACATCATTATGACCACCCGAATTCGCAAAGTAAAATCTTCTTTGGAGAAAATGGTCATGGATGATGAATGGAAGAATTATAAGGGGGATAAGGGAATTGAAGCCAAGACACGTGAAATAAAATCGCTTATAATGAATGATGAAAAATGGGATAGTATTGACTATTTCTTGAAATTTACGGAACCAATTGTTGATATGCTAAGAAGTGCCGATATTGATGGTCCAAAATTACATCTCATTTATGATATGTGGGACTCAATGATTGAGAAAGTCAAGAAAGTCATCTTTGAGCATGAGGGAAAAGATCTCATTTCCGGTCAATCAAATTTTTTTGATACTATTCATGATATTCTTGTGGCTAGGTGGAACAAAAGTAACACACCTCTACATTGTATGGCACATTCTTTGGTTCCCAAATATTATCATGAATCATGGCTTGAAGGAGAGAATGGAATTCGAAAGCTAGCTCCCAATGAAGATAGTGAAATTTCATTGAATAGAGTCAAGTGCTTTCAAAGGTACTTTAAAGATTCTAATGAAATGAAACAAGCCTCAATGGAGTATGGATCCTTTTGTAGCGGAAATGGCTATTTTAGTGAGCCTCATGTGATTGAGGCTATGATGTATGAAGATTCTCTTTCTTGGTGGGCAAATCATGGGGCCTCGGCTCCACTTTTGCAACAATTAGCTTACAAGTTGCTTACTCAACCGGCTTCTTCCTCTTATTGTGAAAGAAATTGGAGTACATATTCTTTGATTCACAATATCAAGAGAAATAAGTTAGCAACTTCAAGAGCCGAAGATTTAGTGTTTGTACATTATAATCTCCGATTGTTGTCTCGCAAGAAAGAGAAATATATAAATGGGCCAAGCAAATATTGGGATGTTGGTATGTCTATATTTACTTCAATTATTTAGTTTAAATGGTGTTCTTTTCTTTTTATATAAGATCTTCTAATATATTTATTCTTTTAAATTTATTTTAGGTGGAGATCGGTTTGATATTGATGAGACAACTAATGATCTAACCGAGCTTTCAATAGATGACCCTCAAATTGAAGGTGTGATATTTGAGGAAGAGTTTGAAGATTTGGAAGAATTTGAAGAAGATGTGGAAGAGATAGCTAACTTAATTAAATAACTTGATAATTGACAATATTTTGTTATGTTAATTTTAAGTTATGGATTAAGTTGAGACAATCTCTTATTTTTTGTTCAATAGTATGTTTTACACTTTTACTTGGTGTATTGATAATATTAGTAATTATGAATATCTAAATTGTGGATAAATATCTTTGTGTATCTCTTGAATTTTAATAATTGTAGTGTTTTCTTCACTTTTTACTTTGTTTCAACTTTCAAGATTTATTACTATCCATGTTCTAAGGTTAGTTCTTCTTTTCAATTTTTATTGATTCTTTTAGTTATATTTAAATAGTTGTGATTTGTAAATGCTTTTAATGTTTAGTTTCTATTTTGTTGTGTCTTTGTAGGAAGAATAGAAGAGTAACCTCATCTTGAAGAACGAAAGATAGAATTCTACAAAATACATGTAAGTTTATCACAATATATCTCTCAAATTTAGAATATCTTCATAACTATATTTTTATAATATTGAAATTTTTAGCCGTATCCCCGCACCCGTATCCATACTCGGATTCGCACCCACGAATCTTAAAATTTGGATTTCGCCGAATCCGACTCTCGGATTCGCATCCGTCTCGGATACCCGCACCCGAGTCCGAGCAACTTAGCTGAAAATACTTTATAAAAATCCAGAACTCAACCAAGGCTAAGAACTAAGGCATTTAAACAAGATATTCAGTATCTGATCAGACCCTGTCTTAGTATATAAAGATAATACCTTTAAGTTGGAGAATCAAATGCAAAGCAGAAATACTATTTTGATGTTTATGGTCGAGATACACAATAATCTTTTTTTAAAACAAACTATAATGTGCTACACATTATAAGCGCTCTTCAATATATATATTAAGTATTTGCAGACTATATTAATGTTCAAACAGCCAACAGACCCAAGCAAAAGACAAAAATTTACAAACTAAATGCAAAATATTTAATGTTAAATTACAAACAGACCTGAATCATAAAGTTCCACCGAAGCAGGCAAAGCGTTTGCAGGGGCATGAATACTTGGTTCCATTAGCATAGGTCCTCCCAAGTCTATGTCAGGTTAGTCATCCTGAAAGAATAAAAACTTGTTAAATCTTTTCAACTAATTATTCATTAAAAAAGTTTGCAAATGTGTGAGGAAATGTATACATACTCTTGCATTCCACTTCGGAGACATTTGCTAACTGGTCGACATGAACATACAACAAACACATTAGAAGATTCTGATACGCCAACTCCACTATCAAAGTAATGGTGGTTTCATATACCAAACATGTTTGAACCATCTAGATAACATGGAAAATTTATCGCATAGTATAGTATAGGCCAGGCAATTGGTTCTAATTACTAAACTAATGAACATTTATTAATAGATAAGTTTTGCAAGGAACTCTTGAAATTTCATATCTCCAAAGGTTATAATAAAGAGATACACACATATAGAATAAAAACATGACTTTGGTTGATTTTCTTTTGTTGTCTTAGCAGCTTAAGACAATTATATTATATCAATCAAGCAGTACAAAGTACACATCACATCAAGCGCTCAACCTTTACTCGTTGAAGTTACTATGCAGACATTGTATTAAAATGTGGCCAAAATGATCAGTTTAACAATAAACATAACATGATATTACCCATAATTTCTTGCAAACAGAAGCATGCCACCCATCTCAGAAAACAAGTCTGATGTCATGTCTCTTTGAGAAGATAAATCTAGTGACGCAAAATGGGTATCATAAGCTGACAATGAATATAGAATTTGAACATCCATAACATCAGGATCAATGGATTCCATCACATGAGATGATGTCTTCAAAAGAGGTGACGACATAATATTAGAGATGTTTTTTGTATGATTAGATGTATAACATTGATGCAAATCGCTATCAGCCACAATATTTTCCACCGTCTGTGATACCATAAAATTTAGAAATCAAGCATTTAGATAAGCAATTATTTTATATCAATTAAACATAAAGAAAACACATGAAAGGTCCATAGGTAACACCTTATCAAAGGAATCAATGATCAATACAGCATCGCCAGGAAACCTAGATTTGTATGCTTCATAAAATTTATCCCACCAAACTTGTAGAAATGCTTCATGGGGAGAATTAATAGCTGAAACGAACCACAAAATCAAAAATCAATAATTCAAAGTTTGATATCACATCAACTTAATCAAATATAGTAAAGGACAATTAATATAGTAAAAGCATCCAACACTATGTAACTACGATGTATCACATCAATGAAAGATAGTGACCTCAATTTACCAACCAAATTTCAACATGATCAACATTCTACCATATGGCCATATGTAAGCATTACCAAACAAATTAAACATAAGAATTTTACGACCCTTTAAGGTAAACAACAATCATTACTAATTCCCCTCCTAATTCATTAAGTGATAATTTCTAGCAATTGACCATAAGAAGAAATTCATTAAAAAGAGTTATTTACCATTACGAATTTGATTAGCCTGAATTGCATTGGAGAATGTCTCACCAACCTGATGGAAACCTCTACTAGACATGTAATCGAGATTTACACGGTTAAGTCTAAAAAAGCATAACCAAAAATCAAAAGCATGATTAAAAACAATCAAACAAAGGAAAAAATCAGATACACCAAATATCAAAACAAAAGTAGACAAGCAGAGATTATAAAGAATATTAATCATTAAAAACATAAGTAAAAAATAAAACTTAGGGTTAGTAGTTTTTGCTATAAAATAAATGAAGATCTATCATGTAAAAAACTTACAAGAGTTGAACCGCTCAGCCGGTCATGATTACTAAAAGCAAACCCTTAATTAAACACGGAAAAAAGGAGGAAAGAAGATTTTGGCCAAGAACAATTGCGAAAGACGAAGACACTCAAAAACCAAAATCTCCCAATTGTTCTTGGCAAAATCTCCTATCCTCCCCTTTTTCGTAGTTAATTAATGGTTTGCTTTTAGTAATCATGATCAGTTCGGCAGCTCAACTCTTGTAAATTTTTTACGTGATAAATCTTCATTTATTTTATAGCAAAAGCTACTACCCCTAGGTGCTATTTTAATTTACGTTTTTAATGATAAATATGCTTTAAAATCACTGTTTGTCTACTTTTCTTTTGACTTTTGTTGTGTGAGACTCTTTCTTTCGTTTGGTTTTTTCTAATCATGCTACTTGTTTTCTTTGCTTGTGTTTTTTTAGACTTGACCGTGTAATTCTCGATTACATGTCTATAAAGGTTTTCATCGGGGTGGTAAGGCATCCTCCAATACAATTCAAGCTAATCAAAATCGTAATGGTAAACAATTTTTTTTAATGAATTTCCTCTTTTAACCAATTGCTAGAAATTATCACTTAATAAATTAGAAGGATTTTAGTAATGGTTGTTGTTTACCTTAAGGGTCGTAAAATTCTTATATTTAATTTGTTTGGTAATGCTTACATATGGCCAGATGGTAGAATGTTGATCATGTTGAAATTTGGTTGGTAAATTGAGGTCACTATCTTTCATTGATAGTGATACATCGTAGTTACCTAGTGTTGGATGCTTTTACTATATTAATTGTCCTTTACTATATTAGAGAGAGATATTTGATTTAGTTAATGTGATGTGATATCAAGCTTTAAAGTAATGATTTTTGATTTTATGGTTCGTTTTAGCCATTAAATCTCCCCATGAAGCATTTCTGCAAGTTTGGTGGGGTAAATTTTATGAAGCATACAAATTTAGGTTTCCTGGCGATGCTGTATTGATCATTGATTCCTTTGATAAGGTGTTACCTATGGACCTTTCATGTGCGTTCTTCATGTTTAATTGATATAAAATAATTGTTTATCTAAATGCTTGATTTCTAAATTTTAAGGTATCAAAGACGGTGGAAAACATTGTGGGTGATAACGGTTTGCATCAATGTTATGCCTCTGATCATACAAAAGCAAATATCTTTAATATGATACCGTTGCCTCTTTTGATGACATCCTCTACAATGACGGAATCTATTGGTCCTGATGTTATGGATGCTCAAATTCTAAATTTGTTGTCAACTTATGAACCCATTTTGCGTGACATCAGGCTTAAAGTTTCTTGAGATGGGTGAAATGGGTGGCATTCTTCCGTTTGAAAGAAATTCTGGGTAATACCATGTTATGTTTATTGTTAAACTGATCATTTTGGCCACATTTTAATACAATGTCCACATAGTTACTTCAACAAGTAGAGGTTAAGCGCTTGATGTGATGTATACTTTGTACTCCTTAATTGATATAATATAATTGTCTTAAGTTGCTAAGGCAACAAAAGAAAATCAATCAAACTCATATTCTTATTCTATATATGTGTTCCTCTTAATTATGACCTTCTGAGATATGAAATTTCAAGAGTTCCTTGCAAAACTTGTGTATTAAGAAATGTTCATTAGTCTACTAATTAGAACCAATTGTTTGGCCTATACGATGCGATAAATTTTTCACATTCACTAGATAGTCCAAACATAATCTGTGTATGAAACCACCATTACTTTGATTGTGTAGTTGGCATATTAGAATCTTCTAATTTTGTTTGTTGATGTTCATGTCCATCAACTATCAAATGTCAACTGCACCTCCGAAGTGGAATGCAAGAGTATGTTTACATTTCCTCACACATTTGCAAACTTTCTTAATGAATAATGAGTTGAAAAGATTTGACAAGTTTTTATTTTTCAAGGATGACGGACCTGGCATAGACTTGGGAGGTTCTATGCTAATGGAACCAAGTATTCATATGCCCCTGCAAACCCTTTGCCTACTTCACTCGAACTTTATGATTCAGCCCTATAAAATTTTTATGTTTAATTTGTTTGGTAATTCTTACATATGACCATATGGTAGACTGCTGAAATTTGGTTGATAAATTGAGGTCATTCTCTTTCATTGATGTGATGCATCGTAATTACCTAGTGTTGGATGTTTTTACTGTATTAATTGTCATTTACTATATTAGAGAGATATGTTTGATTGAGATAAAGTGATGTGGTATCGAGCTTTGAAATAATTATTTTTTATTTTGTGGTTCGTTTCAGCCATTAATTCTCCCATGAAGCATTTCTGTAAGTTTGGTGGGGTAAATTTTATGAAGCATATAGATCTAGGTTTCTGACAATGTTGTATTGACCATTGATTCCTTTGATAAGGTATCACCTATGGACCTTTTCTATGTCTTGTTCATGTTTAACTAATATGAAATAATTGCTAACTAAATACTTTATTTCTAATCAAGTATCACAAATTGTGGAAAATACATCAATCTTATGTCTGATCATACAAAAGCAAATATCTCTAATGTGATGCATGCGATGTCGTCACCTTTTGTGAATAGTAGGTTTTTGTAAAGTGACAACTTTTGTGAAAAGGGACTATACGTTGATGTATTAATAATGTATGTAGATATATATTTGTAAAAAAAATACTAGGTTTTTGTAAAGTGACAATTTTTGTGAAGAGGGACTACACTTTGATGTAGTATACATGTGGATATATAGAAGTAAAGTTCACCATTCTCAAAAAAGAACATAGTCAATAGTATCCTGATAAAGACAACTTAAGACAGAGATAATGTCATGTGCGCACCCCTAAAACAGTGAAGACACTTATTTTTGCTTTTTCATAACCAGGCTAGCTTGCTTACACCTCGAGTAATTCGACATGGCTATTTCCCACCTGCATAGGAACCGAATTAACTTTGTCCACTGTCCACCAAGGTTAGGTGGAAAAAATTACCTAGTTTGTTTTGCCTATGTTTGGAAACTAAACCAGAGACCTCATGGTTCTTAACTCACTTCATGACCATTAAACCATACCCTTGGGTGCACAAAGAAGACAACTATTCCAGCATGTAATTTTGGTACTTTGCCTTGAAAGAGAACATAGATCTTTTGAGGGAAATGCTAAGCCTATTTGCGAACTTAGAAACAAGTGTTTGTGCTTTTTGGCCTGTTGGTGTAACATCCTAAATGTATAGGACTAGCTACCCTGCTAGAATTCCTCAAATTCCTCAGATCCCTACATTTTCAAGGGAATCAGAGTTTTTGTATACATACATATCCATCAACCTTCTGGATGCCACTCTTGCTGGAATGATGGTAAAAAAAAGAACAAAAAAGAAACAGGAAGCATCTTGAGATCAAGAACCAAATCAGAAGTAAATTCAAACATGAATAAAGATGGATGACTCCAGATAATAAACCACATGCTTGAAGGAAATGTTCAAAATCATAAACCGCCAGTAAATTGAAGGTTGCTAGGTAATGGATTGAATAAATACTCACTTGAAAAGATTTCATCCAAATTTTCCCTTCTTGTTCTATTTTTCTCTGTCCTTTACCTATGTAAAAAAAAAAAAAGTCAAAGTTACAAGACTTCACTCCAAAAAGAGCTCAACAAGGGGAAAAACAACAAATGAGCTAGAGTTTCAGGATAACATGGTGTAACACATCCTTTTCATTTAAATGTCCTATTAAATCACTCGTTTTTATAATATTCAACACAAGTGATGCAAAATAAATCATTGAAATGTTCTATAGCAATAATTTTACAAGTTTCTATAACAAATATTATTTTTATAATATTATTCTTCACGTATACCTGATATATCAAAATTATGGCGTAAAATTTACTAGGAGTATCTTTTAGTACATTTTCATAGACACATAATCGTGGAATTACTTTGACTTAAGGATCTATGAAGTACTATTATAAGAGAGCATCTTGCTCATCGAACTTTTATTATGAAGAATAGGTAAAACACATTTTGCTCATTCTAGATGTGAAATACTACTACTGATAAGGCAATATGATACACTTGATGATACTGATTCAGTGAACAGATGAAGAACGGTTCATAATCTGATAACGGAAGAAAGCCAACAACTTCAAAAATTAGGCTAATGCATAAATATGACCACTAGTAGATCTCTTCAAAAACCAAAGTAATAACCAGTATACATGTTATCATGAGAAGACATTTTATATTCGCCAACTGCATTCACTAAAAGACGCAAACAAAAATTTACAACCTGCCAGCCTCGACTCTTCTAACAATGGGAGCTTTTGAACTGCTTCAGCCAAGCCGTCACATACCAAACACCAGCAAACTGCAATACTAAGTCATTTCAGATTTATTGATCTGGTGAATAAAAGCAGAAATTGAATTAATAGCAGCATTAGAGCAAGATTTCCAAATGCAATTTCTAATACAGAAGATAAGTGCAAATATACAATAGGATAAAAACGATATGTGATCTACTCTATCAACCAATAGAAAAGATAATACATGCAATATGCTATCTCCGTAGATCGTCATATCAAAAAAGCAATTTTGGGGGTATCCTTTAATTCTTCCGGAGGAGCATGGACGAAGGAAAGCTAGGGAACAAATTTTTAAGGTAACGCAAAGAGGGACTGTAAAAAGTTGCCACAATAACTAATCCAAAAAGAAAATACAGAGGCCTAAAAAGTATATTCCATCCCATTTTATTGAAATCCGCAAGATGGGAGCTTAAAGGAGGATAATAATTCTTTTTTTCAGATAAGGTAGAAGTTGGTTGCTAGCTGTCTTGTAGATGAATCAGTAATATTTTTCAATTATTCCCACAACAGGTCCCACAAGTTTTGCCCTTAATATTTAAAATTGATAACAACTTTCCAAGTTGATGCCTTTCCTGATTTATACAGCGTAATCAACCGGCAGTTGTGAGGTTGCTGATGCTTGGGATGGTAATTGCTATAATTTTCAGTTTAGAAGGAATTTTCTAAATGGAAAGAGTTTAGAAGGAATTTTCTTGACTAGAAAACTGACAAGAGTTAAAATGTTACTGGAGATTACTAACGGAATTGCATTGGATAGCGTACCGAAAGACTCTGTTTGATGGGAAGGCAGTAAGGAAAAATAATTCCCAGTGAAATCATGTTAGCACCAGCTGTTGAGGAAGTTGACTAGTAATAACAGTAACACGCCTTGGTAAATGATTCGGAAGACTGGGGTTCCAAGCAAAATTGCATGTTTTGGTTGGATAGCAGCCCACAAAGCATGGCTGACGCAGGACAAAATTGAAAAGCACGACTTAGCCTATGTAATTGGTGCCATCTTTGTAAGTATTATTGGCAATATGGTGTACATTTTTTAATTTTTATGGTATACATTGGGGCAATCTTGCAAATGTGAACCAAGCCTTACGGAGTTTGAAGGGTCAGCCATTGAGGAGGCAAAAGAAGAATTGGATGATCATTCCCCTATGCATTATGAGGACAATGGGTTGAAAGAAGTCCTAGGTGTTTTGAGGATAGTGAGGATTAAGGTAGACGGCCAGTGGGTAGTCGAGTGTTTCCCCCCTTGCATGTGATATAGCGGGGTCCTAGTCCGGAGCATCTGTAAGTTTCCTTATCAGTTATTATTTTTATGCTAGTGTTATCTTATCCCTTGATTTTACTCTTTTAGCACCTCTGTTGTCTAATTTATGTTGTTATCTACATTACATTATTTTACTGTCAGTACCTTTTTTTCATGATTTTCATCATTGCTTTGTACTCTTGCTCCGTGTTCAAACATGTTCTCGAGCCAAGAATCTAAAACAGCCTCTGTATCTTCCAAGGGTAGGGGTAAAATTTGTTTAACCCCACTTGGGGGACTATAATAGGTATGTTTTTTTTTATGACAAAGGAAACCCGCAGCCGCTACCCAAGGTAAAACCTCCGCTCCTATGCAATAGCTCACAAACCACATAGGAGAGGTAACCCTCACAAGGCAAGCCCGGTGCGACGAGCTCGATCCAGAAGGCAAACCCCTTGCTTTCGCTGGCAAGGGGTTTCGAACTTGAGACCTCCAACATGGAAGTCCCAAGCACAAACCATTGGGCCACCCCGAAGGTTCTATATAGGTATGTCTTTGTCCTGGATGTATTCAGAATCTTATGACTTGGTGTGATGCCTTTTCGGATTTGGACACTGATGTTATTCTAGAGATCTTAGATTCCCTCCAGTTGTATGAGGTCCTTAGTTGCGCGGACTCTTCACTTTTGATGCCGCACCCGTCTCGGATTCTTCAAAAATACACTACTTTTGGCGAATCCGACACGCACCCATTGGCATTTTTGGAGAGTCCGAGCAACATAGATTGAGGTCTAGTTCCAGTTTGATTGTATAGATGTAGTACCAACTTGGTACGGTTTGTTTATGGAAGTCTTAACTCAGTTTCCCTCAGCTTGTAGCCTTATCCCTACTCCACACCCTTCCTTAAGGGGAACCTTATACACCAAACATTTCTCCAAGTGTGTCTAAGACACGCCATTTTTGTGATTGACCAGTTTTCTAGAACATGTGTATGTCACGCTATGAAATGTATCATTAAATTGGAAAAAATAAAAAATATTTCCTCGTTTTTGAAGAAAAAATAAACAGATCCACCGGTGTCCACCTCTCCATCATCTTCATTTCTCCATCCCTCCTTCTTCCAACATAAACAAAATCCCAGTCTCCATAGGCTATCTCTCATCCCCCAAAATCTTTTCTTCACCCTACTAGTAAAATTCTTCCGATGGGTATTTAAAGACAAAAGAAAAAGAATAATATACAATTGGGAGACTGTGCAGACACAACCTTTATTTCTTCCCCTCTCCACCTTTTCTTATGATGATTAAGGTATACATTCCAAAATAGTTGAGTATTAACTCCGTCTGTATTAGTCTCACATATAGAAGTTGGTGGAACAGCTATTACGAATATTACTACCATACTAAGAATATTAATATTTTAATGTTGTCGTTGTAGTTTATTTCTTGTCGATGTCAACAAGTCAGTTTTCATAGTTTTTGTTGCGCGTATGCTCTTTACAATAAAGACGATGATACTAAAAAAGTAGACAGGAGGCATTCTGTTGAAGGTTTAGACACTTCTTTGGCTCTCCACACGCCTATCTTGTGTGTAAAACTATGCGGGTGCAACATGGCAGCAATGGTTTGTCTAAAATGTTTGCTTGTAAAAGGTTTTCCTTGAAGAGAGGTATGACAGGGATTTGGATACAAGCATGAGGGGTAAACTATGTATTAAGCCTTTTGTGAAATAGATTTACCTGTACTTAAGAAAAAAATTAAGTTAGTCAAATGTCTTGTACAAAACATGACAAACAGAATAATTAGGAAGTCCTTAGTCCTTCCAATTATTCTTCCTTTGAGTTTAATTAGTGTTACTAAATGTCATTGCTTTGTTGCTTAAATGGGATGTAAAGTGAGGGAACATGGCTTCGTGGATGAAGTATGTACTTCAAATAAATATGTGCTTCAAATAGCAACACTCAAATGATCCCAATGAGACACAGGTTGGTTATTTAAATCTTAACATCGAGATTTGGAGTAATACTGATATTATTGCATATGGAATGTTGAAATTTGATTATATAGTACTAAACTTATATAAGTATAATATTTTGTTAATTTCCACAAATTGTGGCGCCAAACTTTACTTTAACTGATGAAATTTTCTACCAGTTAACTTTAAAAAACATAATTTAATATAGCAAGAATGGATACAAAACTTACCTATTTCAAAAAAAAAAGAATGGATATAAGTAATTAACAAAAGATGGTCACTTATCCTTTGCAAATGCTCATGTACGACCAGTAAAATTAAGAAGTTATCAGTCTATATCAATCACTCTCCTATAAATACACATTCTTAAACCCTGGTTCCTCCACTCTTGGGAGCTCAAGGTCTCATTTTCTATTTCACTTCTGACGGATTCTTTCAACACCAATCATTGTTTCATTTGTAAAATTTATTTTTGTGAGAGAAATCAACAGATAACAGTGAGATAGATACAGTTGAATGAGTAATTTTGATTCCTCTATTCACAAAAAAACAGAAAAAGAAAAAATTTATATAGCATGTTCTAGAATCGCAACTACTTGAATTAATCATCAGACGCCAAGGGTATCACAATCATCTGCATCTGAAGATTCAGAAGAGCATCCTTTCGCTTCATGTTTCCTGTTTTCTCCTGTTGAAGTATCAGAAACAAGTGTGGGCATGATTTTGGAAAGCAAGCTGATGATCTTGGTTTAACAGCAGATTCTTTAGTCTATCCAAAACTTGGGCAGCTTAGGCCTTAACTGACAGAGCCTCCTTGACCCTTATGTCAGCTTTAATCCTGGCCATAATGGCAGCATTTCGGAAAGACTTAAAAGCAATGGTAACAGCGACAAACAACTGTTTAGCCAAATGGAGGTTGATTTCAATGGTGTTATAGTTGATTCCAAGATGTATGATTGAATCAAAGTAATTTGTTTAGCATCATTGGGAGTAACATAAAAGAAAGTGAAATTAAGGTTACAACAAAGAGGGCACAAGTAACCAGGGGAGGAGGAAGCAGCATCAGCGACACAAGAGAGTTGTGAGATAGAGGGGAATTTTAAACAAAGGAGATGCTGGCGAAGGGGAGGAGGCATCGTGGAGGAAGGCAGCAAAGCAAATGGAAAGAAGGAACTTGAATGGGATTTCAGTATGCAGGAAGCGCAAAGATAGTGGTGGAGACTTCCGTAGGGGAGAAGGTAGATGATGAAGAGGTGAGAGGTAGCACAAACCACGTATCGCGTCCGTAAACACCTTCATATGGATGCTCCGCCACCTGCTGCACCATCAGAACAAACAATTTTCCTAATCCCTATGGCCTATCAAAATCTCACATTTATTTATACAAACTGATATAGGAAACTTGTTGATATTCAAAGTATCCAACACCCTCCTTGCTCTCTTGTGTTCTCTGAATGCATTCATAACTAATTGAAATAGATACATATTTCCTTTTTTACTTGGAAAATGTGAATTATCACAAATTTGTTCCTCCTATCTGCAGCAGCCACTTCTCTACTCTCTATCATCTTGTCCCGCTTTGTAGATTCTACTTACACAGGACCTAATTATTATATGTATATTTCCTAGTCGAACCCTCATTAGCATGTTTACTATAGGCCTACCAATCAGCTGCCACTAGAAATATTATTGCACTTCCATAATTGCATTAGCAGTAAAAAAATTAGCTTAATAAACAAAAAGCATGCTTTCATATGGAAAATTAAAAAAATTCAAACAAGGTAAACAAACAAGAGCCAAAAATTACCTCTTTCTCTGAGTCGAAAGGCATATCTACAACTATCCAAGTATCGCCTACATCAATGACGTATCCCTGCAAATTCGCCAGTGCAAAACTTTCTGTGTAGACTCTGGTACATCAGTTGGCATTTCGTGGCCTCTGCAACATGTACTCCCATATACCTTTCTGGCAGCTCCATCCATGGCGGAATACTTCTTGCTTTTTCCTTTATCCTTCATTTCATTGTTAACTTCTAGGGTTTCAGTTGTTTGATGGAGAATTAAGGAAAGTAAGGAATAAGAAGTACTCTTTGGGCAAATTTTGAACATTTATATATATATATTATGTAGAACTGTCTAAATGAATTGACTCAACATAACCTTAATGGACTAAAGAGTTAAATAGGTTGGCATGTGTTGACTCTTTTATCTAAATGACCTATAAAATAGCAGTTTAAACCAGCCTTAAGTGGGCCACAGATTGGGATGGGTTGGCCCTCTAATAAAAAAACGGATAACATTTTTCTTTTAAAAAGTATATGAACGTTGATGAATTGTATATATTTCAGTGAATATCTACAAAACAAATACATAATAATCAAGATGCAATATTCGTAAGTTTCATCCAAGCAAAAAAAGTTTACAGGATCACTATTTTCATATAAAAGACAATAAAAGGGGAAGTGAAAAATTAGGCATAAATACAAAAGTAAAAGATTCATAACTTTCTTATCTATTTATCCTAAAGTTCAATGAAAGAAACTAACTTGGGGGCATGGTTTTTTCACCTCTAAGATGAATTAGTTCATTATTTGGCTAACTCTTCAACAAAGATAGCAACATTTGGACTTGAAAATTGAGGTATCATGGTAGAGTTTTTGGCCAAAAACATCTTTCAACTATACTCTAAACATAAACTATATTCTTAAAGTATCGTTTTTAGCAGAAAAAATTCTTTAACTATACCCCAAACTTAAACTAATCCTTAAAGTATTATTTTTAGCATAAAACATCCTTTAAGTATTTATAAGTGAACAGTTTTTATCCTTTTGTTAGATATTGTCAAAATATTAAGGGATCTTACGAAAAAATGAGTAGTTAACATGACTATCAACAAAAGTTATTCTGGAAAATTTCATTACTTTCTACAAGAAGTTATTTAAAATTAAATCTTAGACACTGTTGCTCATGGAAACTAAAAATGATTGGAACTTTTGAAAGGTGTGGGTCCACATGATTTGCCTTTTTCGTTACGAAAAAAAGTTGGAGATTAATTATTTTTACCTTTTTCTTAACCGATTAAATGTATAGATGTTTGGGTCAATCTAATATCAAAGTGATCAAAATATTGATTATGTCTTGTATTTGAGTTTCATTCTACATTATTAGAAGCGGAAGTCTCCAACAAATGTCGTTTCTAGCATATTCAATTGAGAAGAAATATATTTAACTAATAATATTTTTAATTAAAATTACATAAAAATGAATGAAAAAACTGTCAAATTAAAAGATTTTGCATAATTCTTAACTCAATTACGAAAAAGTTCAGGATAATATTCTTGACATATTTAAGAATAATAATTAGGAAGGGATGACTTAATTTTTGTGGGATATATCGATTAGTTTTCTGATAAATTCAAGTAGAATGATGAAAATTATTTACTTTAAAATACTTGAAGGATGTTTTCTGCTAAAAATGATATTTTAAGGATGTAGTTTAAGTTTATAGTATAATTAAATTATGTTTTCTGCTAAAAATGATACTTTAAGGATATAATTTAAGTTTAGGGTATAGTTGAAGGATGTTTTTGGCCAAAAACTCTATCATGGTACCTAGAATGTCTGTTATGTGACATTGGAGTGATGAATTGCGTCTTTCATTTAAATTGTGAGCCTTTGCTTGAATTAATTGTGGAGGTCGATGGCCGCAACCTAATTGGTAAGTTTGAAATTGGGATAAAGAAGTTATCTAATTACTATTGTTGCACGTATATACAAGTTCAAAAATGAGATATATTCACAGTTACTATGATTTGCTATAATCGAGCCAAAAGTCTTTTAGAAATACCTTCTCTAACTCCACGAGATAGTGGTGAGGTATGTGTACATTATACCCTCATTAGATCCCAGTTGTGGGGTTTCATTAGGCATGTCGTGATAATTGATAGTAAATTTTTACTTCAAACAAAGGCTCTATAGGAAATCGACTCTCTTTCTTTATGATGTAGGGTTAAGGTCTAAATACACTCCACCCTCACCAAATTTCACTTATGAAATTGTGCGTGTGTCATTGTTGTTGGTAACTAGTTGTAAAGGACAATCCATACATATATGCAAGGGTTACTTTGTCAATATGTACAAGCCACAAACGTTATTTTCACCAAAATATCAATATGTATATGTAATGTATCAACATTGTATGATACGTGCATAATTATGTATAGATGATGTACAACTATGTATCATAGACATATATACTTCGTTAATATAATGAAATATACATAGCAAATCAATTTCCTTTCAATCTCAATCAACTGGAATCTCACAAACAGTCTCAAGTCTCAGTATCTAATATAAGCTCATCTCAATATTTAGAATTGTATCAATGTATTATTTATTCGAAGTGATTCACATTTATACCACATTAATTTTAAAGTCAAGCTTTATATAGATACAAGATGAATAGGAGAAAAGGAATGAAGTAAGGAATAAATAAAGGAAGAACTATTAATGATCGAAAGAGGCGAAAATTTTAAAGTCAAGCTTTATATATATACAAGATGAATAGGAGAAAAGGAATGAATAGGACGAAAATATATATATTTACATGTGTATATACAATTTTCTCTCGCTTTATACAAACAGAACCGCAATTTATACATATCATTTCTGATTGTATAAGCAAGAGAGGCGAGGGTGGCGAGCGAGATAAGGGAGAGTGGCGAGCGAGATAAGGGAGAGTGGCGAGCGAGAGGGGAGAGAGGGGGACAAAAATATATGTATTTATACAATTTTCTCTCGCTTTATACAAAAAAACAACAGATTTTATACACTTGTATTTGTATAAAAGTGAGGGAAAACAGCGAGAGAAAACAGCGAGAGATGGAGCGAGAGAGGAGAGTGGCGAGCGAAAGTTTGAGGGAGAGAAGTGACTGGCAAACAATTTGCTACGGGACACAATTAAATCAAGGAGTGGTTATAGCAATTAATTTGATTTATTAGTTTGCCATTATATATAATTTTCCTTTATAAAAACCCCTCAAACTGAAACAATAATATAAAGTTGATACATTAATCTGATGCGTCAAATACATTAATCGTTAAGTAAGATACATTACATTTTAAATCTGATACACTAATATGATGCGTGAGATACATTAATCTGATGCACGAGATACATTGATTTGACGCGTGAGATACATTAATTTGATGCGCTGATACATTAATCTAATATGTGAAAATGAGGAATTTTGGAAATTTGTAAAACTAATAGGGGATAATGGTAATAAGAGAATTTACAGGTAAGATTTCTGTCATTTATCCTTTTTTTTTATCCAATTTAGATTTCAAAAGATGATAAGTTTTCCAATAAATTATATATCCAATCGATTAATAAATTTCTTAATTTAACAAATGTGAAATAATTAATTAATTATCAAAAAATAAGACTAATTGTAATACTAATTAAAATTTTGATTAGTTTAACAAAATTAAGATATATAAGTTAAAACATTATCTTTTGAGACGAATGTTCAAAATATTTATAAAAATCTAAAGTCGTATACAAATTTATATCTATATAAATATAGAAATATATAATTGTTTCTAAAAACAAAACAAAATCAAGCCTGAAAATATTTCTTAGATTTTTCAAAAACAATTATTTTCAATTGTTTAAAATTTAAGAAGCTTAAAAACCAATCAAATCGTGGAGGATCAAAATTGGATGTCAATAGCTATTTTACTCTATCAACCAATAGAAAAGATAATACATGCAATATGATATCTCCACAAATCGTTATATCAAAAAAGCAGTTTTGAGGATATCCTCTAATTCTTTTGGAGGGGTGCTAGGGAACAAATTTTAAAGTAACACAAAGAGGGAGTGTAAAAAGATGCTAAAATAACTAATTCAAAAAGAAAATACAGAGGCCTAAAAAGTATATCTATATGTTGCCTTATCAGTTATTATTTTTATGCTAGTGTTATCTTATCCCTTGATTTAGCTCTTTTCATAACACTGTTGTCTAAGTTACGTTGCTATCTACTACATTATTTTACTGTTGGTACCTTTTTTTCATAATTTTCATCATTGCTTTGTACTCTTGCTCTGTGTTCAAACATGTTCTCGAGCCAAAAATCTAAAACAGACTCTCTGTCCTTCAAAGATAGGAGTAAAATTTAACCTCGCTTGTGAGACTATAATAAGCATGTTTTTTTTTAATGACAAGGGAAATTCACAGCCACTACCTTTTGAGCTCTGTGTTCAAACATGTTCTCGAGCCAAGAATCTAAAACAACCTCTACAGGGCCGGCTCTATGCCTTTTTAAATTAGGCATTGGCCTTAGGCCCCAATTTTAGGGGCCTCAATTTTTTATCAATAATAAATTTTGTGTTATTTTTAAAGAAAATATTAATTATTTATGAATATATATATATTAAAAAAATATTATTTTATTTCCTTTAATCTAATTTAAATAAAAGAAATTACGAAGAATTGTTTTATTTTCTCACAGTCTCTACGCTAATATTCACATTATTTTATTCTTTTAACTCCTTTGACACTCTCTTCTTTAAATTTCTAATAAGTTAGAGTCATATTCAATCAAAAATATGAATCAATAGTCAAAAAGTGTTGAGCAAGTCATTTGTAATTTTTTTTTCTATTTCTTCTTAGATTTCCAAGCATTACAACAAGCATAGTAAAATGTGGGGTATACAAATTATCAACTTCTTGAATCAAATTATGTTAACAATTTATATTATAATTGCCCGAGTAAGCAAATGTTTTTCAACGTGGAATTGATAAAATCTTATCTAAAGCTAATAATTGAAAAGAAAATTGAATAAATCATTTATTAAAAAAATATTAAATATACCTTGCATTTAGAAATGCAAGATTTTTTTTGTAAAAAAAATTAATACATATGAAATTTATTAGATTTTAGGCCTCTAATTGAAATTTCGCTTTAGGCCTCCGATTGCGTTG
Organism: Solanum lycopersicoides; assembly: GCA_022817965.1. NCBI lineage: Eukaryota > Viridiplantae > Streptophyta > Magnoliopsida > Solanales > Solanaceae > Solanum > Solanum lycopersicoides. The sequence continues at coordinate 3,393,247 of CM040625.1, read as the reverse complement.
AGCCGCCCCTGCCTCTCTATCCTTAAGGGGTAGGGGTAAAATTTGTGTAACCCCATTTGTGGGACTATATTATTGCATATGAAATTAGTTATCTTGATTGAAATTTTGTACTCAAATCATTATTTCATTTGTAAAATTTATTTTTTTTTGTGAGAGGAATTAACAGATAACAGTAAGATAGATACAGTTGAATGAATAATTTTGATTCCTCTATTCACCAAAAAAACAGCTAAAGAAAAAATTTATATAACATGTTTTAGAATCACAACTACTTGAGTTCATCATCAGACGTCAATGGTATCACAATCATCTGCATCTGAAGATTGAGAAGAGCATCCTTCACTTCATGTATCCTGTTTTCTCCTGTTGAAGTATCAGAAACAAGTGTGGGCAAGACTTTGGAAGCAAGCTGATGATCTCGGTTTAACAGCAGATTCTTTAGTCTATCGAAAACTTGGGCAGCTTAGGCCTAGCTGACAGAGCCTCCTTAACACTGGACATAATGACAGCACATCGGAAAGGCTTAAAAGCAATGGTAACAGCGACAAACAACTGTTTAGCTAAATGGAGGTTGATTTCAATGGTGTTATAGTTGATTCCAAGATGTATGATTGAATCGAAGTAATTTGTTTAGCATCATTGGGAGTAACATAAAAGAAAGTGAAATTAAGGTTACAACAATGAGGGAACAAGTAACCAAGGGAGGAGGAAGCAGATCTGCGACGCAAAAGAGTTGTGAGATAGAGGGGAATTTTAAATAAAGGAGATGCTGGCGAAGGGGAGGATGCATCGTGGAGGAAGGCAGCAAAGCAAATGGAACAGAAGGAACTTGAGTGGATTTCAGTATGCAGGAAGTGAACACCGTAGCCACACCTTCCCGTTGTCTCCACCGGTAGCCAACACCTCTCCTTTTGAATTGAAGTGGCAACATAGGAGCTTGCTCATTTTTGTGTCAAGGATACTAATCTCTTTAAAAGAGTTTCTGCAAAGCAATATATCTACCTATTGTAGAAAAAAAAAAAAAGTCAAATGTTACAAAGACTTCACTCCAAAAAGACTCAACAAGGGAAAAACAAACAAATGAGCTAGAGTTTCAGGATAACATGGTGTAACCACATCCTTTCATTTAACTGTCCTATTAATCACTCGTTTTATATATTAACACAAGTGATGCAAAATAAATCATTGAAATGTTCTATAAGCAATAATTTTACAAGTTTCTATAACAAATATTATTTTTATAATATTATTCTTCACGTATACCTGATATATCAAAATGATGGCGTAAAATTTACTAGGAGTATCTTTTAGTTACATTTTCATAGACACATAATCGTGGAATTACTTTGACTTAAGGATCTATGAAAGTATATTATAGAGAGCATCTTGCTAATCGAACTTTTATTATGAAGAATAGTAAAACACATTTTGCTCATTCTAGATGTGAAATACTACTACTGATAAGGCAATATGATACACTTGATGATACTGATTCAGTGAACAGATGAAGAACGGTTCATAATCTGATAACGGAAGAAAGCAACAACTTCAAAATTAGGCTAATGCAAGAATATGACCACTAGTAGATCTCTCAAAACCAAAGTAATAACGCAGTATACATGTTATCATGAGAAGACATTTTATATTCGCCAACTGCATTCACTAAAAGACGCAAACAAAATTTACAACTTGCCAGCCTCGACTCTTCTAACAATGGAGCTTTTGAACTGCTGCAGCCAAGCCGTCACATACCCAACACCAGCAAACTGCATACTAAGTCATTTCAGATTTATTGATCTGGTGGAATAAAAGCAGAAATTGAATTAATAGCAGCATTAGAGCAAGATTTCCAAATGCAATTTCTAATACAGAAGAATAATGCAAATATACAATAGGATAAAAACGATATGTATCTTACTCTATCAACCAATAGAAAAGATAATACATGCAATATGCCTATCTCCGTAGATCGTTCATATCAAAAAAGCAATTTTGGGGTATCCTTTAATTCTTCGGAGGAGCATGGACGAAGGAAAGCTAGGGGAACAAATTTTAAAGGTAACGCAAAGAGGGACTGTAAAAAGTTGCCAAATACTAATCCAAAAGAAAATACAGAGGCCTAAAAGTATATTCCATCCCATTTATGAAATCCGCAGATGGGAGCTTAAAGGAGGATAATAATTCTTTTTTTCAGATAAGGTAGAAGTTGGTTGCTAGCTGTCTTGTAGATGAATCAGTAATATTTTTCAATTATTCCCACAACAGGTCCCACAAGTTTTGCCCTTAATATTTAAAAATTGATAACAACTTTCCAGTTGATGCCTTTCCTGATTATACAGCGTAATCAACCGGCAGTTTGTGAGGTTGCTGATGCTTGGGATGGTAATGCTATAATTTTCAGTTTAGAAGGAATTTTCTAAATGGAAAGAGTTTAGAAGGAATTTTCTTGACTAGAAAACTGACAGAGTTAAAATGTTACTGGAGATTACTAACGGAATTGCATTGGATAGCGTACCGAAAGACTCTGTTTGATGGGGAGGCAGTAAGCGAAAATAATTCCATGAAATCTGTTAGCACCAGCTGTTGAGGAAGTTGACTAGTAATAACAGTAACACGCTTGGTAAATGATTCGGAAGACTGGGGTTCCAAGCAAAAATGCATGTTTTGGTTGGATAGCAGCCCACAAAGCATGGCTGACGCAGGACAAATTGAAAAGCACGACTTAGCCTATGTAATGGTGCCATCTTCGTAGTATTATTGCAATATGGTGTACATTTTTAATTTTTATGGTATACATTGGGGCAATCTTGCAAATGTGAACCAAGCCTTACGGAGTTTGGAAGGGTCAGCCATTGAGGAGGCAAAAGAAGAATTGGGATGATCATTCCCGATGCATTATGAGGACAATGGGTTGAAAGAAGTCCTAGGTGTTTTGAGGATAGTGAGGATTAAGGTAGACGGCCAGTGGGGTAGTCGAGTGTTTCCACTTCGCATGTGATATAGCGGGGTCCTAGTCGGAGTCATGTAAGTTTCCTTATCAGTTATATTTTTATGCTAGTGGTTATATTTATCGCACTTGATTTACTCTTTTAAGCACGCTCTGTTGTCTAATTTATGTTGTTATCTAATTATACATTATTGTTACTGTCAGTACCTTTTTTTTCAATGATTTCATCATTGCTTTGTACTCTTGCTCCGTGTTCAAACATGTTCTCGAGCCAAGAACTAAAACAGCCTCTGTATTCTCCAAGGGTAGGGGTAAAATTTGTTTAACCCCACTTGGGGGACTATAATAGGTATGTTTTTTTTTATGACAAGGAAACCCGCAGCTGTACCCAAGGTAAAACCTCCGCTCCTATTGCAATAGCTCACAAACCACATAGGAGAGGTAACCCTCACAGGCAAGCCCGGTGCGACGAGCTCGATCCAGAAGGCAAACCCTTGCTTTCGCTGGCAAGGGGTTTCGAACTTGAGACCTCCAACATGGAAGTCCCAAGCACAAACCATTGGGCCACCCCGAAGGTTCTATATAGGTATGTCTTTGTCTGGATGTATTCAGAATCTTATGACTTGGTGTGTATGCCTTTTCGGATTGGACACTGATGTTTTAGAGATTTAGTCCTCCAGTTGTATGAGGTCTTAGTTGCGCGACTTTCACTTGTCGCACCCGTTCGGATTCTTCAAAATAACTACTTTGGCGAAGATCCGACAGACCCATTGCATTTTTGGAGATCCCCGGCAACATAGATTGAGGTCTAGTTCCAGTTTGATTTGATATGATGTAGACCAACTTGGTACGGTTTTGTTTATGGAAGTCTTAAACTCTTTTCCTCAGCTTGTAGCCTTATCCCTACTACCACACCCTTCCTTAAGGGAAACTTATACACCAAACATTCTCCAAGTGTGTCTAAGACACGCCATTTTTGTGATTGACCAGTTTTCTAGAACTATGGTATGTCACGCTATGAAATTATCATTAAATTGGAAAAATAAAAATATTTCCTCGTTTTTGAAAGAAAAATAAACAGATCCACCGGTGTCCACCTCTCCATCATCTCATTTACCCATCCCTTCCTTCCAACATAAACAAAATCCCAGTCCATAGGCTCTCTCATCCCTTTTCTTCACCCTACTAGTAAATTCTCCGATGGGTATTTAAAGACAAAAGAAAAAGGAATAATATACAATTGGGAGACTGTGCAGACACAACCTTTATTTCTTCCCCTCTCCACCTTTTCTTATGATGATTAAGGATATACTTCCAAATATGTTGTTTGAGTAACTCCGTCGTATTAGACTCACATATAGAAGTAGGTGAACAGCTATTACGAATATTACTACCATACTAAGAATATTAATATTTTAATGGTTGTCGTTGTAGTTTATTTCTTGATCGATGTCAACGAGTCAGTTTTCATAGTTTTTGGTTGCGTATGCTATCTTTACAATAAGACGATGATACTAAAAAGTAGACAGGAGCGCACTTGTTGAAGGTTTAGACACTTTTTGGCTCTCACACGCCTGTCTTGTGTGTAAACTATGCGGGTGCAACATGGCAGCAATGGTTTGTCTAAAATGTTTGCTTGTAAAAGGTTTTCCTTGAAGAGAGGTAGTGACAGGGATTGGATACAAGCTGAGGGGAAACGATGTATTAAGCCTTTTGTGAATAGATTACCTTGTACTTTAAGAAGTCAAATGTCTTGTACAAACAATCAGACAAACAGAATAATTAGGAAGTCCTTAGTCCTCCAATTATTCTTCCTTTAGTTTAATTAGTGTTATAAATGTCATTGCTTTGTATGCTTTAAATGGGATGTAAAGTGAGGGAACATGGCTTCGTGGATGAAGTATGTACTTCAAATAAATATGTGCTTCAAATAGGCAACACTCAAATGATCCCAATGAGAAACACAGGTTGGTTTATTTAATCTTAACATCGAGATTTGGAGTAATAACTGATATTATTGCATATGAGATGTTGAATTTGATTATAGAGTACTAAAACTTATATAAGTAATACATATTTTGTTAATTTCCACAAATTGTGGCGCCAAACTTTACTTTAACTGATGAAATTTTCTACCAGTTAACTTTAAAAAACTTATTTAATTATAGCAAGAATGGATACAAAACTTACCTATTTCAAAAAAAAAAGAATGGATATAAGTACATTAACAAAGATGGTCACTTATCCTTTGCAATGCTCATGTACGACCAGTAAAATTAAAGAGTTATTCAGTCTATATCAATCACTCTCCTATAAATACACATTCTTAAACCCTGGTTCCTCCACTCTTGGGAGTCAAGGTTCATTTTCTATTTCACTTCTGACGGATTCTTTCAACACAATCATTGTTTCATTTGTAAATTTATTTTTTGTGAGAGAAATCACAGATAACAGTGAGATAGTACAGTTGAATGAGTAATTTTGATTCCTCTATTCACAAAAAACAGAAAAAGAAAAATTTATATAAGCATGTTCTAGAATCGCAAACTACTTGAATTCAATCATCGACGCAAGGGTATCACAATCATCTGCATCTGAAGATTAGAAGAGCATCCTTCGCTTCATGTATCCTGTTTTCTCCTGTTGAAGTATCAGAAACCAAGTGTGGGCAATGATTTTGGAAAGAGCTGATGATCTTGGTTTAACAGCAGATTCTTATAGTCTAATCCAAAACATTGGGCAGCTTAGGCCTTAACTGACAGAGCCTCCTTGACCCTTACTGTAGCTTTAATCCTGCCATAAGGCAGCATTCGGAACAGACTTAAAAGCAATGGTAACAGCGACAAACAACTGTTTAGCCAAATGGAGGTTGATTCAATGGTGTTATAGTTGATTCCAAGATGTATGATTGAATCAAAGTAATTTTGTTAGCATCATTGGGTAGTACATAAAAGAAAGTGAAATTAAGGTTACAACAAAGAGGGCACAAGTAACCAGGGAGGAGGAAGCAGCATCAGCGACGAAGAGAGTTGTGAGATAGAGGGGGAATTTTAAACAAAGGAGATGCTGGCGAAGGGGAGGAGGCATCGTGGAGGAAGGCAGCACAGCAAATGGAAAGAAGGAACTTGAATGGGATTTCAGTATGCAGGAAGCGCAAAGATAGTGGTGGAGACTTCCGTAGGGGAGAAGGTAGATGATGAAAGGGTGAGAGGTAGCACAAACCACGTATTGCGTCCGTAAACACCTTCATATGGATGCTCCGCCACTGCTGCACCATCAGAACAAACAATTTTCCTAATCCCTATGGCCTATCAAAATCTCACATTTATTTATACAAACTGATATAGGAACTTGTTGATATTCAAAGTATCACAAACCCTCCTTGCTCTCTTGTGGTTCTCTGAATGACATTCAAACTAATTGGAAATAGATACATTTCCTTTTTTACTTGGAAAATGTGAGTTATTCACCAAATTTGCTCCTCCTATCTGCAGCAGCCATTCTCTTATCTCTATCATTTGTCCCGCTTTGTGAAGTCTACTTACACCAAGGATCCTATTATTATTGTATATTTCCTAGTCGAACCCTCATTAGCATGTTACTATAGGCCTACCAATCAGCTGCCCATGAAATATTATTGCACTTCACATAATGCATTAGCAAGTAAAAATTAGCTTAATAACAAAAAGCATGCTTTCATTATGGAACAATTAAAACAAATCTAGCAACAAGGTAAACAAACAAGAGCCAAAATACCTCTTTCTCTGAGTCGAAAGGCATATCTAAACTATCCAAGTATCGCCTTACCATCAATGACGTATCCCTGCAAAGTCGTGCCAGCTGCCAAACTTTCTGTGTATGACTCTGGTTATCGTGGCCTTTCGTGGCCTCTGCAAACATGTTACTCCCATATAACCTTTCTGGCAGCTCCATCCATGGCGAATACTTCTTGCTTTTTATCCTTATCACTCATTTTATTGTTAACTTCATAGGGTTTCAAAGTTGTTTGATGGAGAATTAAGGAATAGAAGGAGATAAGAATACTCTTTGGGCAAATTTTTGTCATTATATATATTCCATTATTGTAGAAGCTGTCTAAATGAATTGACTCAACATACCCTTAATGCTACGAGTTAATAGGCTTGGCCATGTGTTGACTCTTGTTATCGTAAATGACCATCAAAATACGCAGTTTTAAACCAGCCTTAAGGTGGCCACAGGATTTGGGAATGAGGTTCGGCCACTCTAATGAAAAAAACGGATAACATTTTCTTTTAAAAAAGTTATGACGTTGATGAATGTAATATATTCAGTGATATCTACAAAACAAATACATTGATAAAATCAAGATGCAATATTCCGAAGTTTCAATCCAAGCAAAAAAAGTTTACAGGATCACGACTCTTATTCATATAAAAGACAATAAAAGGGAAGTGAAAAATTAGGCATAAATACACAGTAAAAGATTCGATTAACTTTTTATCTATTTATCCTAAGTCAATGAAAGAACTAACTTGGGGGCATGGTTTTATTTTCACCTCTAAATGAATTGTTCATTATTTGGCTAACTCTTCAAGCAAAGATAGCAACAATTTGGGACTTGAAAATTGGAGGTATCATGGTAGAGTTTTGTGGCCAAAAAATTCTTTCACTATATCTCAAACAAGAACTATATTCTTAGTATACGTTTTAGCAGAAAAGAATTTTTAAGCTATACCCCAAGACTTAAACTAATCCTAAAGTATTATGTTTTGCATGAAAACATCTTATTAGTATTTATAAGTGAACAGTTTTAATCACTTTTGTTAGAGAGTTGTCAACATATTAAGGGATCTTACGAAAAAATTTGAGTAGTTACAGACTATCAACAAAATTATGGTCTGGAAAATTTCATTAACTCTTCTTACAGAAGTTATTTAAATTAGAATCTTAGACACTAGGTTGCTGCAGGAAACTAAAAAGGATTGGAACTTGTTGAAAGGTGTGGGTCCACATGATTTGCCTTTTTCCGGTTACGAGAAAAAGTTGGAGAGTTAATTATTCTTACCGTTTTCTTAAGCCGATTAATGTATAGATGATGTGTTGGTCAATATCTAAATTCAAAGGATCAATATATTGATGTGGTTCTTGTATTTGAAGGGTTTCATTCTACTATTTAGAAGGGAAGTGTCTCCAACAAATGTCGTTTTAGCATATTCATTGCAGATGAAATTATATTTAACTAATCGATATGTTTTAGTTAAATTAATAAAATGACTAGTGAAAAAACTCGTCAATTAAAAAAATTTTGCATAATGTCTTAACTCATTATAGAAAGTTCAGGATAATATTCTTGACTATATGTCAGAAAATAATTAGGAAGGACTGACTTAATTTTTGTGGACCTACTGATCGATTTATTTCTGATTAAATTCAAGTAGAATTGATGAAAATTATTTACTTTAAAAAGTACTTGATAGGAGTTTTTCTGCTAAAAAGTGATATTTAAGGATGTAGTTAAGTTGTAGTATAATTAAATTATGTTTTTGCTAAAATCGAATACTTTAAGGATATATATTAGGTTTAGGGTATAGTTGAAGGATAGTTTTGGCCAAAAACTCTATCATGGTACTAGAATGTCTGTTATGTGACATTGGGAGTGATGTTGTCTTGTCTTTCATTTAAAATGTGAGCCTTTGCTGAAATGTAATTGATGGGAGGTCGAGTGGCTGCAGAACCTAATGTAGGTATTGAAATTGGGATAAGAAGTTATCTATTACTATTGTTGCACGTATATACAAGTTCAAAAATGAGATATATTTGCACAGTTACGCTGATTTGCTATACATCGAGGCCAAAGTCTTTTGAGAATACCTTCTAATCCACGAGATAGTGGTTGAGGTATGGTGTCTAATTATACCCTCATTAGATCCCAGTTTGTGGGGTTTCATTAGGCATAGTCGTGATAATTGATAGTAAATTTTTACTTCAAACAAAGGCCTCTATGAAGATCGACTCGTCTTTCTTTGATGATGTATGTGTGGGTTAAGGTCTAAATACACTCCACCCGCACCAAATCTTCAACTTATATTGTGCGTGTTGCATGTTGTTGGTAACTAGTTGTAAAGGAACAATCACATATATGCAAGGGTTTTTGTCATATGTACAAGCCACAACGTTATTTTCCCAAAATATCAATATTGTATGAGTATGTATCAACCATTGTATGATACGTGCATAAATTATGTATAGATGATGTACAACTATGGTATCATAGACATTATACTCGTTAATGATAATGAAGATATACATTGCAAATGCAATTTCCTTTCAATCTCAATCAACTGGAATCTCACAAACAGTCTCGAAGGTCGCCAGATCTAATATACGCTCATCTCAATATTAAATTGCGTTCAATGATTATTTATTACGAAGTGATTCACATATTTATACCACATTAATTTTAAGTCAAGCTTTATATAGATAAAGACTGAATAGACGGAGAAAAGGATGAAGTAAGGATACAAAATAAAGGAAGACTATTAATGATCAAAGAGGCGAAAATTTTAAAGTCAGGCTTTAGTAATTTACAGAATGAATAGGAGAAAAGGAATGAAATAGGTACGAAAATATATTATATTTACAATGTGTATTATACAATTTTCTCTCGCTTATTACAAACAGAACCGCCATGTCATTATAATATCATTTACTGATGTATAAAAGCAAAGAGAGCGAGGGGTGGCGAGCGAGATAATGGGGAGATGGCGAGCGATGATAAGGGAGAGTGGCGGAGCCGATGACGAGGGATAGAGGGGAAAAAATATATGTACTTTATAACAATTTTCTCATCGCTTTATACAAAAAAACAACAGATTTAGTTATAACACTTTGTATTTGTATAAAGTTGAGGGAAACACGCGAGAGAAACAGCGAGCAGAGTGGAAGCGAGAGAGGAGAGTGGCACGACGCGGAAGTTTGAGGGAGAGAAGTGACTGCGCAACCATTTGTACGGGGAACACATTAAATCACGAGGTGGTTATAGCAATTAATTGATTTATTAGTTTGCTCCATTATATATGAATTTTCTTATTAAAAGAACCCTGCAAACTGTAAACAATAATATAAAGTTGATACATTAAATCTGATGCGTCAAATACATTAATCGTTAAGTAAGAGACATTAATTTAATCTGATAACACTAATATATGCGTGAGATCATTAATCTGAAGCATCGAGATGACATTTGATTTGACGCCACGTGAGATAACATTAATTTGAAATTGCGGTATCTGATAGCACTTAATCCTAATAATGATGAAATGAGGATTTGAGGGAATTTGTAAAACTAAATAGGCAATAGAATAAGGTAATAAGGATTACAGTAAGATTCTGTGCATTTTATCCTTTTTATTTATCCAATAGATTTCAAGAAGATGATAGTTTCCAATATATATATCCAATCGATTAATAATTTCTTATTTAACAAATGTGAATAATTAATTAATTATCAAAATAAGACTATTGGTAAATACCTAATTAAAAATTGGATATTTAACAATACAATGACGGAATCTATTGGTCCTGATGTTATGGATGCTCAAATTCTAAATTTGTTGTCAACTTATGATACCCATTTTGCGTGACATCAGGCTTAAAGTTTCTTGAGATGGGTGAAATGGGTGGCATTCTTCCGTTTGCAAGAAAATCTGGGTAATACCATGTTATGTTTATTGTTAAATTGATCATTTTGGCCACCTTTTAATACAATGTCTGCATAGTTACTTCAACAACTTCAACAAGTAGAGGTTATGCGCTTGATGTGATGTGTACTTTGTACTCCTTAATTGGTATAATATAATTGTCTTAAGTTGCTAAGGCAACAAAAGAAAATCAATCAAACTCATATTCTTATTCTATATGTGTGTTCCTCTTAATTATGACCTTCTGAGATATTAAATTTCAAGAGTTCCTTGCAAAACTTGTTTATTAAGAAATGTTCATTAGTCTAGTAATTAGAACCAATTGTTTGGCCTATACGATGCGATAAATTTTTCACATTAACTAGATGGTCGAAACATAATCTGTATATGAAACCAACATTACTTTGATTGTGTAGTTGGCATATTAGAATCTTCTAATTTTGTTTGTTGATGCTCATGTCCATCAGCTATCAAATGTCAACTGCACCTCCGAAGTGGAATGCAAGAGTATGTTTACATTTTCTCACACATTTGCAAACTTTCTTAATGAATAATGAGTTGAAAAGATTTGACAAGTTTTTATTTTTCAAGGATGACGGACCTGGCATAGACTTGGGAGGTTCTATGCTAATGGAACCAAGTATTCATATGCCCCTGCAAACCCTTTGCCTACTTCACTCGAACTTTATGATTCAGCCCTATAAAATTTTTATGTTTAATTTGTTTGGTAATTCTTACATATGACCATATGGTAGACTGCTGAAATTTGGTTGATAAATTGAGGTCATTCTCTTTCATTGATGTGATGCATCGTAATTACCTAGTGTTGGATGTTTTTACTGTATTAATTGTCATTTACTATATTAGAGAGATATGTTTGATTGAGTTAAAGTGATGTGGTATCGAGCTTTGAAATAGTTATTTTTTATTTTGTGGTTCGTTTCAGCCATTAATTCTCCCATGAAGCATTTTTGTAAGTTTGGTGGGGTAAATTTTATGAAGCATACATATCTAGGTTTCTGACAATGTTGTAATGACCATTGATTCCTTTGATAAGGTATCACCTATGGACTTTTCTATGTCTTGTTCATGTTTAACTAATATGAAATAATTGCTAACTAAATACTTGATTTCTAATCAAGTATCACGGAAATTGTGGAAATGCATCAATCTTATGTCTGATCATACAAAAGCAAACATCTCTAATGTGATGCATGCGATGTCGTCACCTTTTGTGAATAGTAGGTTTTTGTAAAGTGACAACTTTTGTGAAAGGGGACTATACTTTGATGTATTAATAATGTATGTAGATATATATTTGTAAAAAAAATACTAGGTTTTTGTGAAGTGACAACTTTTGTGAAGAGGGACTACACTTTGATGTAGTATACATGTGGATATATAGAAGTAAAGTTCACCATTCTCAAAAAAGAACATAGTCAATAGTATCCTGATAAAGACAACTTAAGACAGAGATAATGTCATGTGCGCACCCCTAAACAGTGAAGACAATTATTTTTGCTTTTCATAACCAGGCTAGCTTGCTTACACCTCGAGTAATTCGACGTGGCTATCTCCCACCTGCATAGGAACCGATTAACTTTGTACACAGTCCACCAAGGTTAGGACACATGGAAAAAAATTACCTAGTGTGTTTTGCCTCGTTGGAAACTAAACCAGAGACCTCATGGTTCTTAACTCACTTCATGACCAAAAAATTACCTAGTGTTTTACCTCTTGCTGGGAACTGAACCTAAGACCTCATGGTTCTTAAATCACATCATGACCATTAAACCATACCCTTGGGTGCACAAAGAAGACACAACTATTCCAGCATGTAATTTTGGTACTTTGGCTTGAAAGAGAACATAGATCTTTTGAGGGAAATGCTAAGCCTATTTGCAAACTTAGAAACAAGTGTTTGTGCTTTTTGGCCTATTGGTGTAACATGCTAAATGTATAGGACTACCCTGCTGGAATTCCTCAGATCCCTACATTTTCAAGGGAATCAGAGTTTTTGTATACATACATCCATCAACTTCTGGATGCCACTCTTGCTGGAATGATGGTAAAAAAAAAGAACAAAAAAGAAACAGGAAGCATCTTGAGATCAAGAAGTAAATCAGAAGTAAATTCAAACATGAATAAAGATGGATGACTCCAGATAATAAACCACATGCTTGAAGGAAATGTTCAAAATCATAAACCGCCAGTAAATTGAAGGTTGCTAGGTAATGGATTGAATAAATACTCACTTGAAAAGATTTCATCCAAATTTTCCCTCTTGTTCTATTTTCTCTGTCCTTTACCTATGTAAAAAAAAAGTCAAAGTTAAAAGACTTCACTCCAAAAAGAGCTCAACAAGGGGAAAAACAAATGAGCTAGAGTTTCAGGAAAACATGGTGAACACATCTTTTCATTTAAATGTCTATTAATTCACTCGTTTTTATAATATTCAACACAATTGATGCAAAACAAATCATTGAAATGTTCTATAACAATAATTTTACAAGTTTCTATAACAAATATTATTTTTATAATATTATTCTTCACCTATACCTGATATATCACAAAATGGCGTAAAAATTTACTAGGAGTATCTTTTAGTACATTTTCATAGACACATAATCGTGGAATTACTTTGACTTAAGGATCTATGAAGTACTATTATAATAGAGCATCTTGCTAATCGAACTTTTGTTATAAAGAATAGGTAAAACACATTTTGCTCTTTCTAGATGAGAAATACTACTACTGATAAGGCAATATGATACACTTGATGATACTGATTCAGTGAACACATGAAGAACGGTTCATAATCTGATAACGGAAGAAAGCCAACAACTTCAAAAATTAGGCTAATGCATAAAGATGACCACTAGTAGATCTCTTCAAAAACCAAAGTAATAACCAGTATACATGTTATCATGAGAAGACATTTTATATTCGCCAACTGCATTCACTAAAAGACGCAAACAAAAATTTACAACCTGCCAGCCTCGACTCTTCTAACAATGGGAGCTTTTGAACTGCTTCAGCCAAGCCGTCACATACCATACACCAGCAAAATGTCATACTAAGTCATTTCAGATTTATTGATCTGGTGAATAAAAGCAGAAATTGAATTAATAGCAGCATTAGAGCAAGATTTCAAAATGCAATTTCTAATACATAAGATAAGTGCAAATATACAATAGGATAAAAACAATATGTTATCTTACTCTATCAACCAATAGAAAAGATAATACATGCAATATGCCATCTCCGCAGATCGTTATATCAAAAAAGCAGTTTTGGGGGTATCCTTTAATTCTTCCGGAGGAGCATGGACGAAGGAAAGCTAGGCAACAAATTTTTAAGGTAACGCAAAGAGGGACTGTAAAAAGTTGCCAAAATAACTATTCAAAAAGAAAATACAGAGGCCTAAAAAGTATATTCCATCCCATTTTATTGAAATCCGCAAGATGGGAGCTTAAAGGAGGATAATAATTCTTTTTTTCAGATAAGGTAGAAGTTGGTTGCTAGCTGTCTTGTAGATGAATCAGTAATATTTTTCAATTATTCCCACAACAGGTCCCACAAGTTTTGCCCTTAATATTTAAAATTGATAACAACTTTCCAAGTTGATGCCTTTCCTGATTTATACAGCGTAATCAACCGGCAGTTGTGAGGTTGCTGATGCTTGGGATGGTAATTGCTATAATTTTCAGTTTAGAAGGAATTTTCTAAATGGAAAGAGTTTAGAAGGAATTTTCTTGACTAGAAAACTGACAAGAGTTAAAATGTTACTGGAGATTACTAACGGAATTGCATTGGATAGCGTACCGAAAGACTCTGTTTGATGGGAAGGCAGTAAGGAAAAATAATTCCCAGTGAAATCATGTTAGCACCAGCTGTTGAGTTAGTTGACTAGTAATAACAGTAACATGCCTTGGAAAATGATTCGGTAGACTGGGGCTCCAAGCAAAAATTGCATGTTTTGGTTGGATAGCAGCCCACAATGCATGTCTGACGCAGGACAAAATTGAAAAGCACGACTTAGCCTATGTAATTGGTGCCATCTTTGTAAGTATTATTGGCAATATGGTGTACATTTTTGAATTTTTATGGTATACATTGGGGCATTCTTGCAAATGTGAACCAAGCCTTATGGAGTTTGAGGGGTCAGCCATTGAGGAGGCAAAAGAAGAATTGGATGATCATTTCCCTATGCATTATGAGGACAATGGGTTGAAAGAAGTCCTAGGTGTTTTGAGGATAGCGAGGATTAAGGTAGACGGCCAGTGGGTAGTAGAGCGTTTCCACCCTTGTGATATAGCGGGGTCCTAGTCCGGAGCATTTGTATGTTTCCTTATCAGTTATTATTTTTATGCTAGTGTTATCTTATCCCTTGATTTTACTCTTTTAATACCACTGTTGTCTAATTTACGTTGTTATCTACATTGCATTATTTTACTGTCAGTACCTTTTTTTCATAATTTTCATCATTGCTTTGTACTCTTGCTCCGTGTTCAAACATGTTCTCGAGCCAAGAATCTAAAACAGCCTCTCTATCCTCCAAGGGTAGGGATAAAATTTGTTTAACCCCACTTGTGGGACTATAATAGGTATGTTTTTTTTATGACAAAGGAAACCCGCATCCGCTACCCAAGGTAAAACCTCCGCTCCTATGCAATAGCTCACAAACCACATAGGAGAGGTAACCCTCACAAGGCAAGCCCGGTGCGACGAGCTCGATCCAGAAGGCAAACCCCTTGCTTTCGCTGGCAAGGGGTTTCGAACTTGAGACCTCCAACATGGAAGTCCCAAGCACAAACCATTGGGCCACCCCGAAGGGTCTATATAGGTATGTTTTTGTCATGGATGTATTCAGAATCTTATGACTTGGTGTAATGCCTTTTTGGATTTGGACACTGATGTTATTCTAGAGATCTTAGATTCCCTCCGGTTGTATGAGGTCTAGTTCCAGTTTGATTGTATTAATGTAGTACCAACTTGGTACGGTTTGTTTATGAAAGTCTTAACACAGTTTTCCTCAGCTTGTAGCCTTATCCCTACTACACACCCTTCCTTCAGGGGAACCTTACGCACCAAACATTTCTCCAAGTGTGTCTAAGACACGCCATTTTTGTGATTGACCAGTTTTCTAGAACATGTGTATGTCGCGCTATGAAATGTGTCATTAAATTGGAAAAAATACAAAATACTTCATCTTTTTTGAAAGAAAAGATAAACAGATCCACCGGTGGCCACCTCTCCATCATCTTCATTTCTCCATCCCTCCTTCTTCCAACATAAACAAAATCCCACAGACTCCATAGGCCATCTCTCATCCCCCAAAAATCTTTTCTTCACCCTACTAGTAAAAATTCTTCCGATGGGTATTTAAAGACAAAAGAGAAAGAATAATATACAATTGGGAGACTGTGCAGACACAACCTTTATTTCTTCCTCTCCCCACCTTTTCTTATGATGATTAAGGTATAAATTCCAAAATAGTTATGAGTATTAACTCTGTCTGTATTAGTCCCACATATAGAAGTTGGTGGAACAGTTATTACGAATATAACTACCATACTAAGAATATTAATATTTTAATGTTGTCGCTGTAGTTTATTTCTTGTCGATGTCAACGAGTCCGTTTTCATTGTTTTTGTGCGCGTATGCTCTTGACAATAAAGACGATGATACTAAAAATGTAGACAGGAGGCATTCTGATGAAGGTTTAGACACTTCTTTGGCTCTCCACACGCCTATTTTGTGTGTAAAACTATGCGGGTTCAACATGGCAGCAATGGTTTGTCTAAAATGTTTGCTTGTAAAAGGTTTTCCCTGAAGAGAGGTATGTAACAGGGATTTGGATACAAGCACGAGGGGTAAACTATGTATTAAGCCTTTTGTGAAATAGATTTACATGTACTTAAGAAAAAAATTAAGTTAGTCAAACGTCTTGTACAAAACATGACAAACAGAATAATTAGGAATTCCTTAGTCCTTCCAATTATTCTTCCTTTGAGTTCAATTAGTGTTATTAAATGTCATTGCTTCGTTGCTTAAATGGGATGTAAAGTGAGGGATCATGTCTTCGTGGATGAAGTATGTACTTCAAATAAATATGTGCTTCAAATAGCGACACTCAAATGATCCCAACGAGACACAGGTTGGCTCTTTAAATCTTAACATCGAGGATTTGGAGTAATACTGATATTATTGCATATGGAATGTTGAAATTTGATTATATAGTACTAAACTTATATAAGTATAATATTTTGTTAATTTCCACAAATTGTGGCGCCAAACTTTACTTTAACTGATGAAATTTTCTACCAGTTAACTTTAAAAAACATAATTTAATATAGCAAGAATGGATACAAAACTTACCTATTTCAAAAAAAGAAGAATGGATATAAGTAATTAACAAAAGATGGTCACTTATCCTTTGCAATTGCTCATGTACGACCAGCAAAATTAAGCAGTTATCAGTCTATATCAATCACTCTCCTATAAATACACATTCTTCAACCCTGGTTCCTCCACTGCTTGGGAGATCAAGGTCTCATTTTCTATTTCACTCCTGACGGATTCTTTCAACACCAATCATTGTTTCATTTGTAAAATTTATTTTTTTGTGAGAGAAATTAACAGATAACAGTGAGATAGATACAGTTGAATGAGTAATTTTGATTCCTCTATTCACAAAAAACAGAAAAAGAAAAAATTTATATAGCATGTTCTAGAATCGCAACTACTTGAATTAATCATCAGACGCCAAGGGTATCACAGTCATCTGCATCTGAAGATTGAGAAGAGCATCCTTTCGCTTCATGTATCCTGTTTTCTCCTTTTACAAGTGTGGGCATGATTTTGGAAAGCAAGCTGATGATCTTTGTTTAACAGCAGATTCTTTAGTCTATCCAAAACTTGGGCAGCTTAGGCCTTAGCTGACAGAGCCTCCTTGACCCTTATGTCAGCTTTAATCCTGGCCATAATGGCAGCATTTCGGAAAGACTTAAAAGCAATGGTAACAGCGACAAACAACTGTTTAGCCAAATGGAGGTTGATTTCAATGGTGTTATAGTTGATTCCAAGATGTATGATTGAATCAAAGTAATTTGTTTAGCATCATTGGGAGTACCATAAAAGAAAGTGAAATTAAGGTTACAACAAAGAGGGCACAAGTAACCAGGGAAGGAGGAAGCAGCATCAGCGACGCAAGAGAGTTGTGCGATAGAGGGGAATTTTAAACAAAGGCGATGCTGGCGAAGGGGAGGAGGCATCGTGGAGGAAGGCAGCAAAGCAAATGGAAAGAAGGAACTTGAGTGGGATTTCAGTATGCAGGAAGCGCAAAGATGGTGGTGGAGACCTCCGTAGGGGAGAAGATAGATGATGAAGGGGTGAGAGGTAGCACAAACCACGTATCGGCGTCCGTAAACACCTTCATATGGATGCTCCTCCACCTGCTGCACCATCAGAACAAACAATTTTCTTAATCCCTATGGCCTATCAAAATCTCACATTTATTTATACAAACTGATACAGGAAACTTGTTGATATTCAAAGTATCCAACACCCTCCTTGCTCTCTTGTGTTCTCTGAATGCATTCATAACTAATTGAAATAGATACATATTTCCTTTTTTACTTGGAAAATGTGAATTATCACAAATTTGTTCCTCCTATCTGCAGCAGCCACTTCTCTACTCTCTATCATCTTGTCCCGCTTTGTAGATTCTACTTACACAGGACCTGATCATTATATGGATATTTCCTAGTCGAACCCTCATTAGCATGTTTACTATAGGCCTACCAATCAGCTGCCACTAGAAATATTATTGCGCTTCCATTATTGCACTTGCAGTAAATTTTTTAGCTTTATCAAAAAAAAGCATGCTTTCATATGGAAAATTAAAAAAATTCAAACAAGGTAAACATACAAGAGCCAAAAATTACCTCTTTCTCTGAGTCGAAAGGCATATCTACAACTATCCAAGTATCCCCTATATCAATGACGTATCCCTGCTAATTCGCCAGTGCAAAACTTTCTGTGTAGACTCTGGTATATCAATTGGCATTTCGTGGCCTCTGCAACATGTACTCCCATATACCTTTCTGGCAGTTCCATCCATGGCGGAATACTTCTTGCTTTTTCCTTTATCCTTCATTTTCATTGTTAACTTCTAGGGTTTCAGTTGTTTGATGGGAATTAAGGAAACTGAGGAATAAGAAGTAGTACTTTTTGGGCAAATTTTGACGTAGAGCTGTCAAAATTTATTGACTCAACCAATTCAACACGTCCTAATGGGCGAAGAGTTAAATGGGTTAGAATGTGTTGACTTTTTTATTTAAATTACCTATAAAATAGCAGTCTAATTCAGCCTTAAGTGGGCCACAGATTGGGATAGGTTGGCTCTCTAATAAAAAAAGGGACAATATTTTTCTCTTAAAAAGAATATGAAGAATGTTGATGAATTGTATATATTTCAGTGAATATTTACAAAACAAATACATAATAGCCAAAATATAATATTCGTAAGTTTCATCCAAGCAAAAAATGTTACATGATCACTATTTTCATATACAAGACAATAAAAGGAGAAGTGAAAAATTAGGCATAAATACAAAAGTGAAAGAGATCAAAAATTGTTGTAATGGACTTGGGCTAATAAGAAACTTTAGTAGGCTTATGATCCTAAAATGTAAAAGATACGTAAAAAATATAGTCTTGATTTTATATTGATATTTTAAAAATATTTATTGACAAAAGTCTTAACAAGTAAAACACTACTTAAAATATATATAATACAGTAAATATTTTTAAAATTCAAAGTCCACGGAGTGTCCTATGAGGCTTGCGGGTCGGATCTACGAAGGCAGCAGGCCAAATGAGGTTAGGCTAAAAAATCTCATTCCTAAATGGACTGAAAAAATTGAACCCAACTCCATTTAATTCAAGGATTGGGTTGAACCGACCTAGCGGGCCAAGTCCATTTTGACAATTCTAATTTTATGTGTTCAAAGGATTTGTCTACAATTTTTAAAATATATCTTTGTTTTCAGTTATCATTTTAATATCTCAAAAATACATAATTATTTTTCTATATATTTATTCTTTACCATAATTAATCCAAACATCACTATTTTGTTATTTCATTTTATAATTTCTTTTGTGATTTAGTAGGTACTAGATATTCTTTGGTCATGTATATGTTAGGTCCAACGTGTAAAATATGAGGTGATAACTTTATTCTTAAAGCACACACACTTAGTTTGGAGATGATAAAATTTTAATATAATAATTACATTTATGTATTTTTGCGGTGCAATTCATAACTTTCTTATCTATTTATCCTAAAGTTCAGTGAAAGAAACTAACTTGGGGGCATGTTTTTTTTCACCTCAAGATGAATTAGTTCATTATGTGGCTAACTCTTCAACAAAGATAGCAATATTTGAAGGACTTGAAAATTGGGGTATCATGGTACCTAGAATGTCTGTTATGTGACATTGGGAGTGATGAATTGCGTCTTCATTTAAATTGTGAGCCTTTGCTTGAACTAATTGTGGAGGTCGATGGCTGCAACCTAATTGGTAAGTTTGAAATTGGGATAAAAAAGTTATCTAATAACTATTGTTGCACGTATATATAAGTTCAAAAATGAGATATATTCATGGTTACTGTGATTTGTTATAATCGAGCCAAAAGTCTTTTAGAAATATTTTCTCTAACTCCACGAGATAGTGATGAGGTATTTGTACATTATACCCTCGTTAGATCCCAGTTGTGGGGTTTCATTAGGCATATGTGTCGTGGCAATTGATCGTAAATTTTTACATTAGTCGTAAAGGACAATTCATATGTATATGCAAGGACAATTCATATGTATATGCAAGGGTTACTTTGTCAATATGTACAAGCCACAAACGTTCTTTTCACCAAAATGTCAATATATATATATATATATATATATATATATATGTGTGTGTGTGTGTGTGTGTGTGTGTGTGTGTGTGTGTGTGTGTGTGATGTATCGATATTTTATAAAACGTGTATAATTATGTATAAATGATGTATACATATGTATCAGAGACATATATACTTCGTTAATATAATGAAATATACATTGCAAATCGATTTCTTTTCAATCTCAACCAATTGGAATCTCACATAAGCAGTCTCAATATCTAAAATAAGCTCCTCTCAGTATTTAGAATTGTTTCAATGTATTATTTATTCGAAGTGATTCACATTTATGCCACGTCAATTTTAAAGTCAAGCTATATATATAAAAAAAGAGGGTGAGGAGAAAAAGAATGAAGTAAGGAATGAACAAAGGAAAAAATATTATTAACCGAAAGAAAATGACAAAGCAAAATTGAAAAACAATAGCGAGAAAACACCCGTGCTTCAATTGAAAATGACCTAATAACCATTTTATGTAATTAATCATGGATGCTTACCATCCGAGCAAAATGATTTTGAGTCGTATATGTAATTGTAGTTAATTCTTTATTAAAAAATTAATAATAATAACTAAGTAATTTTTTTTAAAAAATAAATAAATTATATTTTGAAATTTCAATTCTCTAAACCCTAAATAACAACATTCCCATCTGTATATAAGACTAAATTCATTATCTCCACAACGAAGGCCGCAGCTGCTTACCAGAAAACCCTAGTTTTCTCTTCCATGTGAGTAATCTCTCTCTCTACTTCTGCTTATTTCTCTCTCTATGAATGAATTTTGTGTATAATACTATACATCGATAACTGTGTGCAGAAGTTAAGTGCAAATCAACAATGGCGGTACCTCTGTTGACCAAAAAGGTAGTGAAGAAGAGGGTTAAACAGTTCAAAAGGCCTCAATGTGACCGCAGAATCACTGTCAAGGTACTTTTTCTGTTTCAGTATTCCTGATTTTTCTAATCATGCTTAGATTTTGTTTTTATTGCGTTAGAAACGCATGTGTTTGTATGATATTGTTTGAGCTTTAGTGTTACGAGTTTGAATTGTCGAGATGTTGGAGAAATTGTCTATATAAAGCTCATTGTGAGTTCATCTGATCTATTTTGTCGGTTTTGGTTCACCGAAAACTCGTGCTTGTGTATGGTAGTACGTTATTGAATTACTAGTTGACTTGTGATCAAGCTGATCTGAATTGCTGTTGTGTTTAGAATTGAAATTAATGGGAGGAATTTAATTTGGATATGTGTATGTTCTATTGTTTGTACTGGTATTCAGTTTATGTGAAGTGTGATATTAAAAAGATTGTTAGATTTGTTTTATTTAGTAATACGACTGTTGATATGAGACTTGTTATGCTCTTTAATATTGGGAAGGAAGTGAGTTATTGAGATGTAGTAGGCGTTTGCCTCAATGAAGCTCAATTCGAGTTCATCTGCCCGACTTTGGTTGATAGGGTTGTCTAATGATTAGTTGAGGTGCTAGTAAGCTGATTCAAATAACGTACGTGAGGATTAGGGTGAGTTTGGTATAGTTTATACTTTTGTTCCTTACCAGCATTCTGTTTAAGCAAACAGTAATGCTAAAAGTATTGTAGTTTTTGCTGTGTGATTTGTTTATGTAAAGTGGTGTGATCATGTTTATCCACCTGTACTAAAGTTACTTGTTTCAAAAAAAAATGTTTATCCACCTGTACTGTTAGTATTCAATGATGAATTAGAACATTCACTACCATATGATCTCTATTGCATCTTTATGGCTACTTTGTGATAATTTGCAAATTTGCTCTTCCTTCATCGTGTATTATGTAATTGAGTGATCGAAAATCATCAAATTCCCGTGTGTCCGTGGGGAAAACTGAATAAAGATAGGCTAGTGAGAATGACTATTCTATTTAAATGGAGTAATAGGGATTAGAGGGCGTAAATTTGCTCTTTAACAAATGAAGAAATGAGAACAACTCTTAGGTTAAGAATCCAAACTTACTTTTCCAGTAATTCTGCTATACCCCATTTTAAAATGAAAATGCACCTTCAGAATTCTAGAATTGAATCTTAGTTTATTCTAAAAGATGATTAGGGAAAGATTATTACTTTTCCTTTGGTATCCAAGAAACATAACTACCTCATTGCTGTGCATTTCATCTCAAGGATGAGTCAAAATACTGAACAAGTACGACAACAGTTTTAGTTCCTGTTAATATGACTTCTAATACTCTGTTCTCTGACCCTCTCTGAACTTTGTTAGAGAAATGAGAACCATTGAACTTTATGTATAGCATACTTTGTGTGTCATTAGTTGGTTGTGCATAGCATCATGTTGTTTAATTTGTTTGGTTTGTAGCTAGCAATCTCTGTTAGGCATTTCCCTTTCATCAACTCTATTTGAACTCCACATGGCTCACCAAATGAAAGTAACTATTGAACTTATCAATACAGCCAAGCTGGCGCCGACCAAAAGGTATTGATTCTAGAGTTAGAAGAAAGTTCAAGGGATGTGTCTTGATGCCCAACATTGGATACGGGTCCGACAAGAAGACCCGTCACTATCTTCCCAATGGATTCAAGAAGTTTGTTGTGCACAATGCAAGTGAGCTTGAGATTCTGATGATGCACAACAGGTAATGCAACAAGTGTAGTGTTTTCCTTCTTAATCATTTGAACACAGAGATTTGTCTCGTCTTTTATCTTTGCTGTCCAGTGATCACATTTTTTTGTGTCACAGAACTTACTGTGCGGAGATTGCACACAATGTGTCCACAAAGAAGAGGAAAGAAATTGTGGAGCGAGCAGCCCAACTTGCTGTGGTTATAACTAACAAGCTCGCCAGGCTGCGCAGCCAGGAGGATGAATGAGTATTTTGAGCTTGAGAAGAGATTTTTGCCCTTTAGAAGAGATCTATATATTCAGTGTTTGAACTTGTTCCCTGTGTTGACTGCAAACCAGTTTTCTATTTTCTTAGATGTCGGTTTTGAACAATTCAATTGCTTTCAATTGTTTAAAGCATCAGATTTTGGTTTTCCTACATCTTTTTAGTGACTATTGCAGCATTACTTGCTGATCTGCAGATTACGATGGATTATCTTATTTTGTGCTATACAAGTTTTTCCGATATCCGTATTCCTTTAGTTAGTGATTGATATTTTCTCATCCTGTATAGATAAGAGAAAATATCCAGATTGCATATAGATTTCACTCCAATTAAGGATCAAATGCTGAAAAGTTGTTCATGAAACTGAAAGGGTAAGCATGCCAATGTAGTTATTAAACCTGAAATGACATGCTTAAGATAGGGTGTCTTGATTGTTTAGTTCTTACTGATATAGTCTACAAAATCATCTCAAATAATTGTACTCAATCAACAAGGAGATTGATTGTCTCCTGCTCTATTTGTTCTGCCTGCAAAATGTTTATCAAGAGCGCTAAATACACTTCACTCTTGTGAGATGTTCATCGTTTTCCCTTCTTCAGATGAACAGTCTATGAGGTTGGTTATTTATACTTTGGCAACTTTTGAGTGTAGTATTCATGCATCAACAAGTTACTCAGGACATCAATAATCTAGTTTTCAATGTGCTCAGATACCTACTAGCTACCTAGGAAAGAGTTCCATTCACTTATCGTTGAATAACTGAACACAATTGAGGGCCTAATACCACATTACTCCAGCAGACTTTATCTGTGGTCGAACTATCATACTGATCAAAGAAGCAGCAGAAGATGGACAGTGTGATGAAGAATTGCTAAGAAGAATCTTACCTGAAGAACTAGCAAGACGCACATTGATAATGTTTTTATAAAAGAGGAGGAAACACTTCAAGTATGCTCCATATAAGTGGAATGTAGTGGTACACTCTCTAAACAGTTACAAAAAAGCTTGTAAAGGTGACATAGATGAAAAGGGTGGTAAACTACAATTGGATGTAGTATGAAAAATTGTTTGTAATCATCCAAGTCACCTTTACAAACTTGTTTATAAAGGTGACTTGGATGATATAGTGGTATGAAAAATTGGATGGCTCGAGGTGAACGTAGATGGAGCTTCACGGAGGAATCCTGAAATAAGTTGGGAGTTTCTATGTAAAGAGATGAAAAGGGTGATAAACTACAAGCACAAGCTAAAGTAATGAAGAATCCCCTAATCACCAACACACAATCACAAACTATCATTATACTGCAGACACTTCGATATAACATGATGATGGAGAATCTTGGCTGTGGTATTTTGTTGAGCAACAATCAGTAGAACGAAGTATGGAGTAGGGAAAGCACATAAGTAATAATGGAACGGGGTGAGTCTAACCTGATAGAAAGGTATATATTACTTAATGGCTTAGGTGCATAACTTAAGAATGGTAAGAAAACAGATGTTGTCACACCTGGGGTTAAGCAGACAGACGAAACAAATTGGTAACAGCTAGATTGTTAAAATGATAAGCACTTCAACGAAAGGTACTCGAAAAAATACCATGAAAAGTCATATAAAGGAAAATGCAGCATAACCAAGAAAATAGTGCAAAGTACAAACACATGTTTCAACACCAACAGAATTCAACCCACATAAAAGTTTTTACTAGTACAACATAAAGACACTGAAGAAAATAAAAACAGACCGGCATTTCACAGCCTACATCATTGCTCAGTACTCCTCGTCATCTTCACCATCTGCTTCATCATCACCTTCAGCACCAACCTCCTCATAATCCTTCTCAAGGGCAGCAAGATCTTCACGTGCTTCACTGAATTCACCTTCCTCCATACCCTCACCGACATACCAATGAACAAAAGCACGTTTGGCATACATCAGATCAAACTTGTGGTCGATGCGTGAGAAGACCTCTGCAACACTTGTTGAGTTGGAATCATGCATACAGCCCTCTGTACCTTAGCAAGGTCACCACCAGGAACAACAGTTGTGGCTGGTAGTTGATACCACACTTGAATCCGGTGGGGCACCAGTCAACGAATTGGTGGGCGCTTAGTCTTGATGGTGCCCACAGCAGCATTAACATCCTTTGGCACAACATCACCACGGAACATGAGACAGCAAGCCATGTACTTGCCATGGCGAGGGTCACACTTAACCATCATAGAAGATGGCTCAAAGGCACTGTTAGTGATTTTCTGCAACTGAAAGCTGCTCATGGTAGGCCTTCTCAGCAGAAATGACGGGGGCGTATAAAGATGATTAGGGAAGATTATTACTTTTCCTTTGGTATCAAGAACCATACTACTCATTGCTGTGCATTTCATCTCAAGGATGAGTCAAAATACTGAACAAGTACGACAACGTTTTAGTTCCTTTAATATGACTTCTAATACTCTGTTCTCTGACCCTCTCTGAACTTTGTTAGAGAAATTAGAACCATTGAACTTTATGTATAGCATACTTTGTGTGTCATTAGTTGGTTGGCATAGCATCATGTTGTTAATTTGTTTGGTTGTAGCTAGCAATCTCTGTTAGGCATTTCCCTTTCATCAACTCTATTTGAACTCACAATGGCTCACCAAATGAAAGTACTATTGAACTTATCAATACACCAAGCTGGCGCCGACCAAAAGTATTGATTTAGAGTTAGAAAGAAAGTTCAAGGGATGTGTCTTGATGCCCAACATTGATACGGTCCGACAAGAAGACCGTCACTATTTCCAATGGATTCAAGAAGTTTGTTGTGCACAATGCAAGTAGCTTGAGATTCTGATGATGCACAACAGGTATGCAACAAGTGTAGTGTTTTCCTCTTATCATTTGAACACAGAGATTTGTCTAGTCGGAGTGATGAATTGCGTCTTCATTTAAATTGTGAGCCTTTGCTTGAACTAATTGTGGAGGTCGATGGCCTGCAACCTAATTGGTAAGTTTGAAATTGGGATAAAAAGTTATCTAATAACTATTGTTGCACGTATATATAAGTTCAAAAATGAGATATATTCATGTTTACTGTGATTTGTTATAATCGAGCAAAAGTCTTTTAGAAATATTTTCTCTAACTCCACGAGATAGTGATGAGGTATTTGTACATTATACCCTCGTTAGATCCAGTTGTGGGGTTTCATTAGCATATGTGTCGTGGCAATTGATCGTAAATTTTTACATTAGTCGTAAAGGACAATTCATATGTATATGCAAGGTTTACTTTGTCAATATGTACAAGCCACAAACGTTCTTTTCACCAAAATGTCAATATATATATATAATATATATATATATATATATATGTGTGTGTGTGTGTGTGTGTGTGTGTGTGTGTGTGTGTGTGTGTGTGTGATGTATCGATATTTTATAAAACGTGTATAATTATGTATAAATGATGTATACATATGTATCAGAGACATATATACTTCGTTAATATAATGAAATATACATTGCAAATCGATTTCTTTTCAATCTCAACCAATTGGAATCTCACATAAGCAGTCTCAATATCTAAAATAAGCTCCTCTCAGTATTTAGAATTGTTTCAATGTATTATTTATTCGAAGTGATTCACATTTATGCCACGTCAATTTTAAAGTCAAGCTATATATATAAAAAAAGAGGGTGAGGAGAAAAAGAATGAAGTAAGGAATGAACAAAGGAAAAAATATTATTAACCGAAAGAAAATGACAAAGCAAAATTGAAAAACAATAGCGAGAAAACACCCGTGCTTCAATTGAAAATGACCTAATAACCATTTTATGTAATTAATCATGGATGCTTACCATCCGAGCAAAATGATTTTGAGTCGTATATGTAATTGTAGTTAATTCTTTTAAAAAATTAATAATAATAACTAAGTAATTTTTTTTAAAAAATAAATAAATTATATTTTGAAATTTCAATTCTCTAAACCCTAAATAACAACATTCCCATCTGTATATAAGACTAAATTCATTATCTCCACAACGAAGGCCGCAGCTGCTTACCAGAAAACCCTAGTTTTCTCTTCCATGTGAGTAATCTCTCTCTCTACTTCTGCTTATTTCTCTCTCTATGAATGAATTTTGTGTATAATACTATACATCGATAACTGTGTGCAGAAGTTAAGTGCAAATCAACAATGGCGGTACCTCTGTTGACCAAAAAGGTAGTGAAGAAGAGGGTTAAACAGTTCAAAAGGCCTCAATGTGACCGCAGAATCACTGTCAAGGTACTTTTTCTGTTTCAGTATTCCTGATTTTTTCTAATCATGCTTAGATTTTGTTTTTATTGCGTTAGAAACGCATGTGTTTGTATGATATTGTTTTGAGCTTTAGTGTTACGAGTTTGAATTGTCGAGATGTTGGAGAAATTGTCTATATAAAGCTCATTGTGAGTTCATCTGATCTATTTTGTCGGTTTTGGTTCACCGAAAACTCGTGCTTGTGTATGGTAGTACGTTATTGAATTACTAGTTGACTTGTGATCAAGCTGATCTGAATTGCTGTTGTGTTTAGAATTGAAATTAATGGGGAGGAATTTAATTTGGATATGTGTATGTTCTATTGTTTGTACTGGTATTCAGTTTATGTGAAGTGTGATATTAAAAAGATTGTTAGATTTGTTTTATTTAGTAATACGACTGTTGATATGAGACTTGTTATGCTCTTTAATATTGGGAAGGAAGTGAGTTATTGAGATGTAGTAGGCGTTTGCCTCAATGAAGCTCAATTCGAGTTCATCTGCCCGACTTTGGTTGATAGGGTTGTCTAATGATTAGTTGAGGTGCTAGTAAGCTGATTCAAATAACGTACGTGAGGATTAGGGTGAGTTTGGTATAGTTTATACTTTTGTTCCTTACCAGCATTCTGTTTAAGCAAACAGTAATGCTAAAAGTATTGTAGTTTTTGCTGTGTGATTTGTTTATGTAAAGTGGTGTGATCATGTTTATCCACCTGTACTAAAGTTACCTGTTTCAAAAAAAAATGTTTATCCACCTGTACTGTTAGTATTCAATGATGAATTAGAACATTCACTACCATATGATCTCTATTGCATCTTTATGGCTACTTTGTGATAATTTGCAAATTTGCTCTTCCTTCATCGTGTATTATGTAATTGAGTGATCGAAAATCATCAAATTCCCGTGTGTCCGTGGGGAAAACTGAATAAAGATAGGCTAGTGAGAATGACTATTCTATTTAAATGGAGTAATAGGGATTAGAGGGCGTAAATTTGCTCTTTAACAAATGAAGAAATGAGAACAACTCTTAGGTTAAGAATCCAAACTTACTTTTCCAGTAATTCTGCTATACCCCATTTTAAAATGAAAATGCACCTTCAGAATTCTAGAATTGAATCTTAGTTTATTCTAAAAGATGATTAGGGAAAGATTATTACTTTTCCTTTGGTATCCAAGAAACATAACTACCTCATTGCTGTGCATTTCATCTCAAGGATGAGTCAAAATACTGAACAAGTACGACAACAGTTTTAGTTCCTGTTAATATGACTTCTAATACTCTGTTCTCTGACCCTCTCTGAACTTTGTTAGAGAAATGAGAACCATTGAACTTTATGTATAGCATACTTTGTGTGTCATTAGTTGGTTGTGCATAGCATCATGTTGTTTAATTTGTTTGGTTTGTAGCTAGCAATCTCTGTTAGGCATTTCCCTTTCATCAACTCTATTTGAACTCCACATGGCTCACCAAATGAAAGTAACTATTGAACTTATCAATACAGCCAAGCTGGCGCCGACCAAAAGGTATTGATTCTAGAGTTAGAAGAAAGTTCAAGGGATGTGTCTTGATGCCCAACATTGGATACGGGTCCGACAAGAAGACCCGTCACTATCTTCCCAATGGATTCAAGAAGTTTGTTGTGCACAATGCAAGTGAGCTTGAGATTCTGATGATGCACAACAGGTAATGCAACAAGTGTAGTGTTTTCCTTCTTAATCATTTGAACACAGAGATTTGTCTCGTCTTTTATCTTTGCTGTCCAGTGATCACATTTTTTTGTGTCACAGAACTTACTGTGCGGAGATTGCACACAATGTGTCCACAAAGAAGAGGAAAGAAATTGTGGAGCGAGCAGCCCAACTTGATGTGGTTATAACTAACAAGCTCGCCAGGCTGCGCAGCCAGGAGGATGAATGAGTATTTTGAGCTTGAGAAGAGATTTTTGCCCTTTAGAAGAGATCTATATATTCAGTGTTTGAACTTGTTCCCTGTGTTGACTGCAAACCAGTTTTCTATTTTCTTAGATGTCGGTTTTGAACAATTCAATTGCTTTCAATTGTTTAAAGCATCAGATTTTGGTTTTCCTACATCTTTTTAGTGACTATTGCAGCATTACTTGCTGATCTGCAGATTACGATGGATTATCTTATTTTGTGCTATACAAGTTTTTCCGATATCCGTATTCCTTTAGTTAGTGATTGATATTTTTCTCATCCTGTATAGATAAGAGAAAATATCCAGATTGCATATAGATTTCACTCCAATTAAGGATCAAATGCTGAAAAGTTGTTCATGAAACTGAAAGGGTAAGCATGCCAATGTAGTTATTAAACCTGAAATGACATGCTTAAGATAGGGTGTCTTGATTGTTTAGTTCTTACTGATATAGTCTACAAAATCATCTCAAATAATTGTACTCAATCAACAAGGAGATTGATTGTCTCCTGCTCTATTTGTTCTGCCTGCAAAATGTTTATCAAGAGCGCTAAATACACTTCACTCTTGTGAGATGTTCATCGTTTTCCCTTCTTCAGATGAACAGTCTATGAGGTTGGTTATTTATACTTTGGCAACTTTTGAGTGTAGTATTCATGCATCAACAAGTTACTCAGGACATCAATAATCTAGTTTTCAATGTGCTCAGATACCTACTAGCTACCTAGGAAAGAGTTCCATTCACTTATCGTTGAATAACTGAACACAATTGAGGGCCTAATACCACATTACTCCAGCAGACTTTATCTGTGGTCGAACTATCATACTGATCAAAGAAGCAGCAGAAGATGGACAGTGTGATGAAGAATTGCTAAGAAGAATCTTACCTGAAGAACTAGCAAGACGCACATTGATAATGTTTTTATAAAAGAGGAGGAAACACTTCAAGTATGCTCCATATAAGTGGAATGTAGTGGTACACTCTCTAAACAGTTACAAAAAAGCTTGTAAAGGTGACATAGATGAAAAGGGTGGTAAACTACAATTGGATGTAGTATGAAAAATTGTTTGTAATCATCCAAGTCACCTTTACAAACTTGTTTATAAAGGTGACTTGGATGATATAGTGGTATGAAAAATTGGATGGCTCGAGGTGAACGTAGATGGAGCTTCACGGAGGAATCCTGAAATAAGTTGGGAGTTTCTATGTAAAGAGATGAAAAGGGTGATAAACTACAAGCACAAGCTAAAGTAATGAAGAATCCCCTAATCACCAACACACAATCACAAACTATCATTATACTGCAGACACTTCGATATAACATGATGATGGAGAATCTTGGCTGTGGTATTTTGTTGAGCAACAATCAGTAGAAAGAAGTATGGAGTAGGGAAAGCACATAAGTAATAATGGAACGGGGTGAGTCTAACCTGATAGAAAGGTATATATTACTTAATGGCTTAGGTGCATAACTTAAGAATGGTAAGAAAACAGATGTTGTCACACCTGGGGTTAAGCAGACAGACGAAACAAATTGGTAACAGCTAGATTGTTAAAATGATAAGCACTTCAACGAAAGGTACTCGAAAAAATACCATGAAAAGTCATATAAAGGAAAATGCAGCATAACCAAGAAAATAGTGCAAAGTACAAACACATGTTTCAACACCAACAGAATTCAACCCACATAAAAGTTTTTACTAGTACAACATAAAGACACTGAAGAAAATAAAAACAGACCGGCATTTCACAGCCTACATCATTGCTCAGTACTCCTCGTCATCTTCACCATCTGCTTCATCATCACCTTCAGCACCAACCTCCTCATAATCCTTCTCAAGGGCAGCAAGATCTTCACGTGCTTCACTGAATTCACCTTCCTCCATACCCTCACCGACATACCAATGAACAAAAGCACGTTTGGCATACATCAGATCAAACTTGTGGTCGATGCGTGAGAAGACCTCTGCAACACTTGTTGAGTTGGAAATCATGCATACAGCCCTCTGTACCTTAGCAAGGTCACCACCAGGAACAACAGTTGGTGGCTGGTAGTTGATACCACACTTGAATCCGGTGGGGCACCAGTCAACGAATTGGATGGTGCGCTTAGTCTTGATGGTGGCCACAGCAGCATTAACATCCTTTGGCACAACATCACCACGGAACATGAGACAGCAAGCCATGTACTTGCCATGGCGAGGGTCACACTTAACCATCATAGAAGATGGCTCAAAGGCACTGTTAGTGATTTCTGCAACTGAAAGCTGCTCATGGTAGGCCTTCTCAGCAGAAATGACGGGGGCGTATGAGGAAAGCATAAAATGGATCCTGGGATAGGGGACAAGATTGGTCTGGAATTCATTCACATCAACATTCAGAGCTCCATCAAACCTCAAAGAAGCTGTCAAAGAAGATATAACCTGCACAGGTTGCAAAACATTAGTACCAGCTAATTGGAGCTAATTGATTTCAAACACCAATATACATTTCTACATTACCTGTGAGATAAGGCGATTGAGATTGGTGTAGGTAGGGCGCTCAATGTCCAATGAGCGCCTGCAAATGTCATAGATGGCTTCATTGTCCAAAAGGATTGACACATCAGTGTGCTCAAGTAGAGAATGAGTTGACAGGACACTGTTGTAAGGCTCAACAACAGAAGTTGAGACCTGTGGTGAGGGATAAATTGTGAAACCAAGTTTGGATTTCTTTCCATAGTCAACTGAGAGACGCTCCAGCAGAAGTGACCCAAGACCTGAACCGGTACCACCACCAACAGCATTAAAGACCAGGAACCCCTGAAGACCAGTACAGTTATCTGCAAGCTTTCGGATGCGATCCAAGCAGAGATCAACTATCTCTTTCCCAACTACAAGGAGACAAAGAAAACTATCAGCTTTTAAAACCAAATGATTTAAGTAAGAGTTGGTGAGGAGGTTAGCTTACTGGTATAGTGGCCACGAGCAAAGTTGTTGGCTGCATCTTCTTTGCCACTAATGAGTTGTTCAGGGTGAAAGAGCTGACGGTAAGTTCCTGTCCTCACTTCATCAATAACAGTGGGCTCAAGATCTACAAAGACAGCTCTAGGAACGTGCTTTCCGGCTCCAGTTTCACTGAAGAAGGTGTTGAATGCATCATCACCCCCTCCAACAGTTTTGTCACCTGGCATCTGGCCATCAGGCTTTGGAAAACAGAAGAAAGAATATTAGCAATTCATAATTAGCAAGCTGCTGAAGATCCATAAGATTTAAACCAAAAGGAAACAATTAATGTTTATTGCAGAACACAACAACCAAACTAGTTTCCAAGGACAACAAGTTCGAAAAAGAAAGTTCCCAGGAAAAGTCATCAACAGAGAGAAATATAACCAAGGAACATCAATGGAGCATCATACATCAGCTCAAACACAAGAGACGAAAAATAAAATATAATACAAATATACACCTACTTCAAAATTAATTATGTACATACACAATCATACATCTACATATTTAAACAAGGATATAACATATTCAACATCAGAAACCAAACAATCTAAAGTAGCACACAGGCATATAAGCTGAAATGATACAATAACATATCTCATTAGATCATTCCAGGAACATCAAACCTAAACATCAACAAGTTCCAAACAAATCATTTAACAATCGGATTCATATGAATTCAACCATTAAATAATTCAATCAGATCTACCGAAATAGTTCCACATTTTGAATCACACTACAGATCTAAACACCGTATATCCCTTCAGATCTACGTTTAAAAAGTTCACAATCTACAACAGAAAACCTATAGATACTATATGTAAATCAGATCTATCACATTTGAAATCAACAGGACAGTTATCAAACCTATATCTAAAGTACTTCACCAGATCTACAGCATTTTTTCACATTTGAAATCAGTCTGACAGCTATCGAATCTATATCTACAATATTCTACACAGATCTACTGAAAACACATACATTACCAGTCATTAATCATCAACCAGATCTGTAGCATTTTTCACATTCGATATCAATCAGACAGTCATCAAATCTATACATTCTACCAGATCTACTGAAAAACACTCACATAATCGTAAATAATCAATCAGATCTACCTAAAATACACATGTTCCTTCAATCTATACATACATAACCTAAAAACAAATTAATCAACCAGATCCGGAATATACATCACATTTCCAACGAAATACAAAGCAAAACACAAAAGAAATCCGATAAAAATTCAAAAAAAATAAAAAAATTATACCTGAATGCCGTGCTCGAGGCAGTAAAGTTCCCAGCAAGCATTTCCAACCTGAATACCGGCCTGACCAATGTGGATTGAAATGCACTCTCTCATTTTCGGTATAGAAATGGAAAAATTCGAAACCCTAAAATTCGAATGAAGAAGAAGAAGAGAAGGACGGCGTTTATCAAGACGCCGTTTCTGAAAACAAAAAGGGAAATTGAGAGTTTCGAAATTTCGAATTGTGAGATTTTGATCTACTGAAGAGCTTTTTTTTATAGGAAAAAAATGGGGAAATGGATATCGCGTTAGTTAATCCGGGTCGTTAACTATGGTTAATATTGTCTCCGAAAATTACGAGTTTAATGTTAACCGTGGGTTAAGTTAAATGGTGTAGCCCGCGCTGTTTTTTTTGAATTATTTTAAATTAAAGTTTCTCCTTCATTAAAATTGTGGAGTAATACGCTTTTCATGGAAGAAATGTAATTACATAATTAACTACTCCCTCCGTTTAAAAAAGAATAGTCTAGTTGACTTAGAACGGAGTTTAAGAAAGAAAAAAAAAATTTAATCTTGTGGTTCTAAATTAAAGTTATGTCAAATGTACCAAAATGCCCTTTAATCGTGTGGTCTTAAACATGCCACGTGGAAAGTTAAAGTTAAAGTGTTGCTAAAAAAGAAAAGGGGTCATTCTTTTTTAAACAAACTAAAAAGGAAATAGGGACATTCTTTTTAAAACGGATGGAGTATTATTTGATTGGTGGAAGTTATCGATTTATTTTAGGAAAAAGAGAACTATATTTTTGAACTATCATAAATGGTAGGTAGATATATCTTCCGTTATATTTTTGGGACATTGGTGTCCTTGTCGTCTAAAAACTATAATATATATATACCCATTGTACTAACGGACACACACACGTCATATATAATCTTATCCACAGATTCGACATTTGTTAAATATTGGATCGACGGATAAGATTGTGTTACGTGTCCTTATTTAATCTTATGTTAGAATGAAGGGCATATATGCTCTAGTTTTTTAACGGCAAAGGGCACCAATATCCCAAATTTATGACGAATGATATATGCATATCATTACGATAGTTTAGAAGTAATATTTAGCTTTTTTCCTTTATTTTATTTATTTTCAACGTGTAATTTATGTACTTCTTCTTTGTTACTCTATTTACTTTTCAATTTTGATTTTTGATATGCTTAAGTCAATATATATAATACTGCACGCTGACTTAGCATAAGATATTTCAAAGTAGTGAACCACAAAGGTAGATCTATATTGTGTAGGTGGGGTGTATGTGTGTTAATTAAAAAAAAATATGTGTATATATGTATATCTAATTATCTATCATGGAAATTGACAGAAATTGATTCTTGTTAAAGTCTTCTTTTATTATTTTTATTTAAAAATTTTAATTTAAAGGACTTATTTGTAGTATCAAAATTGCTAGATATATAGCAAACGAGTCTACATTGACTATTGAGCTATCATACTCAATTGATTAAAAAAAAGTAACCTACGTATTAGCTTAAAGGCTTGAACTGATATTATAACAAAGTAAAGTTCAAGTATTAGTTTAAAGATCATATTTGATCTATATATTTGTATTTAATATTTTTAGTATTGTTCAAACTATTAGTGATCAGTCGAATACTACATTATCTGTTATTTGTCATTGAAAATTTCACAAACACTTAAAATTATAATAATATTGATGTATTTAGAATTTTTAAATTTTGAGTTTGCTTATAATGTCCACCCAACACACACATAAACTCCACATGCATATATATCATGAATGCAATATGGATAAACTGAAGGTGTATATTAATAAAAAGTTGGTAAATCGTCTACTTACTAGTGTATTTTCTTGTGTTTTACTTTTTTGAAGGATGATTTAACAGTTTAACTAAATTATTTTGGTGGATTTCATCTAAAGGAGCATGAGAAGAAATTAGATGAGAGTTTGTGCCAATATCAATAAACAAGGTTGTCGTGGAGCAGTAAGTATCTTTTACTCTTAATCAGATGTCTCAGATTCGAGTATCTATGGATATGGCGTTACCTTTGTTAGGGAGCGTTTTACCCTCATTGTGGAACTTTTGAGCATGAATCTGAATTTAGTTGGGCTCCAATATAGATAATGGACTAGATGAAAAACAAAAACAAAAAAAAATTACTTTTCTTTTGAAAATGTTCTACTTCCTCATTGTTTATTATTCCACATTCCATGTTAATTAAATAACATTTATAGTATCATATATCATTATTTAACATAGAGTTAAAATCTTCCATAATTATTCATGACATATTGGTTCTCATACATTGTATTTTTCAAGTAGTTTCATAGTTCCCTTCTTTATTATTGAATTTGGAAAGCAACTTGTGAATATATATATATATATCATCAATTATGACAAATATGGACCCCGTGACAGCCATATCCCACCATTATAATGAAATTTCAAATTTTTTTTTTTTAAATTCCATATGTTTGGAATTAAAATAATCAGAGGTTAAAGTGGAAGTTAATAATCGTAAATATTAATAATGATAAATTAAAAAACTAAAAGAAGCATAATATATTAATATGTTTTGATCAATATAAAAGAAAATATAAAATTACTAAGAGAAACCCCCCCACAAACCAAAACTCCTTAATAATTATATTGTGGTGCTATTGTGTTATTTTATTAGAGGAAAGACTCAAAATAGTCCCTCATTTTTAAGTTAAGGCTCAAAATGATCCTTGAGTTTCACATAGAGCACTAATAGTCCCTCATGTTTGCAATATTGGTTCACTTTTGGTGCTCTCCTAAAATTTTGCCTATTTTTTAACGTTAATTTTGCCATCAAAATTTATTTTTGTCTTTACCTACTGTACTTCACATAAAATAGTAACATTTTCTCTTAAATGAATCGTTTTGTTCGTGTAATGATAACTCTAGTATTTCTTAA
Organism: Solanum lycopersicoides; assembly: GCA_022817965.1. Taxonomy (NCBI): domain Eukaryota; kingdom Viridiplantae; phylum Streptophyta; class Magnoliopsida; order Solanales; family Solanaceae; genus Solanum; species Solanum lycopersicoides. Next base: position 3,356,366 of record CM040625.1, on the reverse strand, counting down.
TTGCTTGACTAAATCGACATTAGCTTTTCTGTAGATTGTTCATGTACTTGGTGTTTGTGTCTATCGAGATACGTACGTCGTTAAAAAAATTGTGTCTATCGAGATACGTACGTCGTTAAAAAAATTATTACTTTCAAATCGAATAAACCAGAAAAACTGAACCAAACCGATGGTTATTTTTTCGTTTGGTTTGGTTTGGTTTTAGAAATTTGAAAAATCGACTAGATTGGTTTGATTTTGGTTTTAATCAATAATCGATCCAAACCGAACCACGAACACCCCTAATCAAAATTATTATCATTTAATTCTAAAAAAAGCTCTATAACAATTAATCTTTTACAATTTGTGGCACTTTAATTTGCAGGCAAAATTCAAAACTCGTGCGTTGACCGTAATGACTTTATTTTCTCTCTCACAAGTCACAAATCGAAGTTTTAATTGGACTAACAATAATAAAATGATACTATGAAAACGATTGAAAAGCTTTCATTATGAAAGAAATATTTTAATTTAATTTTAGATCACATCTGAATTCATATGACATTAGTTAATTTATTAGTTGTCAATTTTATGCATAAAAAATATAAGGTGTCCCTAGATGTAATGGTTTTGATTTTTTGTCCCTCATAATAAAAATTCTAAAAAAAAATAACCATCTTTTGACTTTAAGTAGAGCAAAAGTTTTGTTTCTTTTTTGTCCCTTTACACAAATGTTTTTAAACAAATCTTGATGATCAATTTCCTTCAAACTTTTTTTTTTTTTTCTTTAATTTTTTGCTGTTTTTTTTTAAAAAAAATAAAAATCTCAACTTCTATTTTTTTATCCCCTTCTTTCTTTATTTTCTTTCATTTATTATTTATTTCCTTTTTTATTCTTCCAAAATAATTATTTTTTTCCTTTTCTTTTATTCAACTCTCATTATGTTTTGCTAGTGAACCAAAAATTTAATGATTTGTAAAGAGGATCTTCTTTCTTTGACATGTAAATAAACTTAAGAGTATAATTTTTAAGTCAGTTAACCATATTTATAATAAAATCGGCTAAAATATTTAATGTAGAAAAAAGGTGTATGTTACATCTAACTGATAAAATAGTCTAAGGATAAGAATATCATTTTGAAATAGTGTTGCCCATGAGACATAATTTTTTTCAAAGCCCTAAATAACGTGCTACCTCTAAAGGCAAGGGTTATAGAGTATCTCATAAATTATGCATAGTGAACTAGTGTAAACTGTAGTACCTAGGCATACGTTATTTTTTAAAAAAACGTTTGAGCTACATTTTGCCTCTAAAATAATATTATTTTTATTTCTCACAAGTTAAACCTAATAAAAATAGTGTAAATTGTTGCCCATAAAGTGGAACCTGTTCATTGAAGATCCTTTCTAAGACAAGAGTTATGTAGCATCTCATAAATCAAATGCAATGTCAAATATTTGTCCATGTAGCATTGTTTAAAAGCCCTAGGGCTAATAAGTTTTACGCTAACGCAATAGTTATAAAGTATCTCATAAATTCAGATTTCTTGCTCGTACAGCGTAACTTATTATTTGAAAGTTGTTGAATTAAGTCTTGTCTCTAAGGCAGGAGTTATACAACATCTCAAAAATCAAGGCACAATGTGATATGTGCCAATCTTACCGATGGAGTGTAAACTGTTGATTTGAAGTTTTTGGTCTAAGTTTTGCCTCTAAGACAATAATTATGAGTATCTCATAAATCAATATCTCTTGCCAACGGGGCGTGTCTTATTCTTTGGAAGTTCTTTGGGCCAAATTTTGTCTTTAAGACAAGAGTTACAACATCTGTTAAATCAAGACACAATGCCAAGTCTTGCCCATGATGCGTATCTTGTTGATTTGAAGTTTTCGATCTTTATAAAGCATCTGATAAATTAAGACACAATAAAATAGTGTCAACTCTTACTCATAAGACGTAACTTGTTCTTTAAAGGTTCTTTGGCTAAGTATTGCCTTTGAGGCAAGAGTTATAGCGAATCTGATAAATTTAAACACAATTTAGTAGTTGTCACATCTTGATCATGATGCATAACTTGTTATTTTGAAGTTTTTGCCTCTAAGACAAATAATAAAGCATAAGCATCTCGTAAATCAAGACACGATATAACAATGTCAACTCTTTCCTATGAGACGTAACTTGTTCTTTAAAAATTTTTGGAATAAAATGTTACCTCTAAAATAAGAATTATAATTTTAAACCAATCCAAATATATATATTTCACAACAGTAAGTATCAAATATTTTTTTTTTGTCTTGAACCTTGACACTTTTTTTCTTTTGAACCTTGACACTTAAATTTAGAGATAAATTTTATTTTTTTAAAGTGCAAAATATTTAAAATAGGTAATCTTTTAACTCAATAAGTGAAAAATATAATTAAAAAATGAAAAAAGAAAAGAGGGAAAATATTTTCTTTTTAAAAGAAAAAAAAAAAAAAAAAGACAAAGAAGAAAAGGGAAGAAGACAGAAAAGAATAAGAAAGAAAAGAGAAAAAGATAAAAAGAAAAAAGGAAAAAAGGATCAGGGAAAAAAAAAAGAAAATTTCTTTTAGTTTCATTAATTATTTATCAAGACACAAATCATGATATAATATTAAACTTCATTTAAATTGTTAGATTTGAAAGACAATTTTGACAAAAAATTTCATTAAAACAAGCATTAATGAATTTACTCTTTTCCCCCGAGTCAATTAAAACATGTTCAAAACAAATTAATTTCATAAAATAAGAATAATGCACAAGTATTCCCTCAATTTATGTCCAAAATTTTAGAGACACACTTATATTATACTAAGGTTCTATTACCTTTGAACTTATTTTATTAATAATTTTCTACCCTTTTTCGGCTTACGTGGCACTATCTTGTGGGTCCAACGCTGGTTGACTTTTTTTACAAGCTAGTGCCACGTAGGTCGAAAATGGATAGAAAATTACTTATAAAATAAGTTCAGACGGTAATAGCACCTTAGTATAGTATAAGTGTATCTCTGTGATTTCGGGTATAAGTTGAGGGGGATACTTGAGCATTTTCTCCATAAAATATAGCAATTTATTTCATCCTAAACATTAAACAGCTCATTTACACTTTGTTTAGATGATTATTATAGTCTACCAATTATTTTAATAAGTGCAACACTTCAACACATTATATTTTCTTCATCATTATATACTATCACATATCAATAGTTTTAATGATAAATTTATAAAAACAACAAGTATAATATATAGTTATCAATACTATATATATATATAAAAAATAATGATTCGATCACATCAAATTTCTATGTAAATTGATTTGAACTTATCAAACTTCTAATTTTGGAGAAAAAAATTGGTATGTCATGGCTTACGAAGCTGTATAATTATGACTTTGTCCCTTTTTTAGCTTTAAAAATTCATTTAATTAATTTCTATATTTGTTATTTTTTCTCCCAAAAAATGTATATTTGGATCCACAAAATCATTATTCTATCATCAATTTGTTGAATGGCTTTCTTACAAGAAGAATCTTTCACTACCCTTTCGTCCTCTCCCCCAATAGCACCCACCCCACTGAAAAAGACACCTTTTTTACCTATAAAAATGGTTGCTTTGTAGTATTTCCTTTTGTTTGTGTAAATCTTTACTGGTTCAGAAAGTGTACTTTTGTTTTGATTCATATTTTGAGGTAAGAAATACTACTTTTAGTGTAATATTTGAATCTATTGTTTAGTTTCTGCTTTTGGGTTGATGTTGTTTTTGGGCAATTAAGGATCTTTTTTTGGACTTGGATACATATTTTGAAGCGGTTGACTTTTGTAATTTTGTTCAAAGACTTTAAATCTAGCTTAAATTTTTCATTTTTTGTTGTTGTTTAGGTTATGTTTAGTGGTAAAGATGAATGCTAGATGATGATAAGTATTTATGAAGTTCATGTTTTGAAAAAAGTGGACTTTTGTTTGGTTTGATTCATCTTTTAAGGTAATTTGTAGTTTGAGTGATTTGTATTAATTGATTGTAGTATTAGGTGTTTTATAGTATTGCTTTTGATACCTGCATTGGAGCTCGATTAGTCTGTATTTGGGTTGGGCTCTATGTTGCTCGGGCTCTTCAGGAATGTCACGCGGGCGTGTCGGATCCTCCGGAGGATCCGACATGGGTGCGGCAACAATTATGGAGAGTCCGAACAACTTAGATTGGGCCCATTTTTCCATATCCACGCTTGAAAATGAGACTTCTGGTTAAGGGAGGAGCAACCCCATTCGCTGCACTTCCTTTGTTTTTGTGTGGTGTATTGCTTAGTATCTGGAATTACGATACAAGAAGGATTTGGGTTTTCACATAAAGGAATTTTGGTTGTTTTGGGGGGTTATATATTCAGAAGTTTGTGTTGGGTTGAGATTACAATTATGAAGTGGTTGTTTTCGACAATTTTTTTTCAAGACTTTGTTAGCTTATTTTGTTTCCTTATCTTTTTCAAGTGATGTTAAAAGCTGAAAATAAATTGATGTCATGAAGTTCCCGTTTCCATGGAAAACAAAAATATATGGATAAAGATGATTTATTAATTGACTTCTCAAGATAGGGTTTGGATTGGGTAGTATTGATGTTCGTTGAAAGTTTAATTCAGGGAGAAAATAATTAATGAGTCGTGGTGTATTCAAGATTTTGACTAGGTGAGTGCGGACTATTCTATACCATTACAAGTCTCTAGCGAAGGTTACAAGTTTAGTTTAAGTTTTTTTTTTTTTTTTTTTTTTCAACTGCATATTTGGTATTATAGACGGATGCAATGGGTGCAAGCTATGTTGCTCGGACTCTTCAGAAACGTTGACGGGTGCATGTCGTATCCTCAAAATGGATCCTCCAAAAATAGTGCATTTTTGGAGGATCCGATACAGGTGCGGCAACAATTTTGGAAAGTCTGAGTAACTTAGGGTGTAAGCATACCTGCTGCCTAAACTGTACAATCCCCTCGTATATCTTGCAAATAAAGCTGATAATTTTATACTGCAGTTGTCATTGTCAAATTTTCACAACTCCGAAATGGGTGAAATGTGGATAATATACTGAGCAATGAGCTTATTTTCTTGCAGGTTAATTACAGGGTGATGCAGGGGCACAGTATTTTCATTTGAAGGAGAGGCAGGGTACGAGAAAGTATTGAGCTTGTAGAGGGTTACAGGGATATTGCTTATAATGGCTTTCAAGCCATTGGATTGGTATTGCCAACCAGTGGCAAATGGTGTGTGGTCAAAGGCTGTGGAAAATGCCTTTGGAGCTTATACCCCATGTGGAACAAACACTCTGGTTATATCTGTTTCTTATCTAGTCCTTTTGGCCTTGTGCTTAAACAGAGTATGGAAAATGATGAAAGATCTTTCAGTCCAAAGGTTCCGCTTGAGGTCAAATTACTATAACTACTTGCTGGGTCTTCTAGCTGCTTATTGCACTGCTGAGCCCTTATTTAGATTGGTCATGGAAATATCAACCTTGAACATAGATGGCCAGCCTGGTCTTGCCCCATATGAGGTAGGTTTCTTTCAATGATATAGTGTGTTAGTGTTGTTCGTCTCTTTATATAGTTTTTGGGCATCCTCACCTCATGATATAGTTTTTGAATTGAGTTAATGGTGACAAATGATGATGTAAGATATACTGAAAGTTGTTTCTTGGAGAACGAGTTGAGACCACAGTGTATATCAGTAATAAGAATTTTTTCAATTCTAACAGAAAAAAATTAATCTTATGTCATTTCTAATTTTTCGTCATCTTATCATTCTTTAGATAATTTCCTTGATAATCGAGGTTCTTGCTTGGTTCTCTATACTGGTGATGACTGTAGTCGAGACAAAGGTGTATATCCGTGAGGGCAGGTGGTCTGTTCGGTTTGCAGTAATTTACTGTTTGGTGGGGGACGTGGTGATGGTGAATCTTATCCTGACTGTGAGAGAGTACTATAATGAGTAAGTTGTTCCTCCCCTTAGATAGTTCTCGAACTGATACAACAAATGAAGGTTTCGCGTGCATATGGTTAATTATTCTCATATTTGACGTTGTTGTCTTGCTACCAGTGTATAATGGGTGTTATTGTCAGTAAGCACTTGAGTAGTTTTACACTATATGCTTGAAATTGCCAAATGCTACTGTAATTATTCCACTATCTTAGGTTTCTTAGTGAGCTTGCATTTTTTTCCCAGAGTTATAACTGCATCCTAACAAAATCTGTGAATTCCCCCATGAGTATATTTTCTCAGTTAAGGTTATGATTTTATCCCAAGCCCCCCTCACAGAAAACCTGGCACCAAAAAAAAACCTGTTGCTCTTTTTTTTCTACTCAAAAAAAAAAGTTAGTTTAAAACCTCATTCAAAGTTAAGGATGATTTCCCTGCTTGTCAACAGTAGTTCCTTTCTGGAAAGCAAAAAAAAAAAAAGGAAGGTCGTCAAAGTAAGCTGCTGTGTACTTCTGATGAAGATCTTTATTGAGAGTTAAAAACCTCATTGAAAGTTAAGGATGATTCCCCTGCTTGTCAACAGTAATTCCTTTCAGGTAGAGCAAAGTAAAAAAAATGAAGGTCCTCAAAAGTAAGCTGCTGCTGTACTTCTGATGAAGATATTTATGGAAAGAAGCTAAAACAATAGTGGGAGACCGAGCATTGTCACTGTTTAATTCCTGCCTTTTCTGGTTGATGTTTAGGTGGCATATGAGGGTTCAATATTTTCTTTGTAGGTTTAAAGTTCCAAAGCTCATAAGTTCTGAATCTCTGATATGAACAGATATACACACTAGGTTGGCTCATTCACATCTTCCTTTTTCGTTGCTAATTAAAGTTTTCTATCTTTATGTGCAGATCAGTACTGTATTTGTACATCAGTGAGGTTGCTGTCCAGGTTTGTTGCTTTAAAATCTTTCATGTGCTCTAGAGTTATGTGATTATCAAGAGATGTTACTTGAAAATCTTTGCTTGGGGGTGTAAAATCATGTTAATGCGCTGTCTTGGCCTTAGGAAGCAAACCCAAAATCGAGAGGACGTAGGCATTAGAATAAAACAAGGGAAAGTAAGCTTAATGACTAAAATGAAGTTTGGAACCCACTGCAGGTTACCTGTGGAGCAAAAACCGCTTTACCTTATTGGAGTCTTAATCTAATTTATTTTTATCTCTATTTCGCTGTTTTCTTTCGTATTTCATGTTTCTGGAATTTTCTAGAACAGAGAAACTTTAATAATTTCCAGAGTTTATAGTTCAAATACTTCTGAAATCTTAAAGATGGCAGTGGTTAGTCCTTTCTTGCTTTTCTTGCAGTGAAAGTAACTAGTAGCAGCATAGTGAAGAAGTTTGATTTTTTGTATAACGGTTTTGGTATGATTGCTGAAATAGGAAAATTTGGAATCTGTGAGTACATTAGCAGTTACAGATTCCACTCAGAATTAAATTTTTTAATTTGCTTTAACTAAAGGGTAATAAAACACAAGTTCATCAAATAGGACCAAGATCACGAGGAAATTAAAATATGTGACTGGCAATAAAACTCCTTTATGGTGTCATCAATAAGGTCCCATACTATTAAAGGAAAGTTTCTAGCTTTCACATCGGCTATAAGCAATGAGTTACAGACATTCTACTTATGCTATAGTTGTGTGTAGTTCCACAAACTATACATCTTTTTACATACACAAATTGTCAAGTCCACTGCCAAATTTAAAATTTTTACTGCAACTGCTTCCCCCCTTTCAATTTATGTGTCTTTTCTTGTTAGTCTTGTTTCAAAAAAATAAATAGAAATGCCACGGTTCTATATTTGCAGAGTTCTAATTTCTACATTTTCAGTTTACCCTTAATGACACTCCCTTAAAAGATTGACATGGTATGTTTAGGACTTCAAGATTCAAATTTCAAAGGGAATATTTGGGATGTTATACACACATTTCGCTTAAGATCACAAGATTCAAAAGTTCTCTTTATAGTCTTAAACTTCCTGCTTAGTCGAACTAAGATGCAAAATGAAACAGAGGGAATATCAAATGGGGTGGGGGTATTCACTAATCAGCCTTCCTTGTTATTCCTTATTAGTATTGCCAACATTTTTGCAGAGACCATGCAGTAATTGCTTAGTTATCAATTCTAATGAGAATGTTTTAGAAGGATTCATTCCACTACTGTTGACATAAATTGACACTTGTTGTCATTCTAAACCATAAACTGTGAGAAGTTGTTCTCAATCAATTCAAGTGGTATTTTGGAACAACCAAGACTCCACAGAACAATGCCACTCAATTGAAGCCAGAATATGAGTTCTCTTTACACAATCCTGGGTCAAAATATGTTGAAGGATGAACCAAATGAAGCTTGCAAACTAGAGGAGACAAATCCATCATTCCATGTAGGCACTCTAAGTTAGTTGGAGGCTAAATAAATAATTGAATAATTCAACCTTTCATTAGTAAGATAGCTTGTATTTCTTAAAGCATGGGATTGATGCAACATTTTATTTCCAATTTGCACTCTTGAAGTAAAGTATCTATTCTTATGAGGGAATCAATTTACTTATTATGTTATTGGATCTCATGGTTTTAACTTCTAAATAATTAAACCGAGTCCAATCTCATTGATTCTACCGTGCAGGTATTGTTTGGATTGCTCTTGCTGTTTTATGTTCCTGATGTGGATCCTTATCCCGGGTACTCTCCACTTCGAAGTGACTCTTTCGACAACACTGCATATGAAGAACTTCCTGAAGGCGAGCAGATTTGTCCCGAGAGGCACGCCAACATACTTTCTCGTATGTGACTATAAATTTCTCAAGCACTTGATTATTTAGGTTTGACGTCCTTCATAAGTTTGATTATGACATGAACACATATTTAGGCTGTTTAGGAATTCAGGTACTTCCCAATTGGGGGCAAAATCCTGGGAACTTGAGTACTTGACCAGATTATTGGTGCACATCATTTGAGAAAAATAACATTTGTCTAGTGATGTGATATCTGTCTATGGATGTTTATGTCCACCTATGAACTTCATCACACTTATATCTCATTGGTGTACTCTACTTTGACCTCTTTATTTCTTGTTCCCTGGGAATTTGAGTACTTGACCAGATTATTGGTGCGTCATCATTTGAGAAAAATAGCGTTAGTCTAGTGATGTGATATCTGTCTATGGATGTATATGTCCACCTATGAACTTCATCGCACTTGCATCTCATTGGTGTACTCTACTTTGACCTCTTTAGTTCTTGTTTCTTGGGCGAGAGGGAGGTTTGATGAGTTGTACTAGTGTTTGGTATGATGGTATTTGGACTACAAATATCTTATTAGTTCCAAATGCGCAGTCTCATTGTACAAAAGTGTGAAAATTTCATAGTATGGATGAGGTCACAGTTCATATTGACATAATATTAGCTTCTATGTGTAGAAAAAGACTTGGATGTAAGATTGTCATAGATGAAAAAAACTTGGGGAGGAAGGAGACACTTAAAAGGATAAGCAAATTAAATTGGGAGAATTCTAGCACTTATAGAATCCCAGATTTGTTGAGGAGAGAATTTTTCATAACTGTGCTTGCATAAGAGAAACTGGTTTTCAAATCCATGCCTGTGGTGCCAACAAGCTGTGTTCATCAAAGTTGAAGTATGACTTTTGTCCTCAGTTGGTTCCTACACTTTTTAGAATAGGAATAGGTTTATGCAATCCTATTAGAATAGAAATAGGAATAGTAAATAGTATCCTACTTGGTAAATGATTATATTGTAGTGTCTATAAATAGGGTCTATGTAATAATGTAGATACAACAATTCACAATATTTTTTCTCCTATATTTTTCACATGGTATTAGAGCCTCGATCTTGGTAAACAATCAAAGAGCTTCCGCTGCCGGCAGATGACTATTGCCATATATGCCGCCCACATCTGGCCAACGATTATGTTAGTAAAAGTTGGGTCACCGTGTATCTTTCCGGTGACTAATTTCGCATATTTGATTTGTGTAAGCACCGTGCCATCATTTTGGTGACTACTTTCTTCTATCGAATATCTGTAGCATCGTGTCATTTTCCAGTGACTACTTTTTCATATTTAATTTGTGCAACATCGTGCCATCTTTTCGGTGAGTACTTTTTCATAATTAATTTGTGTAGCACCGTGCCATCATTCCAGTGATTACTAGCACATATTTGATTTGTGTAGCATCGTGCCATTATTTCAGTGACTACTTTCTTATATCTTATATGTGTAGCACCGTGCCATCTTTTCGATGACTACTTTTTTATCTGATTTGCATAGCATCGTGCATTTTTCCTGACTACTTTTCATATTTAATTGCGTAGTACCATGGATTTTTCCAAACTACTTTCTCATATCTGAGTTGCGTAGCACCTGTATCTTTTCGGAGACTCCTCATGTT
>CM040625.1:3243234-3345938 GCA_022817965.1 Solanum lycopersicoides | reverse complement strand
CGGTTGCCTCACAGCCATTCCGATCCATTTTCAAGGTCAAAATAGCCCCGAAGCGCGCATACCCCTATTTCTACGATTTTTCTTGTGCTATAGTAAACCATTTTTTGGGTGATCGGATCCTGAAGTCAAAACTGCCAAAATTATTTGTGGACGTCCGTGAAGACCCTGGATATGCATTCGGTTGTCCCTCACGGCCATTCCAATCCATTTTCAAGGTCAAAATAGCCCCGAAGCGCGCATACCCCTATTTCGACGATTTTTCGTGTGCTATAGTAAACCATTTTTTGGGTGATCTGGATCCGGAGGTCAAAAAGGCCAAAATTATTTGTGGACGACCATGAAGACCCTGGCTATGCCATCCGGGTATTCGATCCATTTTAAAGGTCAAAATAGCCCCGAAGCGCGCATACCCCTATTTCGACGATTTTTCGTGTGCTATAGTAAACATTTTTTGGGTGATCCGGATCCCCGACGTCAAAACAACCAAAAATTATTTGCGGACGACCATGAAGACCCTGGCTATGCATCCGGTTGGCCCTCATGGCCATTCCGATCCATTTTCAAGATCAAAATAGCCCCGAAGCGCGCATACCCCTATTTCGACGATTTTTCGTGTGCTATAGTAAACATTTTTTGGGTGATCCGGATCCAACGTCAAAAGTGCCAAAATTATTTGTGGACGTCCGTGAAGACCCTGGATATGCATACGGTTGGCCCTCACGGCCATTCCGATCCATTTACATGGTCAAAATAGCCCCGAAGCGCGCATACCCCTATTTCGATGATTTTTCCTGTGCTATAGTAAACAATTTCTTGGGTGATCCGGATCCCGACTTCAAAAAGCCAAAATTATTTGTGGACGTCCGTGAAGACCATCGCTATGCATACGGTTGGCCCTCACGGCCATTCGATCCATTTTAAAGGTCAAAATAGCTCGAACGCCGCATACCCCTATTTCGACGATTTTTCGTGTGCTATAGTAAACCATTTTTTAGGTGATCCGGATCCCGACGTCAAAACTGCCAAAATTATTTGTGGACGCCGTGAAGACCCTGTCTATGCATCCGATTGGCCCTTACGGCCATTCCGATTCATTTTAAAGTCAAAATAGCCCCGAAGCGCGCATACTCCTATTTCGACGATTTTTTGTGTGCTATAGTAAACCATTTTTTGGGTGATCCGGATCCCGATGTAAAACTGCCAAAATTATTTGTGGACGTCCGTGAAGACCCTGGATATGCATACGGTTGGCCCTCACGGCCATTCCGATCCATTTTCAAGGTCAAAATAGCCCTGAAGCGCGCATACCTCTATTTCGACGATTTTTCGTGTGCTATAGTAAACCATTTTTTGGGTGATCCGATGCCGAACGTCAAACTGTCAAAATTATTTGTGGACGTCTGTGAAGACCATGGCTATGCATCCGGTTGGCCCTCACGGCCATTCGATCCATTTTCAAGGTCAAAATAGCCCCGAAGCGTGCATACCCTTATTTCGACGATTTTTCGTGTGCTATAGTAAACCATTTTTAGGTGATCCGGATACCGAAGTCAAAATTGCAAAAATTATTTGTGGACGTCCGTGAAGACCCTTGTTATGCATCCGGTTGGCCCTCATGGCCATTCCAATCCATTTTCAATGTCAAAATAGCACAGAAGCGCGCATACCCGTATTTCATCGATTTTTCGTGTGCTATAGTAACCATTTTTTGGGTGATCCGGATCCCGACGTCAAAACTGCCAAAATATTTGTGGACGTCCGTGTAGACCTTGTCTATGCATCCGTTCGGCCCTCACGGCCATTCCGATCCATTTTCAAGGTCAAAATGGCCCCGAAGCGCGCATACCCCTATTTCGGCGATTTTTCGTATGCTATTGTTGTCACGACCCGAAAGCACCCCCTAGAAGTTAGGGAAACCTTCGAATCGTGATCGGGCGTACTTGACCCCTTTGGGGTCTCGTACAAGCCCTCTAACTAGCATTCATAACTTAAACATGAAAGATGCATAGCCAGGTCTTCATGGTCGTCCACAAATAAATTTGGCTGTTTTGACGTCCGGTTCCGGATCACCCAAAAAAATGGTTTACTATAGCACACGAAAAATCGTCGAAATAGGGGTATGCGCGCTTCGGCTATTTTGACCTTGAAAAGGATTGGAATGGCCGTGAGGGACAACCGAATGCATATCCAGGGTCTTCACGGACGTCCACAAATAATTTTGGCAGTTTGACTTCGGGATCCGGATCACCCAAAAAATAATATACTATAGCACACGAAAAAATCATCGAAATAGGGGTATGCACGCTTCGAGGCTATTTTGACCTTGAAAATGGGTCGGAATGGCCGTGAGGGCCAACCGGATGCATATCCAGGGTCTTCACGGACGTCCACAAATAATTTTGGCAGTTTTAACGTCGGGATCTGGATCACCCAAAAAATGTCTACTGTAGCACACGGAAAATTGTCAAAAATAGGGGTATGCGCGTTTCGGGCTATTTTGACCTTGAAAATGGATCGGAATGGCCGTGAGATCCAACCGGATGCATAGCCAGGGTCTTCACAGACTTCCACAAATAATATTGCAGTTTTGACGTTGGAATCCAGATCACCCAAAAAATGGTTTACTATGCACACGAAAAATCGTCGAAATAGGGGTATGCGCGCTTCGGGGTTATTTTGTCCCTTGAAAATGGATCGGAATGACCGTGAGGGCCAACCAGATGCATATCCAGGGTCTTCACAGACGTCCACAAATTATTTTGACAGTTTTGACTTCGGGATCTGGATCACCCAAAAATGTTTACTATAGCACACGAAAAATTATCGAAATAGGGGTATGCGCGCTTCGGGGCTATTTTGACCATAAAAATGAATCGGAATTGCCGTGAGGTCAAATCGGATGCATAGCCAGGTCTTTACGGACGTCCATAAATAATTTTGGCAGTTTTGACGTCGTGATCTGGATCACCCAAAAATGTTTACTATAGCACACGGAAAATTGTTGAATAGGGGTATGCGCGCTTCCGGCTATTTTGACCTTGAAAATGGATCGGAATGACCGTGAGGCCAACGGATGCATATCCAGGGTCTTCACGGACGTCCACAAATAATTTTGGCAGTTTTGACGTCGGGATCCGGATCAGCCAAAAAATGGTTTACAATAGCACACGAAATATTGTCGAAATAGGGGTATGCGCGTTTCGGGGCTATTTTGACCTTGAAAATGGATCGGAATGGCCGTGAGGCCAACCAGATGCATAGACAGGGTCTTCATGGACGTCCACAAATAATTTTGGCAGTTTTGACGTCGGGATCCGGATCACCCAAAAAATGGTTTACTATAGCACACGAAAATCATCGAAAAAGGGGTATGCGCGCTTCGGGCTATTTTGACCTTGAAAATGGATCGGAATGGTCGTGAGGGACAACCGGATGCATAGACAGGGTCTTCACGGACGTCCACAAATAATTTTGGCAGTTTTGACGTCGGGATCCGGATCACCCAAAAAATGGTTTATTAGCACACGAAAAATCGTCGAAATAGGGGTATGCGCTCTTCGGGGCTATTTTGACCTTGAAAATGGATCAGAATGGCCGTGAGGGCCAACCGGATGCATAGCCAGGGTCTTCACGGACGTCCACAAATAATTTCAGCAGTTCTGACGTCGAATCCAGATTACCCAAAAAATGGTTTACTATAGCACACGAAAAATTGCCAAAATAGGGTATGCGCACTTGGGGCTATTTTGACCTTTAAAATGGATCGGAATTGCCGTGAGGCCAACCGGATGCATAGACAGGGTCTTCACGGACATCCACAAATAATTTTGGCAGTTTTGACGTTGGGATCCGGATCACCCAAAAAATGGTTTACTATAGCACACGAAAAATCGTTGAAATAGGTGTATACGCGCTTCGGGGCTGTTTTGACCTTGAAAATGGATCGGAATGGCCGTGAGGGCCAACCGGATGCATATACAGGGTCTTCACGGACGTCCACAAATAATTTTGGCAGTTTTGATGTCGGGATCCTGATCACCCAAAAAATGGTTTACTATAGCATACGAAAAATTGTCGAAATAGTGGTATGCGCGCTTCGGGGCTATTTTGACCTTGAAAATGGATCGGAATGGCCGTGATCCAACCGGATGCATAGCCAGGGTCTTCACGAACGTCCACAAATAATTTTGACAGTTTTGACGTCGGGATCCGGAGCAACCTTACACTTTAAAAAATGTAGTAAGTTTTTCTTACAATTTTGTAAATTGAAACTTTTTCTTACACTTTATAAAGTGGAACAAAAACTTATATTTTACAAAGAGAAATATTTTTCAAGTTTTGCTCTCCTTTATAATGTTTTTGTAGTGTTTGTCATACATTTATATTGATTTAATATATCATAAAAATAAAAAAGTTATTACAGTATGTATTTTTATTTTTTTTAATTCTGAAAATTCATCCAAGCTCTATTAAATACATTCAAACATAGCACATTCAACATCTTTAGTTTTCTATTATTCTTAATTTCAATCACAAAATAATGTCTTCTAAACCAAAAGTTAGAGTTTCGATTTATTCGGATGACGAAATTATACATGATGAAAATACCGTTTATTATAATTGTTCTCCCAAACACAATGCTAAATATTCAATTAATATCCGATATCATATATCTCTTTCATCAATTTATAAAAGAATGGGTATAATTAGTATTATTATGATTATAGTTGAAAAATACCTACTTCACTTTTATTACAAAGACAAATAAATTTTGGAGAGTGAATTATCTATAATGATGAATCATTGACCGACTTTTTGAGGTTCCAAATGATTACATAGATCAAATCAAGATAACAATACTTGAAATCTATGTTAGAAAGGAGTCTAAGACTAGCCAACATTGTTCTCCTTTATCTGTCGATGTCCATCCCCAATTAGAAAATTATAATAGCGTTGATGGATTTCCGATAGCTCAATCTACTGATTTTCTAACATGACTCGTTATCAAAATGTTCTTACCGATCGATATGATTTTGATTTGAATGAAACTATCAATGAAAGTGACTGGTAATTCTCAATAATCATATTTCGATTATTATTTGTTCATTTTGTCAATTATTTATCAATTTATATGATTTTAATTATTATTATTATTATTATTATTATTATTATTATATATTTTGTAGCGGTTTACTTAAACAAGATAGGAATATTGCTTCAAGTTATGGACTAGATAATTATTTTGGTCAGTTCTTACAATTTTGAAATGACAGTAAATGTTGGGATATTCTCAAATTTTCATGTCTCGCCTATTTTTCATGCAAATGATTATCAATACGTCCAACACTTGATTTTTTATTTAAGTAGGTTAATTGCATGTGATAAATATTTATATTTTTACATATATAGGAAAAATATCTCAATTGTATGACAAAAACGGCAAAAACTTCATAAAGAGAGCAAAACGTGAAATATTTTTTTTTGTAAAGCGTAAGTTTTTCTTCCTCTTAAAAAGTGTAAGACAAAATTCCACTTTATAAAGTGTAAGAAATAGTTTCATCATATATTAAAATATAAACGTTATGGGACTAACGGAAAAGGTTTGGAATATTGGATAAAATAGATTTTTTCTTCCACTAAACCTATTTTAGTTACTTTCTAAAATAGTGACTGATTTTGGTCACTCTTATTTTTTTGTGGCTTATTTAGGTTCCGAACTCAATGGAATAAGTCGATTTAATATGGTGTATAGTAGGGGTTGTGATTGGGCGGGTTGGGTCAAATTTGGGCGGGTTGAAAATGGGTAAACATAAAATGGGTAATCATTCAACCTGCCTATATTTGATATGGGCAAAAAAAAATGGATTGGATAATAAATGAGTCAGGTAAAATACTATTTTACCCATATTTTCATAATAAATAGTACTTTACTTAAGAATTCAACATGAAAAAATATTTTAGTCTTTTTTTAAGATGAAAATGTTAAACATGCTTCGTTTAGTTTTATTGTATCATAAAAATAAAAAATAAAAATCATATAACTTTTCAATATAAAATAAATTTATGTAATAACAAGATAAAAATATTTTTAATTTCAAAGTAAATGAATATTTGCATTTTAGGACTACAACAAGCTTAATGCACTTTAAGCAATGCCAATACTAATACATGATTTGCTTATTTTACTCTATTATTGATTATCCAATATAGAATTAAATAAATAATTAAAATGTAATCATAATTAACAAAAGAAATGTACATTAAAATTAGAAAAAAATAGTAGACTAGTCACAATTCCTAACTTAATTAGTCTACACTTTAAAATATTTATTCAAAATGTCAAAATGTCAATATTTTAAAAATAATTTGTATCCAAATATTATTATTTGTCTTTCCTTTATTTCTCAAAACAGTCCAATATTAAATATATTCACTACCCATTTAGACTTCTTTTAGACTTTAATACCATTAAATTTATTTCCATCTTTAAGATTTTTTTTTTTTCTCTTTTACCATTTTCACCATTATTCTCTCTCTCATTGTTGCAGAAGAACTAATTATTCAAGTTTATACCAATTTGTTTAGATCTATCGATTAATTCAAGAAATCTCTCAATACATAAAGGTATTTTCGAAATCATCATTTATTTTGCGAGATTTCTTGAGATTTTGTTTTCGAAATAAAAAATTATGTTGAATTTTAGATTGTATGTATTACAGATTGTTTGTCATTTTTTTTATTTTTATATGAGTATGTTAACATACTCATCAAAATATTTATGCATTTCGGAATTTTAATATTTGAAACACTATTTTTTATGATTTTCATATTTGAGATTTAGTAGATTGTAATTTGTAGTAATCCACATAAGCATTCATACATAATATATTGTTTGATTTTTTTTGTGTATTCATATTTAATAATTTTGAATTTTGCTTATAGGGTTATTAATTCACAAATAAACACAGATTTAGATTTGAATTTAGTGAAAAGAATTGGAAAAAATGAACATAGCAGACAAAGAAGAAAGAGAGAGTCAAAGAAGAAGGTTGCGAAATTGTATTCATATCAGAATAATATTCATATTAATTTTTGTTTATTAATTATTTTTCTTTTACTCATCATTTGTATTTTTATTAATACCATTGTATTTCTTTTTTATTTGTAGTCATTCAAATACGTATCTCATATGAATTTGTATTTCTTAAGCATGAGATGTATCATTTTTTTTAACAGTCAATTTGTATTTTTTTAGAATATTGTATTCTGATTATATCATTTTCACTATGTATGTTATTTCATATGAATTTGTATTTCTTAAACATATATGTATCCTGTTTTTCAACAGTTAATTTGTATTTTTTTAAAAATATTGTATCCTGATTATATTATTTTGCTATGTATGCTATCTGTTTTCCAGAATCTTGTATTCTTATTTCTTTAATAGTCAATTTGTATTTATTTTTTTAGAATATTATGTCCTTCCTCAACAGATTTATTATTTCCACCAAGTATGTTATTTCCCCCCAAAATCTTGTACCCTTTCATAAATCATATTCATATATGAGATACGTGTATACATTTATATATATGGCAATCAAGTAAATACAATTTTGGTCACCGAAATACAATTTGTAGTTTGAAAGAAAAAAATTAATTTTAATTTGAATGATAAAGTGAGCACATAAAATGTAAAAAATATTGGTATACAATTATAATGAAAACATAACAAAGGAAAGTTGAATCAATAGAATGAAAAAGGAATTTTTTTTGAAATTGTAAATGATGAGATTTTAAGTGATATGTTCCTTTTTTAAAAAATATTATCTCACTTTTTCATCATACTATTTTTTTGTATTTTATATATTATTATACAATATTCTAAATAAAAACTAGAATAAATAGAAATAAAAATAAATACATATTCAAATGAATATGAAATATAAGATTTTTGAAGAAACAAATTAATACACATGAAAAAAAAAATATGAATACAAATATGATTCTTAAATAAATATAGATTCATTTGGCATACCTATTGGAATTAATACAAACTAATAAAAAAAAAGTTAAGATTTTGGAGAAATAAAAAAGGAACAAAGTTTGAGTTTTATTTTAAAATGTAACTGATGAGAAAATTAAGTGATCTTTACCTTTTTTTTAAAATATTTTCTCCCTTGATTTTCTCCTTTTTGTTATTAAATAAGTATATTCTTTAAATAAAAAAATAATAAAAACATAAATAACATACATAACAAATTAAAATTTTGACATTTTTACTAAATATTAAAAGTGTTGCTAATGAGCCCTCTTAAATATTAAAATATTGACATTTTAAAAAATTTCCCTTAAAATTATATATTTTTTGGAGGATCAAAGACTTCACCTTTTCAATTATAGAGAAGAATAGTTAATACTATCGAATAATATAAAAAGGAAGAGAAGTTACACTATATTTAGTGATATCATGAATTTTGAATGAATAAAAGTTAGAAGTTTAACTCGTTTGGCTAATTCATACTTTACCCATATTTTTATGAATCAAATATGGGCATCAATCCATATTTTATTCATGTGAAAAATCAGTCACCCAACCCATTAAAATATGAATGATTTAGACGGGTCATCAAAATATGGACTCATTTTACCGATAATAATCATGATGAATTAGTGATGAATATTGAGATTAAAGAGGAAAAAGGTTGTGTTAAAGCTTGTATTTTAGAAATGAGTGTAATAAGGAGAAAAATGATTATTATGTGTATCATGTTTGTATTGGTACATGTATTAAGAGTTGTAGAGGGTATGGAAAAGAATTGCTTAGACATACTATTATATGAATAGTGTAACGATCTTTAGTGCAACGAATTTTACGCTAAAGATTAAATGGCCATAGAGTAAAATCAGTATTATTATGTCATTTAATTAATTTAGCTTTGCAAAAACTTTACCAACTATAAAAGTGAAACTAAATGCAGCTCAAACATGTATTCATTTTATGAGACGAATAGCAATGCCTGTGAACAAGATAGTACAGCTTATCAAGATGAAGAACAATGTCTTGCGTAATCTGTACTATAAATTGTTGTTCAAAATAGTACAGATTATCAAGACCAATAGCAATATTTAGCAACAATTTTTTTGACGTATTTACTTAAACGAGGAAAATCGGAGAACCAGAGAAAGAAAACTATGTGCACCAACACAGCTAATTCATCAAAGGTGAAAAAAAATAGTTTCAAGAGCTATAGACGGACCATATCAAATAATTTGGTTATTACGTATTATTTGAATTGAAGAATTCCTGCACTAATCAGCTTATTGATTTTGTTCATGACAAGGGGGTTCTTCATATGTTTCTGAGCAGATTTTGGGTTCTCCTGGAAATCAGCTAGTACCTGCTCGTGAACACGACAACATTCAGATCACAAAAGGAAATAAAATCGGTATTACAAGGGAAAAGGTTCAAATATAACCCTCTACCATACATGATATCTTAATTGTACATCCTGTTATACTTTGGGCATAACCTTTTGAGGAATCTCTGGAATGGACAAGGCGAAGTTCACGTGTTAAAAATACTTCGAGAGAAATATCCAAATTTAGCCCTCTACATTTGACACTGGCTTAAAAGTACATTGGTGATACATTTCAGGTTGGAGCTCCATCTGGAGCAGGGTATGAATGACTCCAAAAATATAACGGAGGATAAGTTGAGATTTTTAGTACATGAGAGGGGTATTTTGATTTCCCTTAACCCATATGAGAGTCTAAAGAAACATCTATTTAGGATCAAATTTTATTTTACCTGTCCCATTACTGGATCGGTTAGAATGTTCTGAATTTCTGGGTCCTGCATTCCCTTGGCCTGCAGAAGTAATTGGATATGCATGTACACATATAAAAGTTGTCTACAAGTAGAGCAAGATCTTGGTATTATGGCAAGAGATTAAACCTGTCTCTCTTTGAGCTCCTCCGGAGTTATATCGCCAAGTGATGTCTTTTTCATTTGTTCTACACATCTGCAAAAAGGCGAACCACCATTCAAGTTACTAAATAAATCTATAGCACACATCACAATCAACTCCTTTATTTAGAATCTTGCTCACAAAATCAACTCATCTAGGGCAACAACAGAACATCAAGCTAATTCAAGCTTCAATGCTAAAATATGCTGAATGAATTCCTGTAGGAAGATGGACATAAGCAATATCGAAGAAACTTCAGGTTAAAAATAAGATAGAAGTATTAGAAATATTTCTTTACCTCCTTACACCATCTAGCAGTTCTTGCTTTTGAGGATCATACTTCAACCCCGCTTGGTAAGTTTCCATGGCTTTTTCGTATTCTTTCATAAAGAACTGAACAGCACCCTTTCTAATGTAACCCTTTGCAAACGTTGGATCAAGCTCGATGCACTTCTCAGCATCTTTAAGGCCCTCGGGCAGTGCACCTAATTTTGTATAGCAGGCAGCCCTGTTGCTGTATGTCTAACATAAAGAACAATATATATGCATCAATAATAGTTTCTAACAAAGGAATAGGCGAAGCTGTTAGATTCTACAGAGGAACAGAAGATGGATGAAGACGATACCCTTGGATCTTTAGGATTCCTCCTTAACGATTCTGTATAACGCGAAACTGCCTCTGGATACTTCTGCTCTTTGAAAAACTGGTTACCTGTAATCAAAGCAAAGAAAGTTAATTCACAAATTAAGAAAGGATACAACTAAAAAAAAGTCGTAACAGCAAGAGAGGTACCTGTCTCACGCTCCTCATCTGCTACTTGTGGATCGAAATACTCTTGTTGTTCCAATTCTTTCTTCGCCTTCTCAGCATCATTGAGTTTTTTCAGTGTCTCAGGGTTACGATGTTCGGTAAGAGCTTTCTGGAAAGTTTCAATTGCAGGTTCATAATCCTTTGAAATTTTTGCCATCTTCACAAGGGCAGTTCCCTTTCGAGTCAAAGCCCTAGCAATCATCTTATAGTCTGATCTGAGCTCCCTCCCCCTTTCAACAGCTTTGTCACAATCTTTCATGCAATCCTCATACTGAAATTAAGACAAACTAAAATAAGGAAGAGCTCTGATGGACTATTCATGACTTGAATAAAACCCATGCAGAAGGATACATAAGTTTACCATAGCACCACATCAGCGGAATGATACATTTTAGGTCTTAACGCTAACCATGCCATACTGGAAAAAAGAGGATCAAATGAAATGCAATTAAACATCGCAACAGAGATGGAAACAAATCCTAAACAAAACAATGCTTTCTCATAAACTCCTCTTCCGCCGCCCTGAACTTGTCTTCCCCTATCTTAATAAACTAGTAATGGTCTTAGATGATCACGAATCACCAAGTCGAACTTGTTACATTTTCTCCTAAAGTTAGTTTGAAGCTCATTTCAAAGTATATTAAACAAAAATAGATAGACAAGCCAGAACAAACGAGACCTGACCAAAAAATTAATTAGTAAACTACTAATCCTTTTATAGATTCATTGACATTCCATTTATTTTCATGCAATAGCATCTAGATTACTGCACTACCAAAAAAGTAATTTAATTAGAAAAGGCACATATAATGGACGAGTAGGTACTCCTTTTTAGTTTTTAATGCATTACCAAAAAAGTAACTGAATTACAATGCACAATGTATTGGACATATAGTTATTCCTTTATAATTTCAGTTTCCTACTCTCTATCCCTCTATTCATATTTTTACTCAACCCAGTTTTCCTCTTATTTTATAATCTGCAATATTATCTAATTATGCAAACATGCTCTTGGGTATCTACCTCTTTTCTTATCAGAGCTCTTCATAGCTACTTCGAAAGATAGTAGCAAAAAAAAGACAAATAAGAGAATTCATTACCACTATCTTTATATATCCAGCAATTCCTTTATCAATAAGAAAAGCAACAAACTTTTTTAGAAGTATCAAATTTATAAGAGCTTAGCATTCTATATGAGCTCACATTACCAGTTCCAAGCCTGAAGTAAATCTAGAGGATAGTCACACATAGTCTTGCCCCGCTAAAACTATTCAATTCATAATTGCATTGGAACCTAATCTCCTAGGAATATATTGCTTGAACATAACTAGTTTGTTTGAGGCATAGTAGTTGTGTCAAATACGCAACATTTAGAATCGCAGGATTTCTTCAAACAGATCATCATGATGCTCAAAATAAGGAAATAAGAAAAACAATCAACTACCAAGGGTTTGACTAGTAGTTCATCAAGTGAGTTAACACCGTGAGGTCTCGGGGTTCAAAAACTCAGGTGAGGCAAAAAAATTAGTCCCACAGTTCCATTTCAATTTATTTGTCTTAACTTTCTTTTTAACCGTTTCAACGTTCTTTATTTCATAAACTCCATGTCAAGTAGAAGAAACTAGACAAACAAATTGAGAAGTGCGAACGTTGGCCTTGATACCACGGTTAGCAAGCAAACAACCAAAAAACAAGGAACTCCATAAACATACATTATATCATAACAAAGCAAAGAATTCTGCGTTATACCTTTCCCATCTCCAAGAACACAGCAGCGCGGTTAGTAAGAAAAGAAATATCAGCATCATCCAGCTCAATTGCCTTACTATAAAGCTGAACTGCATTCTCAAAATCCTTCTTCTTATACGCCACATTACCCGCCTCCTTCTCCTTCAGTGCCAACGATTTCCTCTCCTTCAACTCCTTCTCCTCCTCCGACACTTCCACTGGTTCCGGCTGAGGTACGAGTTGTGCCTTGTACCCAGCCCGTTTCTCCTCTTTCACGAGCTCACTCTCTGCCCGTCTTTTCCTCTCCGGTGAACCTCCCGGCATCTTCACATCCTCCTCCGGCGTCTTAGTACCCCATTTCATCCATAACAAAACTCCTAACGCTTGCATTACTCTCTGATCCTTCATATAAACATCCAAATTGTTCGGGTTCTTCTGTATATCCTGCATCATTCTTACAAAATCCGGTTGTTGCAAATACTCTCGGGTCCTCGGGTCACTTGTCAACTTAGTCCACATCTCCGGCCCCGAAAATGCACCACCAAACGAACTAGTCGGATCTCTACCTCGACCCTGACCCGACTGAGCATCCGAAAGCCCAGATTTCAACACTTCATTGTTAGGATCAATTTTCAAACCATTTCTATATGCTAAAACGGCGTCGTTATAGTTATTCAAACCTAAATAAGCAGCGCCAACTCGAGAATAACCTTTAGACCAATCCGGTTTCAGTTCAACGGTTTTCTCAGCGTCAATTAAGGCTTCGGAGAATTTGTTCAAGGAAGCGTAAGCTGCTGATCGGTTAGAGTAGAGAACGTGATTGATAGGAGAGAGATTGATTGCTTCAGTGAAGTGACGCACGGCGTCGGTGAAATTACCGGCTGCGAATGCAGCGTTGCCTTTGAACTTAGCTTCGTCGGCGGCGGTAGCCATTGTTGTTTTTCTCCGGCAAGAAGTTGGTTTATTTGTTCTTCTTCTAGAGAATTCGTTGTAACTGCACGAAAAGAGGATGAATTAGGGGCTTATATAGGGAGGTGAAGGAGGGAATTCGCGCACATTTTAGGAGTACAATTTTTTTTTTTTAAAAATAAGCGGAATGATATGAGAGGTTCGTGTACTCGTATCTGTTTGTAAGTTGAATCATTATATTTGTCACTTTCCAAAATGAACCCCCTTAACAAGATGAAACTCTATTCTTTAAACCAATCTAACCTTTGATCGAACTCATATAATATTAAAATAGCTGAATTGGATAAATACATAATCACATGCATTTTGAAGCAAGTGAATACTATCTTTTATATTAATTTTAAAAATCTCAAAATTATAATTAAAAAAAATAACAACACAAAATTAGCAACGCACAAGTAATGTGTTATGCGTAATAATTTTGTTTATAAAATTTATACCAATAAATAAATAAGTTCATTCTAAAAACCAACAATGTTACACTTGTTTGGATGCAAATTAAATACTCCCTCCATTTTATTTGTATATTTATAAAGAAAAATATTTAAGAACATAATTTAAATTATATTTTTCACTATTACCTTTTTGTTTATTCCCAAGTTATTCTTAAAAATAAAATTAGTCATTACTTAAAAATGTAAAACTTCATTATAACCACACATACATCACTATATATACTATATTTACCTTTAGTTTACAATAATTACACATATTACCACTTGTAAATATTTATATCATATATTTTAAAAGATTTTATAAGATACATAAATTTCTTAAATATGGTATTGAATAATTATCTTAAATTTAAACTCATTAATTGATGGTCATTAACAAGTTAATTTTTTCTAACCCCGTGTCTAGCCGCACACTTTCTTTCTTATTCTTCTTCTCACTCTTTAATTTATTCCTTCATTCTCTCAATACATGTTTGCATATTTAAATCAGTGTTATATATATATGTTTGTTTCTATTATTTTATTATTCTCATGTATCTTGATTTTTACTTTTGTATCTGAGTTAAAATTCATTATGTTCTTTAAGTTCAATTTTAAAAAGTTCTACAAATTAGGTTTTATATTTTTTGATTTTGTTGTTTCTAAACTTTAATGGCTGACCATTCTTAAAATCAGATGGTTCTTGATAAATGTACTACACATTAATAATCTTATACTAAATCAGATAACTTTTATTTGCTTATTCCTACTCATGAATTTCTCATTACTAACTCTTCATCATCCACATTAAAGCCTAGAATAGATTTAAGTATAGGAGCGACTCAATCAAGATGGAAGAATTACGTCAAGTTCTAATTAACAGAATAAATACGACATTAGATATGCAATAATGTTGGATACAAATCATGTGTACATGTATCTAGTTAAGAGTTCATGTATTTGACTTAAAATTATATGTATCTATGAGGAAAATTTTCATATGCTAAAAAGAGAAGAATTTTGAATAAATTTACCTTTTTTTTGGATTAATGATAAGCATATATTGTACCATCATGATTTTTCCTAAATTCGTGCATTTCGATTACATTTTATATTTAGATAGATATTATAATATGTATTCTTATTATGTATTCGAGATACATGTTTTTGAATATAATGTATGAAACTAATACTTGATACATCAAATTAATACTAGATGCATGAAATTAAATTAGATCATATAAATATATACATAAATTAATACTAGATAAATATAACAAATACATTAAATAAATCTAAGCGAACCCTTGACCTGCGGAAGACAATATACATATTAATAAAGAGCAATAGAACTTAACTGAAGTGAATACTAAAATAACTGAGAATGCTTAAAGGTTAAACATTCAACTTGGGCAAAAGTGGCAACCCAAGTCTTAACAATAAGAAATGATAATGAAAAGACTCAAAGGACTAACATTTGAATGTCTATGAAGCCTCCAAATCAACTAAGATGGTTGTTGGGACAAACCTCACAACACCCTAATGAACTAACTAGAAAACAATGAAAATAGATCCTCTGAAATGTAAGAAGGCTCACCGACTGACTCTGAATTGCTCACTGAATCAACGGTGCCCTGGAGTATCGATCCTAGTTACTTGTGTCTGCATCATAAGAAGATGCAGGCCAACTGACATCTGTACATTGAATGTACGAGTATGCGAGTTGGAATGCTAAATACAACATAGGATCGAAAAGATTCTCAACTCATGAATACTTTACTGAACTCATTTCACTAAAAAACAGTTTAACACTAGTACAATATAAAGAAAAAGGAAAATTGTTTAAAACATGAAGTCAACTCATAATCATAATATCATAAAAGACATACCATGCTCCTTCTCAAAGTCTACTTGTGCAAGACATGAATGAAGTCACACACCCTCATTCATACTAAGTAGAACCCCTTGAGGAACCATGCAATTACTGCTGTGGGAGTTCCTCTAACCGACAACCATCACTTAAGAGCTATAGTGATGATACATTGATCTACCTCACGCTGTCAGAGCATCCCATACCCGGCCAAAGGTATAGGACCTGAACTACTAAGTGTATCCACTAGTCTATGCGAAAAGAATTCATTTAAAAAGCATGCCCTTTTTCTATCCATAATGGTTACATGATTTATGGGGGCTGATAGTTGTTTGAACTTTTTCTCATATCGTTGCTCAATACTACTCCCAAGAATAATATATTATATTAGTTTTTTATGTTTAAAAACATATTTCTTCTGTGATTTAAGATTAGTGCTCAAAAACTTAGCTCAAAGTTGAGATAGTAATTAGTTTATTTAAAAATGATTGCCTACTTTTAAGAAATGAAATAAATATGTATTATTAATCAACCCATTAAAAAAAGTTTATATCAACTTTTAAGGAAGGATTTTTTTTTAATTCTTTAATTAGCTTATCAAAAGACGGCGACTACTTTTAAGGTAATTTTTTTATTAGTGCTCAATTAACGTGTATTAATTATTAAATAATTGATAATAATTAATCAAATAAGAGGCAATGTTTTATTATTAGAAACTGTAATAACACGTATGCAAAAAATTATATAATAATTGAAGTTGCAATTAGATAATGTATACATACAAAAAATCAATATGTATACACAAAAATCGTTCATAAAATAGGCGTGTAAATTTTATTGATGTATATAATAATTGCAGCATGTATACATCAACTTGTAATGTATACATAAGAATGTTACCAACAATTATAGGTTATAATTATAATGAATACAAGAATGAAGTTAATATGATAATTACTATGAAAACTAATTTTTATTCATAAATTGTAATGTGATTCTTGTTATGTATATGGTAACTGCACTATGTATACCTTGGTTCGTGTTTATCTATGTATTCATTGGTCTGTATTCACCTAATAAAGTTGTATATATTTATTCAAATCGAGATTGACATTTATTGGTATACATTGGTTTGTATTAAAGAAAATCAACATTCTAATTTTTTACGAGGATCTTATGAGAACATTTATTACTCATGAAATTGAAAACAAGAATTTCAAATACTATAACCTGAATTTTTGCCCAAAAAAGTTTAAATTTTTTTAATTTCACAAATTACGAAATTTCAAAATCAAGTTAAAAGATACACTACATAATTATATATTAAAAGAAGATTTTAGAAGGATCAATGGATAAACATACATATGATCTACATAAACAAAGTAAATTAAGGAGAATAAAAAAAATAGAAAAGCAACAAATATACATATGAAAAAGATTTTAGAATGAAAAAAAAGAATTAATAACATAACTTTTCGCAAAAACAAAATTGAAAAAACTTCAATTCCACAAATCATGAAATTGAATAATTAATTGGACAAGAACAAAATTATATATAAAAGTTATTATTAGAATTATCCATTAATAAACATATTGTTATATTTAATTTTCATAAACAAGGTGAATTAAAAAGAAGAATATAAAATTTGGGAGAGAAACAAATATACGTATAAAAAGAATTCAAGAAAATAAAGGAGACAAAAAAGAGAAGAAGTCTATTATAAAATAATTTACAAATAAAAATGAGAGATAAAAGAAAGAAGAATAAAACAATAAATTTTAAATTTTCAACAAAAAAAGAGAGCAATCAAACGTGTTTAGAGAGAAACAAGGGAAACAAAAATACATTTTTAAAGAAAAAACAAAATAACAATTGAATGCCAAATAAATAAAAGAAAGTCCTTTTTTTTTGCCAATTTAGTTTATAGATTGTCATGTTGTGCCATTTATTATGGGAAACTTTCACATATAGTCACTTAAAATAATTAATTACTCTTCATAGCTATAGTTTAATAATTACTATTTGTAGCTATATGTTATATGGAGGAGAGAGACGAGTGAGACTGAGAGATAGAGAGAGGGGGAAATAAAGTGGGAGAAAAATGAATTGTATATGTATATTGGTTAGATAATTGTATATTATACATATGTATTTATATATATGATAAGAGAGATCGGAAGGGGGAGGAGGGAGGAGAGAGGAGATCGAGATCGAAAAAGGGATGAGATGGACGAGCGACAGAGGGCAGAGAGTGGGAGAGAGTTGAATTGTATATGTATATAATTGTATATTATACATATGCATTTGTATATAGGCAATCGAGATTAGGAGAGGGATGAGAGAGATGAGAGAGATTGAGATATGGAGGAGAGATATGAGTGAGATTGAGATAGGGGGGAGAGAGGCGAGCGAGAGAGGGCAGAGAGTGGGAGAGAGGTGAATTGTATATGTATATAGGTTAAATAATTGTATATTATACATAAGTATTTGTATATTCTGGCGAATTACACATATACATACGTGTCTAATTATCAAATTCAAAGTCATTCCACATAATTAATATATAATATTAGTTGCAAGTGATAATTATAACAAACTATAGTTATGATGAGTAATTAAATAGTATAAGTTTCTTATTTTTCCTATTATTCAAAAACTTGAGTAGTTAAAGAGCCCATAATATTGGCCTACCTAGACCCATTTAGCTTCTTCTTCTTCCTGCAAGATCCATTTGAAGAAAGAAATTAAGAAAAAAAAAATCGACGCATCGCCAAA
This sequence comes from Solanum lycopersicoides, assembly GCA_022817965.1. Lineage (NCBI taxonomy): Eukaryota > Viridiplantae > Streptophyta > Magnoliopsida > Solanales > Solanaceae > Solanum > Solanum lycopersicoides. The sequence continues at coordinate 3,327,382 of CM040625.1, read as the reverse complement.
CAGCACCCACCACTCTCAAAATCTTGAAATAGTGAACGGAATCGAATTGTATGTATTCTTTTTTCTTATTACTCTCTCTGTAATTTTTATGAAACCCCTTTTTTCTCCATTGATTTTCATTGAATATCGTCTGAGTTATACTTAATTGTTTTGAGCTGTTTTCAGAGCATTTTAAAGCATATTGTTTGAAGTAAACTTGATTTTGAACTCTTAAACTTGGATGAATTGCTTACTCTTTGTATTTTGTTAGCACCCAAAATTACAATTTTATTGATAGATTTTTAATCTAATACTCCCTCTATCCCAATTTAGTTTGATTGGGCACGGAGTTTATGGAATAAAGGAGAGATTTTTAGATTTTAGTGGTCTTAAACTATCCACGTAGAAGGTTCAAATATAGAATGAGAGGATTCTTTTTCAAACGAATGAAAAAGGAAAGTAAGATACTTAAATTGGGAAGGAGTGAGTACTATTGTCTGTTGCATTCTTGTACTTTGTTGTCCATGGCTGTGATGTTTTTTGGAGTTATTTTTCTTGCTATTATCTGAATTTTTATTATTTTTGTGTATGAGTGATTAGGAACCTGATTACTGAGCTCTTCATCAAAAAAGTTATGATTTTGACACTATAACGAATGTGTTCTGGGATTAGTCGAAGTGTGCCCAAGCTAGCATGGACACCATGGTTATCAGAAAAAAGATGCTCCTTTGGTTGGTGTATTGATGTGAGAATAACATTTAAGAATCAGTGTATTTGGAATGGTGTTGCAAAGATTGTCACTTTTTAAGGAATGTCACCTGCCCTTTGTATGCGATTTTGTAGGCTTCTGTTAGTCTTCGAAAAACTTGTAGGATGTTCTTTGTTTACAGTGATCCTTTACGGATGTAGTCTAAGTAATGGGTGTACATTAGAGATGTCTGTGACCAAAAACTTTTGTCACGCAGATTTCATCAAGTGGTCAGGCTAGAGACATAAACAGCCTTGGATAATTGAATTATGAGATCCTTCCGAACGAGCTAAGAGACTCTTCATTCCACTTGAATATATAACTGCCTGTTCCACGGAAGATAGTTTTTATTAGTAGATTATACATTTTTTTTGTTTCGATAAAGATTACACCTTTCCATTTTCTTTATATAATCTAACAAAAAAATTGAAGTCCACTACCAATAAGCTAAGCAAGTTGTACACCATATTATTTCTAAGAGCTGAGCTTTTAGTTCAGACTTCAGCTAGCTGCACATATGAGGTCAACCCTTGGTGCTCTGCCTTGTGCCAACACATGAAGGGCAAGGAGTAAAACTGTAAGAGCAGTAGGATCATAAGCACACTTTAAAGCTTTGCCTTTCCAAGGCAGATCAACTAGCCAGACCTTAATAGAATACCTGGAAATAGCAGCTACATGCTTGAACTGATGTCTACTTACTATTCACTTCAGAGTGATGAACGAAGCCACTAGAGATGTATTGGAGCACTAACTGATGAGCATTAATCTTTGCTTTCTTTTTTATATTTCTGCTTGATCTTCTTTGTCAAAAAAAACATTTCTGCTTGATCTCTCCGTTGATCTTTCAATGAATGTTTCTTAATTTTTTTTCCAGAAGGAATAGTTTAGAAATAGTCTGCCTAACGTTGAGCCTATACATTTTAAGCTTTCTTAGAACAGAATTTGCATTTCATCTTGTGTCCTCTATCTCTATTGAACTCGTTTTCGTCATCTTTAGAATTAGTATTACTCATAGTGTTGCTCCATTGCTTAAAGTGTTAGAGCAATGCGAAACGACGGTTTACAATTCTAATAATGTGAAATAAAGCAATTTGGAAGAGATACAGTAAGTGATCCAAGGGAGAACTAGTCACTTCCTTGAATGTGACTTTAGAGATGAAAAGAGAAAGTAAAGGGAGGAGAAAAGTGTGGCGTTTTAGTACCTGTGTAGTAGGACTTCTATCCGTGTATCATAAAACCGGACCTTTTGCTACATTTGTACTCAGACTCCTCTCTTTGTTGTCTTCTTCTTCATCTTATTTTTCTAGTTTGCAATGGCTCTTCTATTTTTCTGTATCTCTGTATCTGCTGAGTTGTCTCTTACTCCGGACTTTTTGTTCTTTTGATGCTGGCCCTTTTCTTCTCTGCTTCTTCTGCTTCAAGCCTTTTTTTCATTTTTTTCTTCTACTATCGATTGATTTCAATAGTTCTTTTTATTCTTTCTTGTCTGCTCTTTATATCGGTATATCTCTGATTCTTGATTTATAAGTTGATTGATAAGAAGATAAGCAATGACAATTGCAACTTAAGTTGATATTAGTGCAGCGGTCAAAGCAGTCAAATATGAATATTGAACGCTGCAAATCTATTATTTTACTCATGATGGATTGAAAACAAAAAATCAGTCTTATAATTGAACTTATCTTTCTGTAAAATTGCTGAAACTAAATGATGTTTACTTTATGTTATAATTATGCTTTCTTTTTTCAAGAAAACAATAAATAGCTTAAGATGGGCAGGTTTACATTTCAATCTGTTTCTCATAACATTTAAACCTACCCATACGGAGTCCAATCTATTTGTCTTCCAGCTGTGCACTTCAGTAGTGAAAGGTTGACAGTAAACTTTAATATATCATATTCATTTCTCAAGCTAGAAACAAGAATAATGCTGAATCCTGTTTGTTGTCTACCATCTATTGGTAAACAAAAATTTACAAAACGAGAAAGGTTTTCCAGAACTTCTTGGAACATTGTATCAGAAAAAGGTGTCCAAAAGCACATATGTCTTGTCATATCCGTGTATTATGTCCTCCATGTCAAGCCAAGTTAATTTGTATATATAAGGATAGGTACTCGATCCATTCTATTCATCCTTCCATTTTGTTTTCTGTTGCTAAACAGGATATGTCTTAAGTTTCCCTGCAATGCATTCCATAGCATTATTAGTTTCATCTGCAGTTGATGCTATGTTGTTGACTTTTACACTCATGTTTGTGACTGTAGGAAAACACACTTTTGATTGAAATGAATGGTGCTTCTTCGTCCGGTGGTATAAGAGGTGCTTTATCCTATTGTGTGCAGCAAGTACGACGTTATGATTATCATCACTACCTCTGCCTTCTTGAACTTCCAGCAAACATGCGGAAGGCTGCATTTGCGCTCCGAGCTTTCAATGTCGAGACATCCCGAGCTATGGATGTTGCATCTGATCCCAAAATTGGTCTTATGCGCTTGCTGTGGTGGCAAGAAGCTTTGGACAAGATCTATTCAAACAAGGTGATTGAGCATCCAGTAGCCCAGGCCCTCACTTCTGTGGTATCTGAACACAAGGTTAGCAAAAGTTGGCTTAAACGAGCTGTGGAAGCCCGAATAAATGATGCGAATAGAGAAAATAATGATATTCCACAAACTGTTGAAGAATTGGAGCGATATGCTGAGGACACAACATCAACTATTCTGTACTCTACACTTCAAGCAGGTGGTATTAAATCCACAGCGGCAGACCATGCTGCTTCACATATTGGTAAGGCAAGTGGGCTCCTTTTGTTGCTTAAATCACTGCCATACCATGCTAGTCGAAACCATCAGTTTTCATATATACCAGCCAAGGTGGCTGAGAAACATGGATTGTTGGTTCGCCAAAGTGGTCAGTCAGAGATCAAAAAGGACTCGCGTGAGGCCCTTTGTGATGCAGTTTTCGAAATGGCATCTGTAGCTAATGCACATCTGCAGAAAGCTCGACAATTGGCTGGAAGTGTGCCAGCTGAAGCTCGTCCTGTGCTTTTGCCTGCTGTGCCTGCCCAAGTCATTTTAGATTCTTTGGCTCGGGTGCAGTTTGATGTGTATGATCCACGGCTGGCACAAGGAATCTTAGGGGCTCCCCCATTGTTGTTTCAGTTGAAACTGAAATGGTATTCGTGGAGGGGCAAATATTGACATTACCCTTTTTCATCCCTTTATAGAGTGTGTGTGTCGCTAACCACTGACCGACATGAGTTATTGAATCCTTACATGAATAAATTGATGATTCTTTGGTTGATCCTGCTGGTTTTTCGTCCATACACAGAAAGAGAAGAACATAAGCTACACGTGTTTGATTAAATTTCCGCAAGTACTGTCTGGTTTTGACAGTCATGTTTCAGTCTGGATTGCTGCTTTTCGAGTTTGTTTTGACCATATTGCTCCAAGTGCTCGGTTTTGTCTGAGCAACATAGCCAGAAAATCACAAGAAGCAATCAGATATTATTTGGTAAGTCATATCTATTATCTCCACCATCTTCATCTTAGTTTAGGAGTTATGAACACCGGTAAGTGCAATGCATGATGACTCTGAATCTAATTCGACTCCAGAGCTAGCTCATGATACGAGAATTTCCCAAGACCATACAAGGTGACCAGTTTCACATCTCACAAACCAATGTGGGACAACTTAACCAAATGTCAGGAACATGTAAGGTCCAAATATGGATAATGCATGTCAAAGTTTGTACAACTACTTGTTAATCAAGATTTTTTTCTAGTAAAGAACTGTGATCTTCACTTTATTTTATTATTATTTTGGGATAAGTTGGTAAGCTGATCAGCTTGTGTGCTTCCCGACTAACTTTTTGGGATACCTATTACCTTCCACCAACAACAGTATTTGGTAACTCTGTTTGTAGGCTGGGATAGATGAAAAGAAATTACCTAATATTTTTATCTCTACTGGAATTTGAACATGAGACTTATGTTTACTATTTGAGAAGCAAGTCTATTCAAAAGTGAAGTATTTTTTTTTTTTAAAATGTATTTATTTTTGTCATTTTCATGTAGCATACTAGTGGTGAATTATAAGACAAAATAAGTTTTAAAAATTATATATGCCCATGTTATTTCATGATTAAGTAATTGACAGCTTGAATTGGATATCTGTATTAGTGAGAAGCATTAAAACTTTTTTTCCCCCATTCTTTATCTCTGTCTTTAGCATATTTGTGGTTGATAAAAGTTGAAACAAGTATATGGTAGAGTAAATAAAAGGAAAATAATACAATATCGATAATTGAAGTGTAGTCTAATGATCAATGAATAATTAAAAAAAATCGTTGGAAACAAACATACACCATGGGTATTTTCCATGCGCTTAAGTTTTAGTAGACTAAATTATCGATGGGGTGCGTATATTGTAGCTTTGTAGGGAAGATAAAACTGTATTAAGTATGAACTCAGACGAACGTAATAGCTTTTGCTTAAATCTTGTGTTGATGTTTCGTTTAATTTGTGATCTTATTAATAAAGTTATTAGTATATTATCCTACTACATTCTAATTTTTAACTATCATTTGTATATAACAATTATGTTAAAACGACTCTTCAAATAATTATCGGGAAAAAAGTCTGAAATATTTTTGAACTTTGACCAAAATTATTGTAACGATGTCAAATTTTAGAAATGACCTTTTTCTCCCTCCTCTCGCACTATTTAATAGTGTATTTTAAAGGTATATACGTGTCCACGTGGACATCATAAATATAGCATAATTAAAAATAGTAATGTGTCCACGTGGGCACGTATATACCTTTAAAATACACTATTAAATAGTGCAAGGGGTAAAAGGTCTTCCGTAAAGTTTGGTATCATAACAACAATTTCGGTTAAAGTTCAAATATTTTTCAGACCATTTTCTCATATTTATCCTAAAGATATAACAATGATTTATTTGAACAATTTAAGAGTTCCGACATATACTCTTGTACAAATAAATTTCTTTTATGAAAGGGCACATACTATAACTAAATTACATCTTCTCAAACTTTGACATTCTTTTTTCGAATGCGATAAAAGAAAATAATAGATTGATCATTAAATAAATAGATAATATGTACAGATTCTGACATGATTAAATAGTTAAAGACGAATCTAATAAGTAGTGAATTGTAATCGCATACATTACTCTTCTTAAATTCAATATCGTTTTTCCGAATGCGACAAAAGAAACTAACAGACTGATCACTAAATAAATATAAATATATACAAATTCTGACATGATCAAATAGTCAAAGACGAATCTATTAAGTAGTGAATGCATGTAAGCACATACATTAATCTTCTCAAACTCAACATCCTTTTTCCGAATGCGATAAAAAGAAACTAACAAACTGACCACTAAATATAAATATATGCAAATTCTGACATGATCAAATAGTCAAAGACGAATCTAATTAGCAGTTGATGTAATCACATACATTACTTACTTCAGACACACGATAAGTTAAAAAAGCTACACTCTTAAATTTTGGATTCACTTCTAATTGACGCTACCTTCGCCTTCACGACAACTTCCACCGCCACTAGTTGGCGGCAACTCTTGACAATTCTTTACTTTCTTCTACGCAGATAAGTTAAAAATGTACTTTCGAATCTAAGATTCACCCCTGATCACAACTCAGTCATACTTATACCTTTCACAACAACTTCCACCGCCACCCGGAACGAAAATTCATTACTTTCTTCTACACTCATAACATATGAAAACGTAATACTTTTATATCTTAGATTCAACTCTGATCATAACTCACCAGTACTTGCCCCTCCAGCTCCGCCTCCCGCGACAACTCTCACCACCACCCGTGGCTGCGATTCTCGATTGAACGTTCTCGAATTCGGATATCCGACAAGGGATTTGGATCCCACCCGAATGATTGAACCCATAAACCATTTCAGCCTCTCTCAACAAATCAACAAACAAAGGGTGATTAAAGTAAATCACAGGCACTAAAACTCTAGATACAACATCTTGTTTTTCACCAACATACACAGCCAAATGACCCTTTGGTATTTGGTTCTGATCCATCATATCTGACCCGACCCGAATATAACCCGACCCAGCTTTTGCAAAATTGGCACTTTTAACCCCATGCTTCAACAAATTTCCAAAATTACATAGCTTTGAAATTGCTTTTGTTGCACAATTGGAAGATCCCAAACGTTTGTAGCTATTTTTTCCCTTTTTTCTCCTATGAATAAACAACTTGAAAACTCTCACAAGTCTCTTTCCAAGCCTAAATCCTCTCACTTTCATAATTTTTTTTCAATTATCGAATCGATAAATAAACTATAAGTTAATAACGTGCTTGTTATCAAGATAACGTACCTTTTTATACTGTCACACTCTAAGAACTGAGGTTCTCTAACTCTGAAAATCTTTGCCCGAGATCAAATGTCCCAACTTTTTCTTTGATGGAGACAGAATAATCTCTACCTTCTGACACCTTTTACCTTTCTATGAAGATCTTTACATCGAGATAAATAGTACTTCTTTTGTTTGAGCTTCACTATGAGAACTGACGCTTTCTAACTCTCTAAGAAAATCTTCGCCCCCAGATAAAAAGTATCAAAACTTTTCTTTGACAAAAAACATGTAAAATGAGAATTTCAGTATGAGAACTTACGCTTTCTAACTCTGTATGAAGATTTTAGCCCGGAGATCAAAAGAACTTAAAAAAAAAGAAGTATTTGTTGAATTCTTGAAATTGGCTATAATGTCATAGAGGATTTCAAGAACTTGTAACTGACAATGCTAGGGGTGATTTTTGGTCATATTTTATTGAAAACTAGTGTTGTTTGTTTGTTTTTTTGATTCTTGGGATAGTTTGGCTTTTTTGTAGAAGTACAAATGATGATGACAAAGACGAACACTAACTATAAATGGGACAAAAAAGTACAGCAAGTATATTAGAGAATCTTTATAATAAACTTTTTGATAAAGTTTGAATTGACACGTAATTATTATTGTTATAATAAAAATTAAGAGATAATTTAAATAAAAGAAAAATAATAATTACTAAAGAATATGGTGTAATTAATGAGTTGCTCAATTTAAATTAGAGCTTTCAAATCGATTTTTGAATATTAAATTTTTTTTTGGTAAAAAACACATTTTCTCAAATAGGATTCTATGCGGTGTAAATTTAAATTAATTTGGCTTAAATATAAATATATGAGAAATTAAAAATAATAATAGTGTGTGGGGTGGGGGGGGTGGGGGGGTGATGGGTAGTAGTGTTTAGCACAAACAAGGTGAGACTTGATCAAAACTGTTTGACTTTGAGTTTTTATGTTGCTTATATAAATAAATAAAAGGGAAATAATATGTGATAAAATCTGGTATGTTTTTATACTTTTTAAAAATATTGTTATATGTGTTTCAATCGAGTTCTTTTGAAATAGTACATTTTGATGAATTCAATATATGTGTGATATCATTTTTAGAAAATATAAATGATATTATAAAAAGTAATTAATAGTGATTTCTTTGATGTCAATCAATATCTGTACGAAAATATCATATATAATGTGACTCAAGTCCAGATCGGATGAGTTATTTTTATAACATTACAACCCTCTCAATCTCTCTCGTTTAACTCAAGTTGTTCTACTTATATGATAATAGTTAAAATAACTCGTTTCAAGAAGATTATATTTTTGTTAGTATATGTAACGTTCATAAGTTTCTTGTCGATACAAATAAAATCAATTTAGAATCATACTTACTATATCTAGTAATACTGATGAATTTAATTCTCACCATCCTCATTTTTTAATTAAAATAGTAAGTAATAAATAGAAATATGTGGGAAAAAAAGGGAAGAAAAAAAAGAAATCTTGGCTATATGAAGTTTCAAGGGTCAGTAATTTTAAAAATAAGTAAATTTAAAATGGTATTTATGGTTTTGTTTATTGTGTTTGATTTTGATGTTTGAATAAAAATAATATATAATGTTGTTATTTCTTTTTTCTAAATTACTCACTTTTTACATGTGGACATTTTCTTTTATTGGACTTTATTTTTTTAATTTGAATATGACTAATTCTTATAAAAGAAAAGTTGGAATAATTTGTTAAAATAATGTGAGTGGGATTATTATTTTTAATGTTTTATTAAAAAAATATGCCACGTAGGTCCATTAGATTTTTTATTAGGATACTTCAAGTGGTACGGAACTTTAAATATTTTCTTTAAAAAAAACTTATTTGTCCTTTTCTATTTCTAGGTACGAATTTTGCCTAACTTTGTACGAAATATTTTTTTCCCCATAGGTAGCAATGGATACGTTTGTTATAGTTATATATATACTCAATAATATTTGTAATTTTCGTTTATATATTTTATGAACAAATGAAATTGTACGGATTATTATTTAGATACGTGAGTTTTTAGTTTTTGTTCTTCAATAATCAAATTTTGTATCTGATAAAAATATGTTTTCTAAAGAAAAAAAGTTATGTGAGACATAACTTCACAACATCAAAAATGATCATTAACGGTAATTAAGAATTAAATATCGCTAAATATGTATTTTTAGCGGTAATTGACACTCTTTGTATATGTCCCTAAAGCCTTTAGCGACATTGATTCTAATGGCACTTAACTAATGCCGGTAAAGATTTTGATATTCTTTATTAATGAGTCCGGAGCCTAAAGGGTATAAAATGTTAACAAAAATTTCAAAACGGTATATGAATTTTTATTTTAACCAAAAGGGCAAAATCGCTGGAAGAGCAGCGATTTCGCTCACCGAAAAAAGTAAAATCGCTGCAATAGCAGCGATTAGCAAAATTTGATTTTCTTTTAAAGAAATCGTTGCCTTGGCAGCGGTTTCCAAAATAAAATTTTTTTTAATGATTTTTTAATAAATCACCGCCTAAGCAGCGATTTCTTTAATTTTTTTTAATTATTTATTTGAAATAAAAAAAAATTAAGAGCAAATCGCTGTCTCCAAAGTTTTTTTTGTTTTTTTTTAAATCAAATTTTATTTTAAAACTTTTAAAATAAAATTTTAATTTTTTTTTAGAAATTTTAATTTTAAATTTCTTTTACTACTTATTCTAAAATAAATTTTTTTTTAATGATTTTTTAAAATAGTAGTAATCAAATTTTTTAAAAATATATAAAAAAAATTTGGACACAAATCAATGCACTTGCAGCGATTTGCTCTTAATTTTTTTTTTCTTTTAAATTTCAAATAAACAATTAAAAAAAATTAAGAAAATCGCTGCTTAGGCAACTATTTATTAAAAAATCATTAAAAAAAATTAATTTGGAAATCGCTGCCTCTTTAAAAAAAAATTTAAAAAAATAATTAAATTTTGCAAATCGCTGCTATTGCAGCGATTTGCTTTTTCCGGCGAGCGAAATCGCTGCTATTGCAGCGATTTTGCCCTTTTGGTGAAAATAAAATTCATATACCATTTTGGAATTTTTGTTAACATTTTATACCTTTTAGGCTTCGAACTCATTTATTAATATCAATATTTAATGCCGCTAAAAATTATTTTTGTTATAGTACTTATGGATATTATAATGTAAAAGTAGATATATAGATTTGTACGGTATATTATATATGAGTATAGTAATAAATGAAATTTTTTACATTAATGATAAATAAAATTTCTGAGCTTTATCGCTCAACGTGGATTCAAATTTAAAGATTTTTTAATTTCTTGATGTTAACCTAAAAAATATTGGATTATAATTACTCTTAATTTTTAAATTTGTGTCGGTTTGCTTCACGGGTGGGATTAGCAAAGGTTAATCACTCATTTTGTCGCATTTATAATTTTTTTAATTATTTTTTTTCCATTTATAATTATTTGTTGTCTACTATAAAAATGGTATTTTAAACCATTTTGCTAGTCGGAGGATATTTTTGAACAAGAAAAATATAATAAAAAGAAAAAAAATAATTTATTTTGAATAATTCGAGATATATATAAGTCATTTCACATAATTAAAATAAAAATAACTTTTCTCATCTCAACTTCCTCGCTTTTTAAAACTTATTATTTTTTCTCTATCTTGTTTTTCTACTCCATTTATTTTCTTATCCTTTTTTTATTATTATTTTATATGAATTTGCATTTGTTAATTGACGGAGTTATCCAAATCGGATTAAGTACTAATTAACATTAAAATCCATTACGTAAGAAGTTTCCATCAATTAATTAACAAGTTAATTAATATGTTGACTTTAGAGGGGAATCAATGTAAAAAATTGATTCTAAGCTGACCTTATTTAGAATCTTTTATTTATTTATTTATTTTGAATTTTTTAGAGGTTTGATAAAAAATTTAACATGTAAATTGATAACTTGAAAAACTTTCTTAAGCCAATCGAAAGAATTTGGATTTTTTTTATGTGTTTCAGATAATTCTAGGGTTATTTTTTAAATAATGGTTCTTTTAAGTAATTATTTTTGCAATTCTTCTTGGGCTTGTGGTTTAAGCCTCACCGGCCCACTTATGTAGCCCAAGATCAATCCATTTAGGTACAACTAAGATTATAGAAAATTTCGGGAAATTTTATACAAATTTCATAGTATTAAGAGCTAATTACATTCTATCTCTACTCTTTTCAAATTATAAAAATTTATTAAATGTGGTGGGATCCGAATACATCCCAAAAACGTTCTGATACATCGCGTTCTATTTTCAGATATATCGCTTATTTTATCAATACATCACGATTCCATTTCAGATACATCACTCAACGTTCTGATACATTGTGTATAGTGATGTACTGATGTATCAGGGCGATAGATTGCGTAATATGATGTATTATGTTTGAATACATGACGTATATTGATATATCCACCGATATATTGCATAAATGATGTATATGAGAATAAGAGAGAATAGAGATTTTTGAAAATTTTCAAATGGTAGAGAATTTTAAAGAATATTATAAAAGAAATTGCATATTTAGGTAATTTATATTTTCGTCGGATGCCGATTATCTCTTTTTAAGACATATTTAATAGATCATCAATTACGTGACATGTTGATTTAAGAGGAAATGAAAAATGTGATGAAGATAAGACAAAATAAAAAGATTTCACAAATCATGAAATTCATGTATTGCATTATATTTTGCATTATTATGATACACAGTAAGAAGAAAAGAAAACACCGAAAAAGAACTCTTAGAGTTTAGTTCTATAAAACACTAAATAAAATTTATTGTGAATAATAAACTGTATAATAGACTTAAGTTGTTAATATTTTCACCCACCAATTCTCATGTACTCATTTTGAAGTCTATTAATTTAGATTTGCATGAAAAACTATTTCATACTTTAATGATGTTCTTATTCATGATATTTACTATAACGTGATTTCTAAGACTTCACTCTTTCAACACTTATATACATTTTGAGAATGTTTCAAATCTAAATCAACATTACTATACATTGTGTTCAAGCATTTAATGAACAACTTTTATGCATAACAATATATTTATTTATCTTACTTGATCAAACCTCTTTTTTTCTTCCTCCACCCCACTTAAAAGTGGATCAAGTTCTCACTTATTCTCCGGTATGACTTGAACCTTCAACTAATCGAACATATTCTTTCAGTATGACTTGAACCTTCGACTAATTAACGAAGGTAGTAAACTATTTGAGTAAATCTTACTTATCTAGTGTAGCTTCTTTGATAACTACAAACAAAACCTTTTTAATTTACTCGAAAAGAAACCTTTATGATCTCTTCTTTGACAAATGACAATTAACAATTTTACTAGCTAGAGTTTTTCAAATCAATAAAATGGAGATGTGGTAGAAAATGGCAAATCATTTTATGAGAATTTTTTTTTAAAATACTTTCCTTCTCACATTTAGCCCATAACAAGGACTTGTCTATGTAATAAAATGATCAAATATTCAAAATTTATTGACTCGATTAATTCAAAGTTCAAAGTCCTCTAAACTTTAATTTAATGTTGTAGATGTCAATTAAAGGATAAAAAAAATTACGTGACATGTAACCAATTTGATTTAAAAGGAAATGAAAAATGATTCTGTTTACAACAAATTTTAAAGTGACAGAAAATAAATTAAAATCACAAATAAAATATGAAGAAACATGATTTTATTGATTAAGATAGATTAACGGTACAATTCTGTTGATCCCGATTCTACTCTCCTAAGATTTATCCATAATTCGAGATCCGTGAATGGCGTATTTCTCGAACTAGGATGATTTAGATTTGATCTCTCTATATGAATAATCCATCAATTTGTGGAGTATTCGAGATCTTGATCTCTTTATGGAATTTCCGAGATGTCTTTTAAGAGAATTTAGTACCCTTTATATAGACATAAACTAGGGTTTAGGGTTGAGTAGCCTCCAAGAATCCCAATTAGAGTTGAACACAATTTGTAGAGTCCCAACTCGAATTGAAATCATCTTGTAGAGACCCACAAAATTTCAATGTTTACAGAGTCGAAGATAAGATACAAAATAAAAAGATTTCACAAATCATGAAATTCATGTATCGCATTGCATTGCATTACATTATTATGATATACAGTGAGGAAAAAAAAAGAAAACACTGGAAAGAGCTCTATAATTTTTCATTACCTAAGCTCTTTTCCATCTTTTGTACATATTATAAAACAAGGTTGTTATATTACATAACTCTCCCAATAAAGAGTTATTCAAGCTCAATCAAAGAAAACCAAAAGTTAATTATAAAGTCCAAAAAAAAGGGGAAAAAAAAGTGTCTTTTTCTTTTTGTTGTTGGTGTTGATGGATCCACTACTAGAAAAACGTGAAACTGAATTCACATTTTTCTAGTAGTGACAGAGTGTGATCCTCTATATCTTAGTGACAAACTGGTCCAGAGTCCTCGAGTTCAATCCCCATTTCTGCAAGCCTCTTCTCCTTATACACGTACGTTTTCGACGTATACAAGAAAACCATCAAGTTCAACACACTCAATATTGCCAATAGCCAATAGAAATCATGTAACTTCCCTTGGTTCAAATTATCAGCTATCCATGGATGTTTTGTCCCAGTAACCATATGTACAATTGTAACCAAAATTGAACTAAAGAAAAACCCTAATGCTAGGGTACTTAAAAATAGGCCAGTACTCATAGTTTTCATACCTTTTGGACATTCTCTTAAGAAAAAATCCAACTGGCCAATATATGTAAAAGCTTCACCTGCCCCAATTAGCAAAAATTGTGGAATTAGCCAAAATACACTTAACGGAATTGTGGCATTTGGGTCATTTGTAAGCCCATTTAAGTGGGCTGCATTTAATCTTTTAACCTCAGTTAAGGCAGATGCAATCATGGCTATAATTGAAAGGATTAACCCTATGAAAATTCTTTGCAATGGGGTGAGTCCATGGCGTTTGTTAGCGAAACGTCGACAAATCGGAACGATGACTCGATCGTAGAATATTACGGTCAAGAGGATGGCTCCAACGAAGAACGCGGTGAGAGAGGCGGGCGGGATTTCGAAGGATTTACCGATGTGACGATCCATAGTGGTTGCTTGTGAAACAGAAAATGTGGTCATTTGTGCATAGGTAGTCCAAAACATAATTGTTGTGGCCCAAGTTGGTAACATTCTGAATAACAATTTTACTTCTTCAACATCTGTTAATGTTGAAACTTTCCACTTGTTCACAACATTACTTTCAAGTCCATCTTCCTTAATGGCTGCCTTGTCCAAGAATCTGTAAATTAAAGCAAAATCGGGTTCACGATTTACTTTTTATACATGATATACATATATTATACATGATATACACATATTATACATGATATACACATATTATACATGATTATACACATATGATGTGCATTTTTTTTTATTTTCTATATTGTACTTGTACTGAAGCTCAACTAATATGAATTTTAAGATCCATATAAATTCTAAGGACCGACCATGTAATGTATATTTACGCAATCAAATCAAGTAACTGGCACATGTAACTCTATTTAATAACATTGATTCATATTCTAAAATAAATAGAAAATAACAACTAAAAATCTTGCTATATTATTAGTATATATAACTTTAAAATATAACAAGGGCATTAAAATAAAGTTAGAGTGGCTCCACATGTTATATAAGTAATAAAATAATAGTAAGTAAAATAAAGTTGGAGTGGCTCTACATGTTATATAAGTTATAAATTAATAGTAAGTCAAATATCAAAGTATCTCACAATATTTAATAGGCTTTACATTTCAAATTAAAAATAATTATAGGCATTTGATTAATGAAATATTGATTAATTTGGTTAATGGTAGCTATCAAAGATTGGCCAACTCTATATGTGGGAGTCTAGGGATAAGTTCACAGCTTGGCACCAACTTATTCTTATTTTTTAATAAAAATTATGCAAAATAATGCAAGTGACTAAGTCAATATTTCAATTTTAAAGAAACTTCTCACTTGTGGTTTATATTAATTATATATATTATTAGTCCCCTTTGAAACTGTACTAATGAATTTCCTTCATCCAATTTTTTTCATGATTCAAAAAGGAATCTACTTTTTACAAAAAGAACAAAAAATAAAGATTTTTAAAAAAAAAATAAATCATAGTCAATAAAACTATGATTGTTGATTAATCATTTTCACATTATCAAATATAATCTAACATATTATAATATATCTACTCTCTTATTTTTAATTTATATTAATAACTAGTTTCCCATATTAAGAGTAGTTGTTAGTAACAAATCATATACATTGATGATGATGATGTGAATAAGTTATTTCAAGCGAGATGTTCGATAAAAATTTGTGTTTTTTTCTGTAGTAAAGATGACTGAAATTAAAGAACTTACCGATATTCCTTGCTATGAGGCAATTTTTGCTTTCTTTTTTTGTGTCCTTCACCAAAAACATTGTCATCAATTTCATAAAGTAGTGATGAATCTGATGGCAATTCCATATGCCTATTTCTCCAAGCAGCCACAAATACTGATGCAATTTGTGTTAATGGACTTCCAACAAGTTTTTTAAACCTATATTTTCTTGTACCAAATAAAAATAATACAAGTGCAATAACAATTGCACATGCACAAATTCCATAACCCCACTCTCTTCCCAAATTATCTTGTACATAAACCAATATTGTGACTGCACCTAGTGAACCAACATTGATGAAGAAAAAGAACCAATCAAAGAATTTTATCATTTGTCCTTTTTCCTTTTCGTTCGAATCGTCGAATTGGTCGGTCCCGAATCCCGAGACACTCGATTTTAGACCTCCCGTACCGAGAGCAGTCATGTATAGCGCGATGTATAGGACCATGAGTTGTTTGCCGTTAGCCGGGATGCATGATGAGCTACCTTGTTCACATTTTGGTGGTCGCAAACTTGGGATTATGGTCGAAATGGTCAAGATGGTAACACCCTATTCATAATAACAAAGGATAATTTTTCTCGTTAGAATTTAACTTATGTATACTGATAAATGACAATACAAAAGTAGTTTATAATATCAAGTCAACTAATAGTAAATATGTATAGCTAATCAACAATAACATATCCAGTGATCTTACATGTGCGGGTATAAGGAGGGTGAGGTATCCGGAAGTCTCATTCCTAACTATCCTATGTGAAGTAGATAGATTGTTTCCGTTTTCCTGACCTTTTTGTTTTTTAACCATCGACCCCCCTCTCCATATTTTCGAAATTATGAGTTTATGATTTAATACCATCTATTCATCTTTGTAGATAATCTACTATAACAAGTTAAAATATATGATAGTGTTACAAAAATAAATATTAGTTAAATCTATTTTTAACTTATTATTAATTTATTTTAAATTTAATTTATATGCATCGATAGTTTAAAGAATGATCGTTGACCTAGCTAATGAAAGAAATGTTCTTCCTCTTCTTCCTCCTCCAATCATCATTAATCTTCTCTATATACATGTTCGATTTTCCTCTTCACAACAAATTAATTAAACCAAATTGTCATTTAAAATTTTAATTCTAATTTTCACTTTCTCCAATTTCCTCTTCACAACAATGATAATATGACTAATTTTATTTGAATGAAATTAAATCAATTTCGAGATTCCTCATCACACACTTCCACATAATGAGAAGAATTAAAATTGATGATTTGATGACCAAAGAAAAAGTCTTTTTTTTATTTAAGTCCAATGTGATAATAACACTCAAAAATATGAATGAATGATTTATTTATTTATTTTTGGACACTTACTATTGCTTGAACTGTGGCAAATATTCCAATTGTAAGATACCTGCATTGATAAAAATAAATAAAAATAAGAATTTTAAGTAATTCTACGCGATAAAGAATTATACAATCATATTTCGTAAAAGATAATTATAAAATTTGACACGTTAGTAATGTTATTGAATAGTGACAATTTAATAAATAATAAGTAGCCTGGTATAACACGTTAATAAATACGAACCTTCCAAGGAAAGTGTCAGCAATGAAACCACCAAGCAAAGTGAGCATAAAAGAAGTTCCAAGAAAATTGGTGACATTGTTGGCAGCAGTAGCATTGCCTAAATGCATAGTTCCAGTCAAATAAGTCACCAAGTTTACAGCAATACCTAGTGTGGTTAGCCTCTCCACAGCTTCAACACCTATAATTCAAAAATAAAAAACATTAATGAAATAATAATAATAAAAATAAAGGCAAAAGATCCAAGAATAAAGAGTGACAGATTCAAAATTTAGACGTTATGTATTTTGAATTATAATATAAGACGTCAGATTTGTCTCGTGAACAAGCACAAGTGCTAAAACAAATATAGGAGCACCATTTCTTGTGTAACCATATAAGACTCGATCGAGTAGGCAAGTCAAGGTCCTATGAGTTAAGTACCCTCCAAAAAGAAAAAAAGAGACACCCATCAAGTTCGATTCTTCTAAGTTGGGTTTGATAAATTAAATATGATCCAAAAATATCATGTTTACAGACAAGACCACCCCTGAATAATCCCATCATTAACATGATGTTTTATATCGGAACACTTTTTCTTGTAGGCGATCCAACATCCTACGAGGTAGGTAGGTACTCGTTAGCTACTCAGAGTACCATCTCAAAAGAAAGAAAAAGGATATATCTATCATGTTCGATACTTTCTAGTTGGGTTATTGGACTAACTTAACCAGAAATGATATGTTTACACTCGGGAAAAAAAAAGAGAGAGAGAGAAAAATCAAAACCACACCTAAAATCATTGCTCCACTTGCCCAACCACCAGAGGAGGACCTAAGAGATGGCCTTCCTTTGTAATCCCAAGCATCAGGGAGAGCTTTTGCATCATTTTGTGTCTCAGGAAGTGACATTTTTGCAAATATTCTAATATTTACTTTTTAGCCACAAAATTGGATCCAATGAGCAATGAGAATTATAAAAATGAAAGGTGTATTTTATTTTTATTTGTTGAGAGCTAAAAGAAGATTGATGATACAAAGTCCATGGTATAGATTCAATGATTCCATTACCCTTTTATAGACATTGGCCATGGGACAACTCAATTGCTATTTTAGCCACTTTTTTAATAAATTGAAATTTTATATTCAAACATGGTCCACTTTCAATGGTAGTAGCAACTCCCCCAGGATTGTCATTCCTTTTTGCCTCCCCCCCCCCCTAAAACACACACACCTTTTTTTTTTTTTTTTTTTGGGTTGGATAGTAAATTGTCTAAAAGAGAAAATTATTGATAGTAACTTAGCACATGAATAATTTAGCATTTTTAAGGTACTTGGAGTTTGAAAACTTTACCTTTCCTAGTACTTTTTTAAATAATATTTGTATGAAATAAACTCTTTGTAACATGAGCTTGATCATATTTTCAGCCTCAAGTCCAAGAGGATTAATGTGGTAAGTTGGCATTAAGACTTATACTTGTATGTGTTACTTAGTTAGATATCAGTGAGAATTAATATAGTCGATCTAAACTTATTTAGGAATGAGATGTAGTTTCTGCGATTTATTGAAGTATTTAACCATCACATGCAAACGGTTTTTAAAAGAAATCTAACATACTTTTATCTACTTAAAAGAATTTTACTCGTAACACACCCTCTCGCGTGTGTACGTGAGCCTACTATTTTTTCATATGTCAAACACGTGAATTTTTTATTCTTTTTTTTTTACTTTGTGTATGCGCATGAGATTTAAATTCAACATCTTTTGTCTATCATAATATATAACTATACGTAAATGTGCGATTAACTCATCTAAAAAATTAAGGTATTGAAAATATATATCAATTGTATTTACTTTTTTTTAACACAAACATGTATATATATCCCAAAGATCTTGTACACTCATATAAGAATCTTATGAGTAAATGTAGCCTTCAAGAATGGGTCATGACTCATGTGCATCAATATTAGAACATGCAATGTAATCTTCATATACAGAAATAGTGACTTTATGGCATGCAACTATTAGATTTTTTGTTGCTAGCCATTAAATGATTTAAAGTAGTTGTATGGAATTTATTGAATGACAAAAACTAAACCATCTAATCATTCTGTGGTAGGGATTCACTCAAAATATGGAACTAAAGTTTTTAGATGAAATAATTACAATTATATTACAACGTATAAAGTTTTCACTAGTTTGCATCTCATTGGAATGTGTTTCTTTCAAAAGAAAATTAAGTATGGTATGTGAAGGTATTAGACTGGATACATAATTTAAAGAGCAAAAAAAAAGTCTTTTAAAGTGAGATCAGAGTTTAAAGACGTTATCGTATACTTATTTATGTGGTTATGAAATCATATCACATTAAAATTTAAAATTAAATCATTTTTAAATTTTATTAAATTTTATTTAAAACACACCCTCAATTATTAACAAAAACATTGATTGTATTTATTTTCCAACCAATTTTATCTGATAGAATTTTCAAGGTCCTTCATCCACCAGCACAACAATTTCTTTAAAATAGATGGCAACAAGCACAACAATTAACATGTTACACATGTTTTTTTAAAAATTCTTTGTGATTATCCATCTATAATTAATCTCATTTTCATACAATTAATGTTAAAATGTATCCTTAAACACAAAAAATAATTACTTAAAAAATATACTATCATTTTTTTCAAAAAAAAGAAAAAGTGTTACATATATGAGATATATATATTACATAAATACATCTATTAAAAAATTTAAGTAAAATCTTTTTAATGAAATTTCTGGCTCTAATACTATTAACTTCAAGGATCAAAACTCATTTTTCTGAGCATTTCTTGTTTATAATATGTTTTACTTTAATATACATTTTTCTTCAATAAAAAACAACTTAAGTAAATTAAATTGTGAATCTTCATACAAACAACCAATTAGATTTATTGTTAATTTATTTTAGTCTATATAAATATAAATTATACATAATTACATATTACAAACTGTTTTTTAGTACAAACGTCTTGTTTGTGAAGACATTATTTTATCCAATCATGAATTGTACCAATAAATTTTCGACCACATAATTTGTGTGTCTTATAATGAAAAAATAAATCAATCTTAGGTGTTGACTTACCAAATCAAACGTTCACAAAATAAAGAAAAAAAAGAAGGAAAAAAAAAAAAATGATCAAAATAAATAAATAAAAGGAATTCGAAATTAATTTTCTTCGTATCTAATTTTGTACGTATATAAATACTAACATGCCAATCATTCTAAAATAAAAATTTCAGATGCACGTCTTTATTAGTAAATACTTTATTCTTTGATGTGAATTCTTTTTTATGTGAAACTAAATTTTAATCATAATGATAAGCTTATATTATATTACTAGATGAAAATTCACAAAAAAACGATTAGACAAATTATATGTGTCAATTATCATTTAGCTAATAAATTCGTGATCGGTTCGAACGGGTTATCGATCTTAATAATAGATTCATCCACCCATGACTAGTATTAATCAAAGTCATTAAAAAACTATAATAATAAATTTATCTAGTCATCACTCTACAAATTATACATGTGTCAACACATATATTAAAATAATTAGTAAATAGTACTATCGAAGAGGACTTGTAAAAATAAAATAAAATTTTTAAAATAATTTTCTTGCCATTCTTTCACGAGGTCCAAGAGCCAGTCACAAATAAATTAAAAAATTTATCATACAATTTTGAAAAAATATTTTTTTTGATTGAAAAGTCCACTCCAATAATTTTGGTTTCTTGATTTTATTACTAATAGAATAATGATTTATAATTGAAGAGAGATAGAGATATATAAAAACTTGCCCACGTCTAACAAGTTATAATTAGCTAGCTGCTGGATAAGGGTTAGCAAAAAAAAAATTAAAAAAAATTAAATCTTTTATTTGACTAATTTATGTAAATGTCCCATTTTTAAGTTTAACTAATTTTTTTGGAAGAAAAAAAACTGATGTCACTCAGCAAATTAAGATTTTATATTTACTAGCGCTAGTTTAAAAGAGTTACATAATATATCGTTAGTTTAAATTTTTGATCGTAGATATACTTGAATATACTTATTATCCAGATAATTATAGTTAGAGAGAGATATTATATGTATACATCTAGATATAATATATTCGTTATAAAAATATTGTATACATACGCATAAATGCACATATTATATACATATATACAAAATATTTCCCTATGTTTTAAAACAAAAATAATGCTACGTGTAGTAATTAAGTAGAATCTCAATTTCTTTTTTTAAATCTAGAAAAAATATATTTAAACCATAGTTTTTAAAAGTTTATAAATTACAAGATAAAAAACACCAAAAAAGTATTTTCATTTTTTAAATAGTTATTTAAAATAAGGATAACGGGAGATTTTTTTTTATTTTTTTTAGGTTATACCATATCTATAATAAATACTTGGCTCTAAGTCTGTGATAGCTTATAATTAATGATTCCAATTAGGATGGCGTAAGCTTAATTTTAATTATCAATGAATCTAGTAATTAGTGGACTTAATTTAAACTAATTTTTATGGAGGGCCGTTAATTATATTTTTTTATATGTTTAACTTTTTCGACTTTTAAGAATCTTCAATGGACATCTTATGTTTGGCCACTTGTCTTAAAATTAAGATGTCATCGATAATTAATTAAGTGCTTAATTATCATTAATCTTTTTTTTCCCCCTTAAAATGGCTTATGGCTAAATAGTCAAATTTTATTTATAAAACAAGAGACAAGAATCCTCTTTACATTAAATTAATGTATGAAATAATTAATCCAACAAAAAAAAAACGTCATATATCTTTTTTCCTTCTTTATCTTCTTTTCTTCATGACATTATAGGATTTATATTTAATTTAAATAAAAAGAGATTAAAATATCTTAAAATTATTTGAAATGAACAAAAATATTTCGCCGTTTATCAAGTAATATATCAATAATATCACTTAAAACATATTTTTCTACAAACAATTTATTTAAAACAATTAATTTTACTCTTGAATTATTCGAACTAATCAGAAGGACATACTATAAACATTACGTACAATATGTCTTTTTATCTTGCCAATTATATGCTACTAAAAATTTTTGTATGGGCACCTTTTTTTCACAAGAAAAATGATTTATTTTTTTTTCATTTGATTATTGTTCAATATTTATTTTGAATTCGATAAATTCGAATTAGTATAATATAAGGTCATTAATAGAAAGCCAAATGATTAAAGAATAATTTGTTACTTAGGTATCAAGAAATTGAGACTCGGAAAATTGTTTATGGCCTTTATCCATTTGATAAGCTGAAGGGGCACCAAAAATAATATTTTTTATAATGTTTAAATTATTTTAATAAATCAATGTTTGATGTTCATTTGACATAATATATCTGTAAATATTATATTGTAATAATAATAATAATATAATAACCCTTTGATTCTTGTTGTCACCACGTCATTCAAATTGCAACCCCTGAGGTTTTTAGAATTAATGTCTGATTCAATAAAAATAAAATTGATTAAATATTTTAGCACAATTTTTTAATTTTCGATTGGTGTAGCATATTTGATTAGAGGCTCGATTAATTTAGATTTGATATTAAAAATTTATTTTGAGAGTAACATTTATTCTATCAAAAAATATAAACAAGGACATGTTAGTTTTAACCTAAAAATTCACTTGAATACTATTGATATTCTATCTATATAACTTTAAATCACATTGATAATAGTCGTATAATAAACATGCAAAAAATAATATATTTAAACGATTTTTATTACTTTTTAATTTTAACTTTAACAATATCTTTTGTCACTATTTTACCTTTGTTGTAAGACCACCAACCCTCAAACAATTGTGACTCACCTTAGCCGCCACAATATTTTTTTGATATAAATAATTTAAAGTTAAGTATTGTGTACCTAAGGTTAATTCAGAACTCAAGTTGATTAATCAAACGTTTAATATCAAGCTACAAATTCAATTTCAAAAATAAAAAATAAATTTTCATTTGAATTAATTGAACTCAAAAATCATAGTTTTTATCATAACTATACGTATATATGCTAATATTTTTTTGTTGTATGGGTTAAGATTGTGAATTTTTAGATCGAAAAGTGAAGCTTATAACATTTCACAATGATATTTTAGTCCAAATTAAAATCACCTTACAAAATAAAATGTTCATTCTTATAATTTATAATAATAATAAAGAGATTATTGCGCATTAGCTTATGGAACTCAAAAGAGTTAATCATTTGAAATTAACATTTTTGAGGTGAAGTTATTTTTTTTCTTATATAAATTGAAGGAAACATTAAAAGTATATGGGAAATAGAGTCTCGATGTGTCTTGATATAGCTGATAAAATTGATGTTATGTGATCAGGATTGTTATAAATTAGAATTATAGAAAAAGTCTCTCATAAAAATGTTGAGTATAATTATGTATAATAGACATATGTGATCTGACCTTTTCTTAAATTTGACAAATAACGAAAGTTTAGTGCATTGGACTCTGATATACTTTTAAAAAATCATTTTATTTATCACTAATTAACATTGCCCACCTTTGATATTGGCATGACATTAGTTGTTAATCTAATAATACATGTTCGAGTTTCCTCTTCTCATTTTCAATTTCATTCAACAATTTAATATATTCAAATGTTATTTTCTTTCTTTTATTTTTCTAGTAATTCATTTTCGAATTTCCTCTTCACAATTCATAGTTTCTTTTGTAATATATAAAACTAATTAATGCCAAAGTCCATTTTCCCCTTCTCAAATGGCAAAATTTTGTTTTATTTTTCTTCATTATATTGCTCGTGATCCATCTTCCTCTTCTCAAGAGAAAATATTCCCCTTTATAGTGACAATAAAAATTAATTTAAATTACATTGAAATGGTAAAATAATTACATGTTGTTAATAAAAAAAAAAACTTATAAACTAATTTCTTATGTGCATTATATTGGCATTATGCATGACATGCATATTGGTAAATTAAATAATTATTCGTAACGAGTAATTGGTATTTACGTTCAATCATATTAACTCAATAATGAAATGGTTTAATGAAGTACAAATTTATAACTAATTTAATTCAATATATTATAATTATATACAACAAGCAACAAAAATGCAATTCGTTGAACTAATGCTTTATTTTTAGATAAATAAATTTTAAGAAAAATCAAATCTATTTTTCATATATATATGTACAAAAAAACAACATAAATGTCATATCATCTGATCAATATTTCTACCAGTGATAAGTACGTCTCCACTTTTAATAAGAGTTTTTGGATTCTAAATATGTAATCAATCATATCTTCGAGTTTTACCTCTCAAAGTGAAAATTCCTAAAGACGAATTCGAATTAGTTGGACTCCAACGTGGATACCATATATTAGACAGGAAACCAACATTTTTTTTCTTATAAAATTACATTAATCTAAAATACAATAATAGTATAGGATAAAACTACACGGATCAACTTCAAATCCTGACCCTTTATATAAGAGATGGACGGCCAGATTTCCTTTTGTAAACCTCAATAATGTAGAAAGCTAATGCCCAACTGCCCAAAATATACATTTCTCTTTAAATCATTTGACATTTTGTAATATATTATTCCGATTAATTTATATTTGTGTCATGTGTGATTCATTACAAAGAAATATTCTTTCACAAAAGTTATTTTCCTTTTGAGAATTCAAACCCAAATATGGAAAAAAGGATAAATATACCCTTGAAGTATCGTAAATGGTATACTGATATCCTCCGTCATACTTTTGAGACATCGGTTCATCCAAAAACTATGGCATATATGTCCTTCACACTAACGGAAGATTAAATAAGAACACGAACACAATCTTATCCATCGATTCGATACTTAATAAATATGGGGTCAGTGAATAAAATTATGACATGTGTATGTTCGTTAGTATATGTTCTATTTTTCGACGGCTGGGACACCAATGTTCCAAAAATATGACGGAGGATATCTCCATAACATTTACGATAATTCCGAAGTATATTTATCTTTTTTCCTTTTTTTTTTTTTTTTTTGATATTCACTATCCAAGCTATTTGAGTTTGAGGAATGACAAAGGTACCTTTAAGATGTGAGTTCAACAAAACTTAATAACTATCTTTAACTTAAAATTTATAAAATATAAATTCTAAGAGTCGAAAATGATAATCGTGGTAAGTTATGATCCATACAACATAAAAATTGAATAAAATAAATGGAGAGTTCATGAATTTAAAGATTTTCTATCAATGTATATGTATGCATTAACTCACTATGGGGCACTATTTTTTGTGTCATTTCATTTTCCTCAATTACTAGTCATATAATTGCATTCTAGACTTTTTAAAATTATCTAAAAATTAATTAAGAAAATCAATCAACTTCAACTGGCCCTTAACTTTTGCTTGAATTAATAAGAGTAATGAAATTTTATTCAAATAATATGTATAGTGTCATCATCAGTGTATTAATTAACATTTGAAATTAAACTTTTGTTGATAGTATTTTTATATGCCAATTTGTAGCTGAAAATGGATATGTGCAAATCAGTATTTAATTATAACCGTTTTTCTCTGACTCAATTTGTAATTTAAAAAATGTATGTCATAGATTCAAATATCAACATTATTTCAAATATTATTTTTTAACATAAAAATATATCTAAACTATACCCTTCGCGAAAATTACAATAAAAAATAAAATTTGAAAGAGAAGGGCTAAGGTAATTGGGTCAAGTGGCATATCCATAAACAATAGTATTTATGCTCGTGTCTCCTCCTTGTACCAGTTTAATGGTAGACCAACATTTAATTATTAATATCATGAAGTTTCATTATTTCATACAACTTCGAGGTTCTCATCGATCAATTCAAAAAAAAATCTACCATTGAGCTTGTTTATACAGTATTATCGACTAATTAGTAAAGCGTGAACACGAATCTCAATGATACCACAATAATATATAATATCAATTATGCGAAATTATTAGTTGGGGCTTTTTTCGTACTCTATCAGTTTAAAAAAGAATGATCTCCTTTCCTTTTTAGTATGTTTCAAAAAGAATGACCTATTTTTTTTTAACAACACTTTCCACGTAGCACGTTTGAGGCACAAGATTAAAGGGCAATTTTGTACATTCGATATAACTTTAATTTAGGACTACATGATCAAAAGTCTTCTTTATTTTCTTAAACTTTGTGTCAAGCCAAACTAGATCATTTTTTGTGAAACGAAGGGAATAATTGCTTAGTGAGGTATCAATGTAAGGGATATATGTTTGTAATTAATCTACATTTATGGAGTATTTGCTTAGTTTCTACCGGATATGAAATGCAGATCCAATGGATTTATGTCCTTGTTATGAACGTAGCAGCCCATTTATTTTGCCTGTCCTTTATGGCTTAGGTTACCTTTCTGGGTCCAATGGCCCATTTGGAACTCATAATAATGGGCCTTAGATTGTTAGGGACATTTTGCACAAATGGCCTTTATATTGAATTTCTTGTATTTAGTTCTCATGAAATGAGAAGTCCCATCATTTGTTCTTGTATTGTGTGTACAAGTCTTTCATTAAGAGCATGATTGTTTCTTGAGTGATATATTACTCCCTCGTCTCAATTTATGTCGCATACTTCGTCGAGGGGAAATGTCACATTTCTATATTTAAAATTATATATAGAAGGAAGGTAAAGAGGGGGGGGGGGTTGTCATTTTACATGCTTACCACATAACCATAAACAATAACATACTCAACGTAATTCCACGAACAACGTCAGGAAAGAGTGATGTATACATGGAACTTATCCCTACCTTGTGAAGGCACGGATTGGAATAAGGGTCAAAATTGCCCTAAGTAAGAAAATACAAACAAATGTACACATGAAACTCCATTTTTACAAGAGTTGGCATCAAATTTTACATTCTACTGTATGTTCCCAAATTATACAACACAGCATAAGTAAGCAGCCATCATGCCAAGGACCAAATGATGTAACACAGGTCATATCTTGCAATAACAAAATTCAAATAAATTAGATGGTAAAACAACAATACTAAGTAGTGGTAAGTGGTAACAAAGGGAATTCTCCAAAACTGCATTACTTTTGAAAGATCCAACAAGCATTTTTGAAGGATTCGAGCAACATAGAAGGGGAAGTTATTTACTATAACCAAGTTAAATTCCTAACTGATTTTGCACTTCTAAGATGGTCTCAGCAGATTTCCTAAGTTGCTGAATTTCCTCATCAGTAAGATGCACATTAGTCACACCTATAACTCCATTTCTACCAAGCTGTGCAGGCAAGCTCAAGAAAACATCACCGCCATTAATACCATAGAACCCCTTAGCTAGGATTGAGACGGGGTGAATCCTTCTCTGATCTCGAATAATTGAAAAGGCCAAGTTAGCCACCGAATACCCGATTGCCCATGATGTGTAGCCTTTGAGATTGATCACTTCATATGCACTGTGCACAACTTGTTTATGGATTTTTTCCAATGTATCCTTCTCAAAAGCAATTTGTTGACTCTCCAGAAAGCTAAGAACCGGAATCCCTCCAACGCTAATACTAGACCACAGTGCCACAGAGCTATCACCATGTTCACCAACAATGTATGCCTAGTATACATAAAACAAGTTCAGTTTCTGATAAAGCAAATAATTTCATTATATTGAAATATTTCCTGTATACCAAAAAGTAGAGAATCAACAACATAGTGTGGTTCTCTACTAATGATAAAAAACACAAACATATTATAAGACATCAAATGTGCTTCATAAGACTTCAAAAACAAATAATCAGACAAATTATAAGTCTGCCTCAATCTTCAGTATATATAGAAGCAGAAAACAGAGTTGAGTATCAGTTTATAGGTCAAATATACTCAATAAGTCTCAACCAAGTACATAGGGCTGCTTATAGGACGAATCGGGCGGATAATTATGGTTAACCAATTGGCTTATCGGATATCGATTTTTTAATATATTAATTCCTTAGCCAACCAATAAGCTATCGGTTGGTTTGGTATCGAATAGTAATTAACGGACGGTGTATTGGCTCAATCATTTCATGCACCAATTTGTCACTTTCACTCACCAACATATTGATCTTCAATCAAACAAAAGCTCTACTTAAGCTGGTAATTTTGTAATTATAAATCATAGTGAGAAATTTATGAAAGTTTAAATTTTTAGGATGCATACACATAGTCATTCATTTAACAAATATACTTAACGTAAAAGAGGTAACTACGACAATTCTTAACGGTTAATGGTTTACCCAATAAGGAAATTGAGTAACCCGCTCCAGTACCAATAAATTGTTTACTATAAAATTTTAATTTATTTATCAGCATTCAGCTGTTAATCTGATAACCCAATACCCATAAGGCAATTTTGCGGTTGACTTATCGATCATGCTTCGATTTTAAACAGCCCTACTAAGAATTGAATTCTAAATTCTAGGATAATGATGTCAAATGTTAAAAACTGAATTTTAATCATAAATTTAGAATAATGATGTCAAACGTTAGTCACTGAGTTTTGAATTTATTTTTGTCCATATTTAATGAAGTTATAGATATAAACATATTAGACTAGAGTTATACCAAACACCTAGGTAACCCTTCTAGCTCCATCCTTGCCTGACCTATATGTTAAAAGTTTTCTTGTTTTCTTTCTTTATATTTTCCTTTTTGTCATTTTCTTTAAAGTAATAAAACAAAAATTGCCTAATGTTTCATGTATAATGAGCTACTAGCAATTTAAAAAAAAAAAACTTAAATATAAATGTCTGCTAAGTGATAATCATACAAACTATGCACTAAAAAAATTGTCTTCTAGCAACTTTTTTTTTTATGACCGAGGAAACCAGTAATCGCTATCCTTTGGGTACGTATAAGGTAAAACCCTCGCTCATATGCAATAGCTCGCAAACCACATAGGAGAGGTAACCCGCACTAGATAAATATGGTGCGACGAGCTCGATCCAGAAGGTAAACCCCTTGCTTTCGCTGGCAAGGAATTTCGAACTTAAAACCTCTAACATGGAGGTCCCAAGCTCAAACCACTGGACCGCACCCCGAAGGGTGTTCTAGCAACTCTTTTGTTGGCCATCATTGTCAAAAACAACTGAAATTCTCCACTCTTTGTTACTCGATTGGTAAGTTCAATTCTTTAACAATCATTCTACTACAAATTAGCTTCCGTGAGTAGAAAAGAACAAACTTGGTGACACAATTTGTAAGAATACTGTCTATGGTTTGGAACAACTCTTCAAATGCTAAGATACCAACATCAAAATGACAAATTGTATTCTGTTCTGTCCCCACATGGTCAATCGGAAACAATCTCTCTATCCGACAAAGATAAAGGTAAGCTCTACATATATCTTTAACTTCTCTATATGTCACATATGAAATTACATTAGATATAATGCTATCGTATATACATTAGTCTTAAATTATTTTGATAGGATACTTCAAAATGTGGATGGGTGAGTGTTGGATACTTTAAAAGCAGTACATCTTTTGAGAATCCAATATGGTACAAAAATATTTTT
This sequence comes from Solanum lycopersicoides, assembly GCA_022817965.1. NCBI lineage: Eukaryota > Viridiplantae > Streptophyta > Magnoliopsida > Solanales > Solanaceae > Solanum > Solanum lycopersicoides. The sequence goes on along the minus strand of CM040625.1, from coordinate 3,297,541 downwards.
GAAAAGTCCAAGCAACATAGATCTTTTATCCGTACCCCAAAATCAAAAAGGCAAAAGGGCAAAAAAATGCGTTAAGCTTCAGCTATGCTGTGTTCGAAGAAGGACAAGACCACAAAGGTTTATTCAATATAGCTCACCCTACATTCGTTTTCATAGCTTAAACGTGTAACCTCGTGATCACATGACATGCTTATTAAAAGAAAAAAAACAAATTTAAACAAATACGAAAATGATGAATTTACCTGCACATCCTGCGCATTAACATCAAGGTGATCAGCAATCAAAAAGCGAAACCTAGACGAATCCAAGTTCGTACCCGACCCGATAACCCGATTCACTGGAAACCCAGACAACTTCCAAGCAACATAGGTCAAAACATCCACCGGATTCGATACAATCAACAATATACACTCCGGCGAATACTTCACCAGCTCCGGCACAATACCTTTATACATCGCCAAATTCCTCTGCAACAAATTCAACCTGCTCTCCCCCGGGTTCTGCCTAGCACCCGCCGTGACAATACACAGATCCGACCCGGCCGTAACCGTATAATCAACCGAAGCAACGATTTTAGTTCTCGGAAGGAACGCGGCGGCATGTTGGAGATCCAACATCTCGCCGCGTAACTTATCAGAATTTGCGTCGACGAGTGCTAGCTCGTCGACGAGATCCTGAGTAAGGATTGTTTGAGCGATGGCCATTCCGACATTACCGACGCCGATGACGGAGATCTTCGTGTGGTGATTCGTCTGAGATGGCGGACTACTGTTGGCGATTGATTTGAAGAAAACTTGGTTTAGGTCTAGACCATCCAGGCTTAAAGAAGATGATGACGACATAGTTGATCAAAATATGTGTAGTTGATATTTCTGTGAAACTGAAAATATGGAACTTTGGTAGAGAGATTGATGTGATTATGAAAAAATGGTAAGTATGGAGGAGATTGGGTAAACACACTGACTTGAAAATGGGAATAAAGTGATGCAAAGTTGACAACATGGCATTTTTTGAATGGTCTTTGCAAAGACTTCGTAACATTCCCTTTCTTTCAAAAAGAATGTACACAATTCTTTTTAATTTTATAATTTTAAATATAAATTATATCAAATACATCAAAAAGTTTTTTAATTTTGTAATCTAAATATGTTAAGTGGAACATTGAAGTTTAAAATATTATTAAAGAAATGAAAAGGATCATTTTTTTTAAAATAGACTAAAAAAAAAGTAAATCATTTTTTTCAAACAAATGAATTATCTTTTTTAGCATAATACATAAATATGTCGGTTAATTATCGTTTAATTTGAATTCAACTTTTTGAAGAGTCTGTCGCCTTTTACGGAGTATGGATTTTTTGAGATTAAATTGCAGCCGGAGTCTTTTTCTAAGTTTAGAAAGACTAGTTTGAAACATATGTTATCTTTGAATATATGTTTACCTTTTGTAAATATGTCCATCAATATTGGCGATGAATAAAATTAGCTTAGTGTGAAAATGTTTGAGCAAAGACTATTTGTTAAACAGCCTCACTCCCGTTTTTTCATGTTGTAATCAGTTTCTGTAGGCTAATTTGAAAGACAACATGTTTTCTTTTTTTAGTAGAAATGTCTATTCATGAGAATAATTCATTTTTTCTAAATAATTTTTCGCTCATAAACTGATTAGTAGTCAATTGCTTTTTAAGAAAAAGATTAAAACATGAGAGCATCATAAGTTTTTTAATCCCTTGTTATTGAAAATATGTCAATAATCTTTCGAGAAAAAGCTAATCCTTATAATAAAGGAAGAATTGAACCATCGTGTAAAATAATTAAATATAACTTGCCTAGCTAGTAAAAATAATGAAGTAAAAATTTCAAAGAGCTAAGAAGTAAAAACTTGACAAGGAGAAAGTGAAACCAACAAATTAGGCATTACCTAGAGCCACACTACTCTTTGTTTTCAATTTTAAACTTGATGTCGGATATTCATATTGGAGCTCGAGTATTCCGAAGCAATACTAATGGTAAAAACGGAAACATTTTCTAGTCCAATCGCCACAAGTACCAAAGGGTAAGAGTTGAGGGGGCAATGGAGTCATTAGCAGATTTGGAGCGAATCCAGACCCGAATCCTCCAACGAATAACAAACCTCGAGCTCTCTCTTCTTCCTACCAGCGATTCTCCTCTCTCCGCCGCCAGTACTGCAGTCGCCGACGACACCACCACCGAGGACCGCCTATCCTCCATTCTCCTCGGGAATGGCGTCAGAGATTTCTGCTTCAAGCGTGTTGCCTCTGATTACTATGATTGGCCTCTCGAAGCTCGTCGTGATGTTTTAGGCGCTGCATCCATTCACCATCTCTGCAAAAGCATTGTTCTGGTACCTTCTACCTATCTTCATTTTCATGTCTTAATACAAGCATTTGGTATTAATTTCGCAATAGTATTAGAACTAATACAGTCCCTTAAATTAGTCAGTAAATCCCGATTGAGCATCTGAACAATTGATCAGTTTATCTGTTGGACTTTTTCAATTCGCTTTTGAGATGCTGTCAAGTATTCATTTGGTTAGGTAGATGAGTTAACCACTTATGCATTAGCCTCAACAAGCAGTAAAACCTGAGGTCTACGAGGTTGATGTGTATAATTAAAGGAGATGACAGATTTTGTCTTTAACTACCTAATAGACTCTTGATAGCATGCGAGGAGTTTTTGAAAGTTCAAATTGAAAGTGTCTAATAGGAACACTGTTTAGATTCTCAATTGCAACAAGTCATAGTTCGAGCGTCTCAATGACATTAAACGATTTTAAGAGGCTGTCGATGCGTTAAGCCTTTACTTAACTTTTAGGGGGGAAAAAAAGCTTAAAATCTCTCAGTGTGCAGAAGGACATATCATATCGTCAAAAAAAAAGTAATAGATCATCTGTTTCAATTTATAACAGTGTTTGATTGGGCACAATGTTTAAGATATTCATTTTGACTTGTGTATATTAGCGGTAGAGGAAGAAAGCAGGAAAACAATAGTTTAAAAGTTAGCTTGTCGAAGAAAAATCCAGTGTTATCAAAGGCGAAAAGCGCAAAAAAGCTCTAAGGTCCATGGGGGCTTTAAGCGCAAATAAAGCGTGGGCTTTAATGGAAAAAGGCGCAGAGGGAGAAAAAAATACAAATATATATGTTTAGTCCAAGACTAATAATTATAAACATGAATGACAAATATATGACCAAAGAAATTGAAAAAAAAATATGATTAAGTGAAATATCAATAATTTAGTTTCACTTCTTCATAAAAAGGCTCATTGGGAAGGAAAAGTTTGTCTTAGAACCTTGATGACGACACTGAATCGCACATAAAGCGAGGCAAAGCGCTCAACACGTTTTGAGCCTCGCTTCAGGGCTTAAGCGCGCCTTTGATTACACTGAAAAAATCACATTAAAGTTTAAGGCTTCAGTGATTTAATGGTTTTGCATTTTTGAAAATTGGAAAAATGGTTCTGAGAACAACCACAGTTATCTCAAACAAAGTTTCATTGTACTTGTGCAATTCAATACATGAAATTCTCTTGTTGAAAATGGTTATGATATTGCATGCTCCGTTTCCTTTGTTTTTTGATGAATTCGTGTGTGTGTGTGGGGGGGGGGGTACACTCTACCCTCCGCAAAACCCAACTTGTGGGATTACTCTGGGTATGTTGTTGTTGTTGTATGTGTTTTTAACTTTAAAATATCTCGGTGACTCTTTAGAAGGGACTTTCCTATCTTAGTCAAATATGTCTGCTCAAATGCAGGTAAATACTCAAGCCCCATCTAATATTACTGATTGTAGTGATCGTAACAATTCAAAGTACTATGTCGTAGTTGTACAGGTAACTATTGTGCAACTTCATTTCTGTTTTGGGGTCTAGAAATAGTATGTATGACTAATCTAACGTTCTTCTTGTATTATCATAATTGCAGTATACTGCTAGATTCAATGCTGAGACTGTGAAGAATTTCCTATACACACTCAACGATGGCAAGATAGCCAAAAAGAAATTCAACAGTGAGTTCCTTCTCTAACAGCACATTCATTAGGTCTAGCAGTTAAAGTGATTGAATGAAAATTGAATTGGAGAATCTTAACCCTGTATGAAAACATTGAATTAGAAGTGTTAATTTGATCATACTAAGAAAAGACTTTGCAGAAAAGACCATATTAGTTGTGTAGGCTTTTGATGTATCAGTCGAGGAATCAACAGTGCCTCAATCCAAATTATTTGGGGTCGGCTATATGAAATCCTCTACATCCAATCCCCTCTACTCAGGTAACGTTTGATGTATATACAAACAAAATCAATAACCATAAATGAATCTGCATATGTATATTGCATATTCAAAGTATGCGTTATGTTTTATTGAGTGTAAAGAAGCAATCAATAACATAAATGAGACACGCTTATTTGTATTGCATATGCTTGTTGATTGAAGTATATGTTTATGTCTTATTGAGTGCAAAGAAGCAATCTTTTCGTCTTCCTCAGGCCAGTCACGTACTTTAGAATCTTTTGTAGTTTAACTTTAACCTTGCAACTTTTGGTAGAAAGACTGAGAGATATTTTTTGTTATGAACTTTATCAAACATATTTCTTGTAATGAGGTCGCTTTTTGGGAAGTCCTCTTCTGTGTCTTTAATGGTCGAAAAAAGAAATAGAGAGTTGGCCACTGCTAACTGTACGTGTTATACCTTCATGTGTTTGTTTTTTCAGAGATGACTTTGGCATAATGTTATCTTGTTATGAGGTTTTACTTGGACTTGAGCATATTAGAGAGCCCAAGTGATGGGAGTCAGAGTTGTCACGCGATGTAATTATCTCTCATAAAAATTGCAGCTTATTGACTGGTTGTTATAAGGAAGCATGTAGTTCAGGAACAAATTGTTATTCTACTGTTTGGATGGTACGCCTAAATGATCTGTTAATAGATATTTCAGTTGTGCTGCTTTATATGATTTGTTTAGTTTCACCTGCTAGATACTCTGTCATGAAGTTGTGTTTTCTCAGCCAGTAATGCTCTCAATGAGCGTGTTAACTATGATTCAGCCACTGGATACAAGACTAAGAGAAACTGGAATAAATTATTCACTTAAGAAACACACAGAAAAGAACTGATATGAGGTTGAGAGACTTGATCTATGCGCTTTGCTGCTTATTATTACTCATTCTGTTCAATTTGTTTGTCTTATTCTCCTTTTAATCCATTTAAAAAAAAAATCTCTTTCCTTTTTAGTACATTCTATATATCTTAGTTTCTAAAACAACAAGATTCAAAAGTACTTTTTACTTTCTTAAACTCCATGCCAAGTTAAAACCAGACAAACAAATTTCAACGTAGGGAGTACTATATTTTTGGTTGTTGATGTTTTGTTAGATACATGTACAAATATATGCTCCAAGTTTTAGTTTCAACTTTCCATATGACATATTTAAGATCACAAGCTTAAAAAACATATTGATACATTTTACATTTCTTTTGTTTCTAAAACTACAAGATTCAAAAGTCTTCATTACTTTCTTAAACTCTGTATCAAGAGAGTACTATATTTTTGGTTGTTGATGTTTGTTAGAAACATGTACAGATATATGCTCCAAGCTTATGAGTTGTGCCAAAATTTGGAGCCACATTATGTTGTACACTTCGTGTAGAATAATATTTGCTATTGTCTGCTTTTTGCAGTGAGACTTGCTCCCGAGGAGACATCAATCAAACTGACTGGTTTTGAACACAATGGAGTAACGTGTGTTGGCATGAAAACAGATATACCGGTATTCACTCTCTGCTTTTTAAGAACTTTCGTTTAAATGTTGCCTAGTCCCCCCTCCTTTTTATAGGTTTATATATGAAGTGTACCTAAAGAACTGTGGTTCAAAAAACTGTGGTGAAACTTCGTCAGAAGATCAATGTTCTACTGAAACATTGTCAGCAATTAAAGAAAACGATTTTCATCGGTAGAAGCAAACGTATGAATTGAAAAGTGGATGTTATGAGTTCATGTTCTCTTGATGATTTCTTTCAAAGTCATGATTCTCAACCATAAAAATTCGAAATTTAATTCAAACATCATTTTTTACCCTTAAGCTTAAAAATGTTATTTACCCTGCCAGTTTGTGTGCACCTCGACTATATGGGGCACCTGATAATTCCAACCAACATAGGTATCAAATAACTCTTTCCACCAAGGCTTGGAGATGTAAACCTGGTGTCTTTTGTCTCCGTTGGAATTGAATATGAGATATCATCATTCTCAACCACTAGGCCACACTCTTGGGTGGGGCGAACACATAAGCTCCTAGATATTATGTAAATATTGTGGTACTAGTATCGTCACTGCAACTGCAACTCATACTACTAAATTTACCAGGTGATTTTGGATGAAGCAATTGCCAAACTCAGCCCTGACTTCTTTTGGTTAGGAGGTGGTGAGATTGATCTTAAACTGGGGGTGAGGACTTCAGAATTCATCAAGTTTGTTAAACCTTTTATCGTCAACTGCAGCGGTGCTTAAAGTGACCCCATTCCTCGAAAAGCCAGTGCCAGTAGGAAATTCCTTAAGACCAGCAATTTGATATTTTTAAAGGTTTATCCCATGATTGTTAGGTTTCATTGGCTTTGAGTTTTAAACTTGTATCGATATTAAATTTGTAATATGGTTATTTTACCATTTCCTTGCTGGATTATCAAGATCTTTACACAAATAGTTGGTCGGATTCACTGCTTACTTTTCCTAGCTGTAGCTGGTGAGTGAGGGGTGCGCGTGTACTCCATTGGTGTTCTTAGTCTTAGAACGACCTTGCGAAAGAATGAACGACAACCATATGATGCAGTGTATACAAGCAAGTTAAAGAAATTGTTCCACAAAAAATAACACAATTGTCAATGAGACTGAATTCAACTGTTTATTAACATCACTTGCCATAAGATTTTAGTACTTGTTTTCTTGAACTATACACAGATATGAGACTATACACAACTTCTTGTTATTTACTAAAACCTATATAAAGATGGAAACAGCAAGTGATTTTCATTGTCGAGGGACGATGAAAATGAGAGCTTTAAGCAAATGATACAATGTCAATACCATGAAAGCTACACCAAATTAAGGTCCCCAAATGTGTTTTCTCCACTGTAGGTAACATAGAGGAAACCGTCTTCATCCTTCTTCTCGTCATAGATGGAAGACATGATTGCACCTGCAAAGCGCGAATCAGCTTTCCCAATTTAGACTAAAGGGGTTTGGCTATTGTTTTATCAGAAGTTGGAGAAAAGAGTATATGAAGTTAAAGTCGAAAAATACTTTTGGAAGTTAAAAGCTGATGATTTGTGAGCAAAAACTCATTATTTTAATTGAAATACTCCAAAGTTTGAACATATAAAGTTTTTCCTTTTGGAGATTAGCACTCACCTGTTGGTGGTAGGACATTATCGACGAATATGAAAATTGCCTTTTCTGCACTCAATTTAATCCTTTTTCTAATGACATACACAAACTGCCCTACTGTCAAGTCAGCTGGGACAAGATACCTGCAATTATGCCAATTGACGAAAACATAAATAATAAGGTTTTTTCCTAGTTACAAAACTAGATACCAAGATATTATGTATTAGTTTGGTGGTGAAGACAACAATAGTTAACAACCACCTATCTAACAGTGTTTTGGACGGCGAGAGGCGACAAAAGGCGACAAGGGCCTGCCTCACCACGCGGCGAGGCGCTCGCCTTTTTGAATCGAGGCGCCAATTAATATCAAAAATTAAAAATATTTAATTGCACATATAATATTCAAAATTTCAATAGCAATTACATATATTACAAATACTATAATAATCACTATAGAAGAATTAATTTTTTTTCAAAAAAATAATGGACAGCAGTCACAACACACAACACAGTGAAAGCAGAAAGCATTTTACAGTAATCTGGGACAAAACAGAGAGTGAAGAAAACAGAGGGAAAAAAAAGAGTAGTGAAGGAGGGAGCAGTGAAGAGTGAAAGAGAAAGTGACGAATGGAGCAGCAACTCGAGTGAAAGAGACGAAGAAGAGAGCAGCGACTGAGGAAGAGAAGAAGAGAGCAGCGACTGAGGAAGAGAACAAGCAGCAGCGACTCGAGGAAGAGAAGAAGAGGAATACGCGAAAGTCTGATGAAAGTTTGAAAATAGAAAAAAAAAACTAATATTATTAAGTTAAAACTTTTTTTAAAAATCAAAATCAAAATGGCGACGCCATTTATGTCGCCATTGGGTCGCCTCGGGTCGCCTCGGGTCGCCTATTTGAGGTCGCCTCGCCTCAGTGGATAATGGCGACACAGCCTCGCCTCGCCTCGCCTCGCCATTCGCCAAAGGCGCTATGACGAGCGCCTTTCACAACACTGCTATCTAATTCCCACAAGTGAGGTTTGGAGAGGGTGCGTGTACACATACCTCACCCCTACCTTGGTAGGGATAGAGAGGTCGTTTCTAACAGACACTCGTACACAAGAAAATAATTTTTCGGAAAATGATTTGAAAGAAATGCAAAAATAAAAGCTATGATAAAAATATTAAAGAACCTTTGCCAAGGAGAAGGTAACTCAAGTTTTGGAAAACATCATTTGCCAAGGAGGAAGTGATTATATACTCATGAAAATGGCATGTTCTAACAAACGAAATAGGAACACAAAGATTTACAGCACGATGTAGCGTTTAGAGTCTTTAGATTGATTATAATGAGAAAAATATTGATGAGTGCTTACTTTTTCTTGTCAATGTTGGGAATATCACTCCTTTCAGCCTTTTCAACTATTACCTGAAGAACATCATATAAACGGAGTCAACAGAAGCCGCGGAGAATATAGGAGACTTCAGCCCACAAGACACTCGAAGAGAATAAAATACTAAAGCAGCAACACTTGAGCCAAATTGGCTAATCCACTAAACATGAGAAACCAAATCCTGTTTTACTTAGGACAAAAAAATTACCAATGATGATCATGTATTTTGCGATGCAGCGTGTATTTCTTAATAAACTGTATTTTGCGATCATGTTTCTTAACAATGGTGATCATGTATTTTGCTCTTAGCAGTCCCCTAAAATCGGTACTAATGAATCTAGAGTTCTCCAATTTTCATGGGCCAGAGGGGTTTAGTTTCAAAAAAGGAGGTCTTCCAAGAAGGGACAGAGAATGCAATCAATTGTTTCCTCCTGCTGCAGCAAGAATTTCCACTCTTTTGTCCGATTAGAAAAACGAGGTTTTTTTCTCCCGTTCCCCCTCTCTGATTCAAAATGCAGTTTGGCATCAGATAACGTTGTATAACAGAGAGTTGCAGGCTATGTCGCTCGGACTCTTCAAAAATTTCTAAGGGTGCATGTCTGATCCTCCAAAAGTAGTGCATTTTCAGAGTACCAGACACTATGTAGCAACATTTTCGGAGATTCATAGCAACACAGATTGCCAATTTACTCGAAGTCCATATAATTATGTAACAAGCATAAATAGCACATAAGTAACTATGTTCAAATAAAACCAACCAACAACCAAAAAAAACCAAAATTTGTATAATGCAACGAAAATTTCCAATGAAAACTTAATTCTCACCGGAATCCTATCTGTGTATTTTTCCCTAATCCTAGAAGCTTCAGCGCGTCTCTTCTCTGCAAAACGTACAAAACAACAGAGTCAAAAAAAAAATAATGACCCTAATCACAAAGCATTATGCAAAAAATTCACAAAGTAAAAGTTCAATACAAACCAAGATCATGTTCTTGCTTGAACGAACTCTTTGCCATATTTTTATATATATGCCTGAATTCAACCATCAAAAAAGCAAAAAATATATTAAACTGACATACCATTACAGAATAAAGCCGATTTCTTCAACAGTTCAACGAACAAAAAAAAAGTATATAACACACTACAAGCTATATTTCCTTGCAAAACAACAACTAAAGATTACTACAACAACAACAATAACATATCTAGAGTAATCCCACAAGTGGGGTCTGACGAGGATAGAATGTACGCACACCTTATCCCTATCCCTATCTTTGTAAGGTAAAGTGGTTGTTCCCGATAAACCCTTGGCTCAAAAGAAGTGTAATCAAAGCAGAATTGCAAGCAAGATGAACAAAGCCAAAAATCGAAGAATACAATAGTATGTGAATACTACCTAATGCTACTAAAAAGGGAAAAGAACAACAATTAAAGATTACAACAACAATATAAATCCCACAAGTGACGTATGGTGAGGATATAAACCTTATCCCTATCTTAGTAAGGTTAAGTGGTTGTTTCCGATAGATCCTCAACTCAAAATAACTCAAATCAAAGCAGAACTGAAAGCAAGCAAAAAAATCAAAGAATAATATACTATGTGAATACTATCTAATGCTACTATATAAGTTTTAAAAAAATAAAATCAAAGATTAACAAATCCTAAAAACTTAACAAAAGATTAAACTTGATATAAAGCTAATAACACCATCAAATCCTAATTCTCCTGGCTTAAAAACAAATAGCAAAAAAGCATAAATCTTTATGTTAAAACTGAATACCCATAACCAAATAATCCAATTCCTTCAACAACAAAAAAAACTACAACCCCATATTTTCTTTAGTAAACATAAATAAAAAACTTCAAAAGAAAAATCAAACAACCCCAGAAAGTAAATAACACAACAAATTAACTGAAATAAGAAGAAAAACAAACACCCAATTGATAAAGCAAGAATCTTGAACTCAAATCAATCAATTTTGACCTCAAAAACCCAAATCAGTTCTGTGCCACACAATACCCAAAAAAAAAAGTATCAAAAAAGGGAATAAAGATTATACCTTTTTTTTGTAGAGAATGATTGAACAAGAAAAGGGGAAAAAAAGATGGGAAGATTATAGTAGTAGGTTTGATTGAATTGAATGATTAATAAAACTTTTTGCTTTTGCTTTGTTTTTTGGCCTCTGTATAAATAATGTACGTAGCCTAATTTTTTATCATTATCTAAATTCTTTTAAAGCAATTATTTTATATAAGATATTGAAAAAAAAAACTTGTGTGTGGTTGCTTAGAGATATGAGCATACGTGGGCTTCAAGAATCATAGATAAAAGTCAAACAATCTTTTCTTTATCTGAATTATATTTTAGGGAAAATTTTGTAGATATACAAAGTTATACGGTGATTTCGTTTTATTTGATAGATAATATTATCTAGATATTTGTATTAATAGAAAATATTAACATTTATTTATATAATTAATTAGATAAGTTGATATTAATACGATGATTATTAAACCGTTGAGACTTACCTTATAAAGCTTGAGAAATGTTCTCATAGAGTGTTGCCATATTAGTTGGAATAAGCGAGAATATACCTTAAAACCTATTTGAAAATCTTACCACCACCTTTTGAATTTTGAGAAAGTATACAAAATTATTATATTTGTTCCTTTATTATTAGTTATAAAATATGCTACTTTTTAAAAAGTATTCAAAACTATTATATTTGTTCCTTTATTATTATTTATATAATATGCTATTAATATACCTTTTCGATCATACTTTAGAACTATATTTACCCTTCACTTATCAAAACTAGCTACATTTACTCTTTACTCGTTAAAAGTTCATTTTCAGAGTCATGTATCATATTTGGACCAATTTGCTTACACCACAATTATCAAATGAAATACCTACTACCTCCCATAAATACAACTAGTTATCAGGTAATTCTGCCAATCAAAGCTAAAAAATTAAACTACTTTATCTAATCCAGTATATACAAAGTTATTCGCCTATGTTAAGGAATGTTTTACCGAAACTTCTCAGTGTGAATTGTGACTTAATCGAACTTCTTGGAAATCGGATATCGAATGATAAAAAAAGAAGAGAAGATACAAAGTTATTGTGAGAAAAAATTCAAAACTAAAGTTGTTGCAACTTCTTTTTGAGCTAATCAAACACTTTTACAGAGAGATTGCAGGCAAATAAAAGACCAGCTAGACAACTTTTTTTCCTACTAAGAAAGTGCAGCTAAACCAAGTAAAATCATCATTTTGGCTAGCTCTTTTTTTTCACCTCAATGCTTCTCTGAGGTTGAGAATCAAACATTTTGATGGAATATATAGTGATTGTTCATGAACTTTTGAGAATGTAGCCCATAACTACACCAATCAAGCCAACGATGATGACAAACTTGAACGAAACACCACCACTGCGACTTTTGCTGATATCGCGCCTCATAATTTCCTACAGACAGTGTTGCAGAAGTAAGCCAATTATTCAGACTCTTCAAAAATGTTGACTGGTGCAGTCGAATCCTCCAAAAGTAGTAGAGTTTTGGAGGATCTGACACAGGGGCGACAACATTTTTTTGGAGAGCCCGAGCACCATAAGAAATAAAAGATATAACCACTCATAATGCAAAAGATATATCTACTTGTCTTTCTACACAAGTTTCAGCTGACAATTCTGTTAGTGTGAGCTTGCTCACATTTTCAGGTCACAAGGCCGGATATAGGAGTTGTAGTAGGTTTAGACGTTTAGTAAATTAACGACGAATCCTCGCAATACAAGTATTGGAGTTCTAAAAACACGAGAATCAATCGAAGAAAGTAATGTAACTCCTTACCAATTCTTGACGAAGTCTGTTGCTCTGATGTAGTGCACCAGCTTTCTCCTCCGTCAATCTGTAAATAACAGACTTTGCCTGAAAATAACACGTCTATATTAGCTATGTTGACCGAAAAAAACTGTATCTCCTTGCAAGCATATTTACAAAATCATTAGCTGCAAACATCCTAATACGTTCGATGATTTAAGAGCAGCAATGCAAATGCATTATGCAAAAAAGGCGGCAACTTGTTTGAGGTTCGATGATTTAAGAGCAGCAATGCAAATGCATTATGCAAAAAAGGCGGCAACTTGTTTGAGGACATGGAAAATGCCATCACTTTTTCATTAGTTCTGGAATCATTTAGTCCGTGAACCAAACAACCACTAATAGAATGAGGAGAGAAATGTATAAGGCAGCACTCAGATTATATCGGAAAGTAAGCTGTGAGGATCAGAACTCATAACTGATAACTCACAATAACAAGCATTTGAAACATGGGAGATATGTAGTATATGTACATGTCAATCTACACTAACTTACCACATGTGAACGTTTAACATCGGTAAATAACACAGATATAGAACGTATACAAAACTTGACATTCATACGAAAGAAACTACGATATACATATATATTAATGACTTCCAATAGTACATAAGTAAACTAAGATACACACATATGTTATTTGACTTAAATGGGACGTAAATGTGTGGAATTGTATTAGAAATTTCACCTCTGTAGATTTGTCATGAGTTTCAAGAAATGTTCTTGTGAGCTGCAATGACATTCATGAATAATCAAGTTTCATTAAGAGTAATACTGGAAAAATAATTAAAGACGATAAATAAGAATTAAACGATTTAGTAAACAACCTCAGAACCATTTTGATTGTCATTCTCTGTCAAGGACTGTCTCGGTGAAGAACCTTCTTCTGATCCTTCTGCAACGGGGGACGGTGGTTGAGGAGGGGGGAGATAAATCACTTTCAATTTGCACTCTTCTACAACGCGTCCAGGCTCCTTATTGAACTACAAAGAGATCAACAAACTTCACTACGCTTAAATTGTTGTGTAACAACAACAACGACTAAATCATCATCCATCTTTTTATCAAACATTTCAGTAAGATAAGTTAAATACGATAGATATAATGATCAAAAACACATCTGAACTATCGCTTTTATCATGAGTACCACACCTCAAGTATTAAGCGTTCCCTTTTCTTACCTGAACTATCACCATTTGATAGTTCAAGTGGAAAAATGGAACAAATGATAGTTGGTCTAATCAACTTCGAGTGTGTTCTAATACATAGATGATGATAGTTCATGTAGGAAAATGAAACAACTGATAGTTGGAATGTGAGACTCACGTATAAGTGAGTCAGATGTGTTTTTGACGATTAACTCAATATGATAATAAAGGTACATTTTTCTTGTCTTCACAGACTCAGCATTAGAAAACGAAGAAAAAGATCCAGTCATTTGTATGATTACCATTTCTTGAGTGATGTCTTTTGGATTGGTAACAGCGCTTGCAACGACACTCTGAAGTAGAAACTTGTCCTTGCATTGCATATCAGCAGGGGCCTCCTTCTGTGCTTGCATTGTTACTACAAAAAGATGTAAAACTTATATCAACGACCAAACCAAGAAACGAAAATCTGCCACTAACAATGATGCTGAATCTCTCCGTTTCAATTTATCTGTCCGACTTTTCTTTTCAGTCCATTTAGAAAAAGAATGTCTCTTTTCTTTATTGTCAACTCTTTAATTCTAACTTTCCACGTAACATGCTTAAGACCCAAGATTTAATGACATGTTGATGCATTCTACGTATCTTTAGTTTAAGACCACAAGATTCAAAAATCTTATTTGCTTTCTTAAACTCGGTATAAAGTCAAAATCAGACAAACAAATTGAAAAGTATCTCAATTGAGTGAAGTATAAGTTCAAGTTAAAGTTAAGCTGCACTGATGAGCTTAAATGGAACGACTTGGACAGTGAGGAGTGAGGATGAAGATTCAGATTGCCGACTCCAACTTATTTGAGATTGAGCCATAAGCCATGATTGTTGTTAAATTTTGTTCTCTAGAGTTAAAAAAACATATAATATCTCAAGTTGATGAAGTAAAATTTCAAGTTAACATTTGAGCTGCTTTAACAAGCTTAAAGGGCGCGACATGGACAGTACGAATTCATATACATCACTCCAACTTACTTCAAGACATATCCTAACGTATATACCATTTTTTGACTGAACATAGAGTTCAACGGAAAAAAAAGACATCTTTTGAAACTTGTGATTTTAAACACGCTATGAGATTTCTACGACTATAAAAATATACCATCAAAGATAAAATATTAAGTTTTAACTTTTAAGTTAAATTGTTAACAAACAAATAAGAAAATTGTATATTTCTGTAGCTATAAAAACACATCACTAAGAATAAAACGAGAAGTTTAAAATTAAATTATTTCCAAATATCAAGAGGATCCTTGGTGGCACAACTAGTAAAGTTATTGCCACATGACCAAGTAGCCATCAAAGGTTCGAGTTGTGCAAACAACCACTTCCGAGAAGGCAAGATAAGACTTGCGTATAATACGTTGTCCAGCTTTAATTTTCCATACGAACTTATAAGTAAATAATGTCACGTAACATAAAACACAACAACTAATCTCTTAAAAAAAATACAATTTTTATTAGATAGACAAAAAAAAAAATGTGAATACCGATGACATCACAAGTGGATCGAGGCAAAACAATGCCTGTATTCGGACGAACACAGTACTTTTTCGGATTCGTCGTTTTAACCTGAAAAAACAAAAACAAAAACAAATCAAAATCTATATAATAATAAAAAATTGTGAAAATTTTAAAAATCATAAACAGAAAAAATTACACCTTAAATGCGACATGATTTTCAGTTTTATTTGATAATTGAAGGGAACACGATATCTGTTTCTTCAGCTCAACTGATCAAATCAAAACCACATTACATCAAAAAAAAATTAAAATTATTTTTAAAAATTGGGGAAAAACAGAGAAGATAAACTTAAAAAAAATAAAAAAATTACATGCGAATTTGAGCTCAAGAGGATCGACGGTGAGAAGCTCTGTTTCTGCACTGCTCATTTTTTTTGTTGTTGTTGTTGAGAAAGTGATTTGAGTAAAAAGAAAAAATTTGGATTTGCTTTTCTTCTTCCTTTACTGATTATTACACAAATAATTTGGGGGTGATCCGTATAACTCTCCAATGGCAATGCCAAATTATAAGTTTTTTTTTACTTATGGATTTTATGATTTATTGTATTTAATTATCGATTTTACCTGATTAATTTTGTCTATGTAAATTGTAATAACATAGGTAAGTTAAAAATATGTAAAAGAAATAATTTGTTATGTGTTTAAGTTGTGCGGTTAAAATTTATTGATAAATATAAATTTTTTATATGTTTGAGTGATCAATATTTAATTTTATATCATTCTTTCAAATTTATATATAAATCGATATAAAATTAATGGGTAAACTAACATCAACGTGGGTCTACCCCTAATCATATAAATTGACTTTGTGTCTAATGTGTAATAAACAACACATATATTAAAAGTCAATTTTCAGGACACTTTTTATTATTTATGTAAACTTTTAATGCACTAAATAGGGATAATATAATTAGAACTTTATATAAATATCGTTAAAGACTTTAATTATTACAAGTACAATGACATTAATTTAATTGCTATTAAATGTGTTTACAACAATAAATATCACCGCTAAAAATATAATCTATTATTATTAAATGTCTCTTTCGTTATAGTTACGATTCACTAGTTTGAATTTCTGATGTCCTTAGGTTGAATTTGTGACGATACCTAAGTTTACATTCAAAAATTATCTACACATTTTAATTTTATGAGCAATCTCTTATTCTTCATAGAGGAAGGCATTGTTATTATTAGAATGGTAGTTTAGTAGAAAATATAATTAACACTTCAAAGTTCGAAATTTGGATCCACTACAGGTAAAAGTTAGTATAAATGATTTCTAAAAATTACATAAAATAAGTATCTGCAACTTATTTTGACAATAGCTAATGGACAAGAGAATCCATATAAAAGTTACATGATTTACTTGTGAAACGTAACACATGCTGACTAATTACAGTGTGGTTCTTTGCAAAAGCAGACCAGTATCAGAGAGTTCTATCCACCAAGGCTATGATAGTTGATAGATCAAAAGAAATCACGTCTCTATTAGGTTTTGAAACGGATACCTCATGATTCTCAACTTACTTCATTGACCATCTAGATTTCACGCCCTCGGGTGTGAGAGGACAAAGGTAATGCAGATGAGCATTGTTTTTCATGTCCACTTGCTCAGAGGAGGATATTATTCTAACAACAATTCAGGTACAAAGCATGGATACGCGAGGCATGAAAGAAAACAAATGAGAACTTCAAGAAATTCTCACATCCAATATTGAGTTTTCAATCAAGAAATAAGATTGAACAATCAGGTTCCATAACACAATCAATAACAAGGTTAATGATCGAACGTCTGGATTTTACACAGTATATATAAATGAATAATAATCAGCAGATTACTTACACTTTTGTCAATTAGAAACCTCAAATTCACAGACAGTTACATTGATGAGGGATGAATAATTTGTGGTTTTATTCTCTCCAATAGTTTTTCAACTTCAATAAATCCACCAAGTGGCCCCAATGATAAGTACTTCATAAACCGCCAGCTGTTCAACGTCTAAAATTAGAAAAGGGAATATTCAACACTTCCAAGAAGTTCAAGTTTTCGAAAAGGTAATGTTCTAGAGTATCAAGGAAGTTTAAGCATGTAGAGAAAAGGTTACCTTGGAGTATAAGGAAGTGCGAAGCAGTGGAGGTGGAGGTGATCAACACTGTTAAATGGAGGCTGATGGAAACCAAATCTGAGAACATGGAAAAATAGTTGTGAAAAGGATTCCTACTCCCCAAGTGTAAGTTTCTATGTTAAGAATACCAAAATATAAAGCAACACCAAAATTATTTAAATTCCAGAACGTGTGACAATATTTCATAATATATATTGGTTATGAACTTGTACGTTGTAAGCTCTAGAAATCAACTACATCATAGCAGCTGTTTTCTCTATCTGTAG
The DNA here is from genome assembly GCA_022817965.1 of Solanum lycopersicoides. Classification (NCBI taxonomy): domain Eukaryota; kingdom Viridiplantae; phylum Streptophyta; class Magnoliopsida; order Solanales; family Solanaceae; genus Solanum; species Solanum lycopersicoides. The sequence goes on along the minus strand of CM040625.1, from coordinate 3,279,776 downwards.
CCTCAAATCAGTACTTATAACTAGCGGCTAAGATTGTAAAAAGTATTTCCTTCTACCATAAAAGCTTCTGTTGTTTGGCCCTTAATTCAACACAAGAGCCAGAAAATAAAACAGAAAGCTAGAATTGCAAAACAAGTTCGTTAAATCATTGGATTAACATTGCTTTAGATGCCTGCGTTTATTCTGCAAAGTGATTGAAAAGAAAACTCAGGAGTATTAGGTGTGGTTATGTCATAACATACTACAAATTATAGAATGCGGTAGAGATAATGAAGATGCAAGTCCTTCTTTCTGTATATGTGTTTAAAAGACAATACCTGTAGTGCTTTGACTGAGGTGCATCCCTATCTAGCAGACTCTTTCCCACATCTAACATGTGACTCACTATAAGAAAAGAAGCTGCAAGTTAGATGTATGAATACATAGAAATGAGGCAGCATCGGGATTCCAAAAGAAAATGAGGTGGTAAGGATGCATCCAAAAAGTATACTTTACCCAAGGAGAAGTCGCTTAAGCTTCGCTGAAGGTTTTTGACAGTTGGAATGTGCTGTTTTGAAATTACCAAGTAATGCCTGTCAAGATTTTGAGTATTAAAAGGAGATCATTACAAAGGGTTTTGCAAATTTACATTCTATGCCAGCAACGGAAATAAAATTAGATGACCGATATCGCATATCAAAGTACTATGTAAGATAAGACATAATACAACGTTGCCTAGAAATAAATATACTGACTGAAAGTATTAAAATATTATGGAGAACAAATAAGATTATACAAAACTATCTGCAAATTGTTTTTCTTTCTCATGGTTAAAAATATTTGATTGAGTCATTGACCAAAACAACGAACCAAACAGAAGGCCAGCATTATGACCATTGAAGATAAGTACAAGATTCATAGTCCTCCCTCTATTTCTAGTGACTTAGGGTGTGTTTGGTATGAAGGAAAATGTTTTCTTGAAGAATAAGTGGGTTTCTTCCTTATTTTCTTGTGTTCTGTAGGTAAGCATATCCTAAAAGTATTTGTATATATTTAGACAAATACTATGAAAAGTGGAGGTGAAGAGGTAGGGGTGTGGCATGGTGGGGATGAGGAACGGGAGGGCTAGGGGTGAAGATGAGGTGTGTTGGATGGTGGAGAGGACCGATCAATAATGAATGTCACTACTCACTACTAGAGCTTGTTTTTCCTAATTTCCTTTTCCTCATTTTTAAGGAGTTAGTTTTCCTAGAGAAAATGTTTTTCAAAATATTTGCCCAACCGAACATGGGAAGTTGGAAAACATTTTCTTCATAATGAACACACCTTAGACTTCCCTCCATTTCTGATGACTTAGTTTGTCATAAAAGATCCATAAATCCTCCTTCCCGCTCTGAGAGACCCGTTTGGCTTAACTTTAAAAAAGTAGCTTTTTAAAAGTCAAATTTAAGTAACTTTTAAGATTATGAAAAGTAGGGCAGTACCTACTTTTATCTTTGTTTAAGTCATTTTAAATTTATTTTATGTTATTTTTAACTTTGTCAAACACCTCTAAAAGCTAAAAAATAGGTTTGACCAACTTCTAAGCCAATCCCAATAGGCTCTTACTTTGACTTGATACAAGTATCAAGGAAAGTAAAAGTTTTACTAGTACAAAAGAAGCATTTTATCAACTTGATATTTGTAAGTTGAGCCTGCTAAATTGAACTCCAGTATAGCTTAATGATGTATCTAATTGTTCGTTTTCAAAGGGTGAAGCTAAAAGTGGCAGAGGCTTGAAGCTGGGAAATTGCTCTTCATTACATGCTAGCACTAGCTAACATTTATATATCCTATGTTCAACATATAGAAGAAGAAAAAGGGAATTCATTAACATGTGAATCTATGCAAAAATACCAACACTAAACAATTCTCTTGTAGAGTATTTATTAACTACAAACCGAGGAAATAAGTATTTCTATGTCCCTCCACCAATATAATTCAATACGAATGAACTCATCAGCTTCTTAGTCAAAATGCAATACAAAAAACTCAGCAGACAGGACTTCACGGAATATATGAACAACTAACCTTGAATTTACAAAATGTAGTGCAAAGGAAAGCACTTGAGCTGCTCAATTAGCTAAAAGAACACCAGAAGATGATCATAATTTATAACAAGTTAAATGATTATATACAAAACTCCCAAATTTTTTTATTTTATTTTTATGAACATTTTGTCTGGACCAGCTTGTGACGTCTAGACTAATTCCAGAGAATACTTGTTACCTCCCACCAACACATGTATCCCGTAACTCTGTCTACCATAGCCTGCGACCTGACTGTGAGTTTCCCACGCCATAGTAAGGTCCAAATGGCCAGCTAAGAGTTAGTCAAATTATTTTTAAGTCCGCCATCAACTAGTTTGAGATTGAAACTTACTGATTTATTGAATTAAGAGTTAAATGGTCAAAAACACACCTGAACATCTTTTTTTTTTTCAAGTTTTATACTTGAACTATCCAGTGTTCACTTTTCCTAACTGAACTATCAACAACTATTAATCAAAATACACCTTAACTATCAACTGTTCTCTTTTTCCTACCTGAATCATCATCAACTATTTATCAAAAATATACCTCAGATATCATTTGTTTCCTTTTACCAGCTGAAATATCACCACTGTTCAGGTAGGAAAAGGAAATTGATAGTTGAGGTGTATTTCAATAAACATTTGATAATAGTTTATCTGGTAAACTAGCATGCCTAATAGTTCAAGTATGAAACTCAGAAAACCGTGAAACTTTATGCATAATTTTGATCATTCACTCTCGAAATAAATACAAAACTCAAGTAAAGTAAAAACAAAAGGAAACAATGAAAAACTAATGAAAAATTGAAGAACCTGAAGGCAGAGGGATCAATATCTTGAAATGCAACAACTTTATCATCCTGCAAAATCAATTAAACCAAAAAAATAATGAAATAACGTCACGCATATGGACTGATTGTGATCGGAACTAAAAAGAGAGAAAAGAGATCTGACGGAGTGAAGGAGAGTGGTTGAAGTTGAAGAGGTAGCGATTTGGCAAAATATACATTCCGATATAGCTCCTCCGGTCATTCTTCCGACCTCCGTCACTGTTCGGATCATATCACCATTGTTAATTTGCTCTTCACTTCTTGAGTAATCGCCATTGACGTGCTCAGTACTGAACTTTGGTAATTGGGCTCCGAGTTTATCCACCGACCCGATTCAGAATAAACAACATTCGAACCAGCCCATCTCTATAAAGTGGGCCCGACCCACATATTGTGATTGGGCCGGCCCAAATTTATCGGTCCATAGGATAGGAAGATTTTCAAAAATAAGATACTTTTGTGCTATTTAATCGTACGATTTATCCTTCAAATAGATTGGGATTTTACTTTTTATTTTTATAAATGTGCTGGTCTTTAATTTTGTTCTTAGAAATCGATGTTATGTCCAATGGAAATATGTTTTTTAAGAGCGAATAATATAACTTGTGGAATATTATGATACAACAATAAGTCATGTCAATCTATCAAGTTTCGTTGAATATGAAAAATAGAATAAAAATAATATAAAGTCTTATCAATTGGTTAGGACTTGTATATAATTTAACAATACGTGCAAATTTTAACAAAGTTGCATCACAATTGAACGTGGTAGGTAACATGAAAAATTATCAAGTAAGCAACTTTCTATTTCACTTTTTTTAAATTTTAATATCTTATATGACATATTTAAAATATAAGATTCAAATAATAATCTGACACATTATAGCATTATATAAATATCTTTAATATGATATTTCAATAGTTACAAATCTTTTTATTTTTTTAGAATGAAAGACAATATTATTTTATCCTTTGAAACTTTGGCTTTCCCTTTCCATAATAGATTTGTCAAGTGCGATATGATTCCACTAATAAGAAACATTATATTTTAAAATGTCATTTTCAGTAATTGGCTTATTCGAAATCATCTTGTCTTGTGGCAAATTCCAAAAATAATAGAGTCTTTATGATTATTTGCAGTGGAATCGTGATATTCTTAATCAAAAGTTTTATTTTCAAATTTAAAATATAAAATTGTTTTAATACTGAGCATTAAATATATTAAACGTTGAATCAGAAAACCGAAAGATATAAAGTGTATATTAAGGAAAAGGAAAAAATAAAAGTAAGAAGCAAACGAACAAGATTAGCAAATTATTAAATTAAGCCTTCTAAGTTATATATATCCTTTTGCTTCTTAAATACATTATTACTTTACATAGATTTGTTTGGCCATAAGATCATAGAAGACTACAAAAACTTCCAAATCACAAAGTTCATTTATTCCTTTTTGATCCAACAAACTTATAGAGGATTTTTTTTAATGAAGAAAAAAAGATAATTAAAAGTTTTTTAGCAACTTTTAATGGCAACTACTCAATTCTTAATCCATTTCATGCACTTACTTAACTTTTTAATCTCTTTAGTTAATTGAGACTTGCAAGTCTCACACTTTCTTAATATCTCATTGCTTTAAGTGAGCTACTTTATTCTAAAATAAACTTAAAAGCTTGCCAACTAAGTGAATTATTTAATTGACAACTAAAAAAAAAATATTACAAGAAAGAAGATGGGCATTAAAAAACTTTTTTTCCCATAAGAATAAAGTTTGAAAAAACAGTACTTTTTTAAAATTAAAATAATACCAACATTTCATATTTTAACTCTAATATATGGGATGTTCAACTTAATGGAATTCAACGTGACATTTATCTTTATTGAAGTGTGAGAATGATTTTCACATAAGATAGTCATACACTTTGTTATAATATTGCGATAAATAAAGGATCTAAAATTGATTCTCATCTATATCTTTTACTATACTTTTTTAATGAAAAAAAATTATATGATTGTTCATGAGAAAGAATCATGTCACATAAGGGATCGAACATGTTAAAGATGAAATTAAATAAATAAAACATATACTCTCTCTTATAACTAAAATTGTTAGATGAGATGACTGGTCACACGATAACTAAAAAGAGATTAAAAAGATGTATGAAACTATGCTTTAGGATTAAGATTTCACTTCATTGTTTGCCAAAAATATATACAAAAATAAGTTTTCAAAATATATTTTCATAATCTATGATCACACGCTAACTGAAAGTCTAAGTGAAACAATATCATGAGTGGAGCTAGGAATGCAAAGATTTTTCTCCGAACATTTTTTCCTTTGAAAAATCACATTTTGTTGGTTAAATAACTCATATTTTCACTAATAAAAAATTAACGTTTTATTGAAAGTTTTGACTTCGCCGCGAACGCTGAAATTTGGTGTATGAATATATCCATCACATATTTATTCACATCCTGTCAAGATTTTGTTTTAGCAGTGCCACGTGTAGCCATCACTCTGTTTATAATAATTTTCACAAAATTCCGAATCAAAATTTCTATAGAAGTTTAAAAAGGAAATTTCCTCGAAATTTCACTAGGACCCCTTAAACTTTGTCCTATTTCATATCATGTGATTTAAAGGCCTGCCAAATTATATCACAATTATTTGTGTTTCAAAATTAAATTTCAAAGTAGTAAAATTTAAAATCAAGGAAATTATAATAAAAATTTTACTCGTAATATTTGTATTATATTATATGTTTTTTCACAAATATAAAGTAATAACTCAATAATATGTATTCTAACTTTAATTTACGATTTAATCATGCTAAATTAATATAATTATATGCAAATACTCGTACATTTAAAATTACGTTCATTTTGTTAACTATACATTATAATTGAGTTTTTCATGTTAATTAATGATATCATCAAAAATCCAAATTTATTGGGTTAGATTTTAAAATAAGTATCAGATGATGTTGAATGATAAAAAATTGAAAAAAAATAATCAATTAGTATATGTTATAATTCCTATTAGACATTAGTTTATTGTAGACAACATGTAATAGTTTACTATTAATTTAACGGATTTTAATTATTTACAGTATTCTTGTATATTATTATTTTAAAAAAAACATTGTTCTATTCTCAAGGTTTTATTATTAAATTACATACATTATTTTCAAATTAGGGAATTGACGTCTTTATTTATAATATTAGAATTTAGACCTAAATTTAAATTATAGTTCGTCCTAAATGTACGGGTCTTATATTATCCTTTGTGTACTATTTTTGTAATTTAAAAAAAATACAACAATAGAAATAATGAGTATATAGCGTTAAAAATATTTATCGAATTTCAAATTAACTTATGTACTCCATATGTCTTGGATTTAATTTCTTGGTTATAGAAAGCATGTCACATATTCAAATTTTGCCACATATAACATTTATAATTGTGTTCAAAGTAAAGAAAGGATTATGAAAAAAGACGTTCGAATTTCAAATTTTGCGCTATTGGTGCTCAAATTAAATTTTTCGAGTATGTCACGTGTTTTGTATTCGGACACACAAACAAAAATATTGATAATTGCATCATTAATTTTCGATAATTTTGTTATTATAAAAAAATTGATCTCTATAAGTATCTTATACGAACAAAAATCTAGCGTTTAAGTGAATAATATTTGTTTTTTACCTTAGTTTTAGATTTTGCACTATTGATCCTCTCAAAATCTAATATTTAAGTGGATAAGGTAAAAAAAGGACTCATTATTCACTGAATTTTAAAACTTTGTACTATTAATTTTTGAAGATTTCTCAATTATAAAAAAATAAGAAAATACTCTAATATAATTCATTTTTATAATATAGAATCTCTTCTAGTCTTCTTTCAACAAATATATAAAGATGTTGACATTAAGATTCTTGTTATTTTTTCACTACTCTTTCTTCTTCATCAATACTATTTCTAAACTTCTCCAAATAAACTCCAATTCTTTCACCCAAAATTTTCTTCAAAATAAAAATAAAAATTCATCTTCTTCTTTAAAATAAATAAATTATGGGTTTACATCTTCTTCTTATTGGAAAAATTAACATTTTAGCCACTTCTTCAACTCATAGTTTAAGTAATCCACTTCTTGTTAGTTTATTATGGCCATTTATCTTAAAGCTAGCTGCTTTTAGTTTTAGGCCAATTAATCAAGTTTCTTCAGATTTAATTTATTCTATTAGGCTCTTTTCATTTCAAATGAGCCAAATTACATTTAACACTGAGCCTCATGTGGGCCCCGGTAGAGGCGGTGACGGTGGCGGAAACACGCGGTGGGAGAGGGCGGTCCGGCTCGTGTCCGAGAGGCTTATTCATGCAAGACGCTCTCAGTTCTCAGAGGCGGATGAGGAAAGTTTGCGTGAACTTTCCATGATTGCCCTTTGAACTGAGAGAGTGAGAAGAGAAGTAAGAATTCATATAATTGATTTTACTAGAGCTGAGATGTTTGTTTTTGTTGGTGTAACACAAACAAACATGTCAACAATAAATTGAACATAATACTCGAGTATGGATTTTCTATGTTCATTCATTGTTGCTTGTTTGAAACACAAACGAATATGAACACTCGAATATAGATTCTCTATGTTCAATATTTTTGTTGTTATTGTTGCTAGTTGAAACATAAATGAATATGAGAACAAGGTACACTCGACTATATATTGATTCTCTAAGTTCATTCTTGTAGTTATATATTATTGCTTGTTGAAACATAAATGAATATTTCAACATGAACACTCGAGTATAGATTTTCTATGCTCAGTTGGAGTTTATCGACTCGAAATTCTAAAATGATATTTTGGTCATTAGTCCACAAATAAATTATGAATGCTTCTTATCATCACCATGAATTTTTGTAATTCTTAGGATTACATTGGATTATTTCGTTTTAATTATTTTCCATTTCAGTTATTTTTTTTAAAAAAAAATTGCTGTCGGATTTATTTATTTATTTATTTATTTCAAGTGGAGAGAAAATGTGCTTTAATTCTTACTTTGAATCAGATGCTATTGTATTCTCTTGAGATAAAATAAAGGTTTTAGTATTAAGCATGTTCTAATTAATATTTAATGGACTTATACTAAAGTTTCTTTTGATTTTTCTATAAATTAATTACTACTTTGATAAAGCTTTACTAGCATATATTTAGAATATTTTGCTTTTTTTTTTCTCCAATTAGTGCAGTGATTTGTTAGGTCCTTTTGTGGGAATGGATTTATGAAGATCTAACAACAACAGATCGATTAGATTATAAAACGTATGCGAATCTTATCTTTAATTTTTTGAGATAAAAAAATTATTTCTGATAAATTCTCGATTCAAAGAAAATGTTTGTTGATTTATATTTATACATGTCTTTGCGCTTATTTATTTAAGGAGAAAGTGTACAAATATCGTTTAGTATACATGCGATGATTGAAGTTCAGATGTACATTTACGTCTCAAATTTGATTCGTCAAAATCTAACTTCGAGCAATTTGAAAGAAAATAAAATTCAGATATTTTTTATATTAATTTAAGGGACATATATGCCTGAGGTTAATTAATCTCTAAAGTTCATATATGTTTGTATAAACTTTTAATGTACATGATGTCTAATTAAGTTCAATCATATTTTTCTAGACTTAAAGATATATATACTTAAATTTAATCATTTTTTTGTTTAAACTTAAGACATGTATATTTAAAGTTCAATCATTTTTTATTTAAATTTAAGATACATATGCTTGAAGTTCAACCAATTTTCGTTGAATTTCTTCTGGACAAACTTCTGTGTGTAATATTTTTCTCCGAATGTTAACAATTCAACGCTTCTATCTACTTCAAAAAAAATAATATAAATTTCAAATATCATAAAAACGCAATTATTAATTTATATATATATATATATATATATATATATATATATATATATATATAATTTGACAATATATTCAAGTTTCTTAATAACATCGCTTAATTCAAATTCACTTTTTATCTTCAAAATTTAAGATATTATACTTCAATTGCTATATATAAATTAGAAAATCACAATACAACAACCAAGAAGAAGATAGAGAAAGAAAAAATAAGGCATAATACATATATTGGACCTTAAATTTAGCTTCAAATTTTAACTTTGACTTCCAACTTTCATAATGCACAAACAGACACTTTAACTATCCAACTTTTAAATAAATAAACAGATGAGTCCTACATGGCAAAATACACGTAGGACAAAAAATGACATGTAGGATGACATGTAGGACATGTGTGTCTATTTGTCCAACTTTATACAAGTTTAAGTGTCTACTTGTGCACACCCAAAGTTGAAGGGCATAAATGTGATTCGAAGCCAAATTAAAAGACATATTTATGTATTATGCCAAAAAACAATGTGATTTTGTCCGATAATTGTCAATTTTTGTGTGATATTTGTCAAAATTGAGTACATATCAAATTACTTTTTAAATGGGGTACAACGTAAATAACAACAAATAAATAGCCACTCACAAATAATATTGTTTATTTTGGACTTAAAACTATTTTTTTTATGTCATTACGTTATTAAAATGACTAATAATATGTAATTCTTTCTTGTAACATAACTTTCATTTGAAATAATATATCAAATATATGTTCAGTTTAATTTTAAAAGTGAGTTTGAATTTAATTTTATCAACGCGTAATATTTTATGGATCAATTTTTTTTTTGCATAGTTGTTTTTTTCTTTCTTGCTGACAGATTGATTCTTTTCTTTTTAGGTGGATAAAATGTGCTTCTTTACTTTGAATCAGATGCTGTCTTTTTTAGCTTTAGTACTATGCATGTTCTAATCTTCTAATGGACTCATATTGTCAAAAAAAAAAAAAAAAAAAAATAATTTAAAAAGAAAATATATCATAATCTTTAGACTTTACTATTATAAAGAATATATTTTACGTTCTTGCAGTTATGGCTGCAGGATCGGATCTAGCCTTAAACCTATGAGGTCACGTGTATTCATTAATTTTTGGGCAAATGAAGGACAGAAATCACACACTTTTAAGGTAAAATTATCATTTGTTCCTTATAAGTTTATAATTACAAAAATTTCTCAAACTTATACGATAATATAAGCACTGATACATTAATTTGATGCGCGAGATACATTAATCGTTAAGTAAGATACATTACATTTTATACATAATACACTAATCTGATGTACATTTTATACATGATACACTAATCTGATGCGCGAGATACATTAATTTAATGCGCGAGATATAGTAATTTGATGCACTGATACATTAATCTGATGTGTGAAAATGAGGGATTTTGAAAATTTATAAAACTAATTGGGAAAATGGTAATAAGAGAGTGAGATTTCTGTCATTTATCCACGTAAATATTGTATTTATATTAAGAAATTTATGAAGTACTAAATATAAATAGATATTTCACTGTAAATATGTATTTTAACTTAAAGTGATACTTATGAACTTATAAATTTTAAATTCTAAATCTGTTTGTGAGTAAATTCGTGAGAATAGAGATTTAGTTGTATTTATGCATGGTTTTGCTGCTTTATTTATTGAAAAACTTGCATATTCAACTTATTAAAATATTTGTAAATTTGAAGAAGTATATGAAGTGTGAGTTCAAATTAGGTGGGCATTAATTGTTAAAAAAAACATGTAAATATTGGCGGAAATGAAGATAATTAGTAGTTTAAACTTGAGAAAAAGTTATTTTTAATTTCTAACATACATATATGAAACTTCACATATACCAAACTTCAGACATGATTGTAAATGTTTGGTTTTGAAGTCAAATTTCATGTAAAGATATCAAAAAGTTTGGTCTAAGCACATAATTAGTGTGGTAATTAGCTATATTTGTATTTTTTTACTATGTCACAATTTTAATTAGTGTGGTAGAAAATTGTGATATTACTATCATATCATGCCACATAATGTTTTGAGTAGAAGCAAGTATTTCAATTTTATGATCTTTTAAATTTTCGAATGGTGATTTTAAGTGAGACTGATATCAGTGACGGATGCAACATTTCAAGTATATCGTGTATTTTTTTGTCGAGGGTGTTCGGGTGAACACCCTGGACCCAATGTGGGTCCGCCCCTGGGTGTCAATGGTTGTAGTAAGAACTATGAAGCCAATAGGGCTTGGCCGGACACACAACTTTGAGGAACCGTTGTAACCCTTAACCAGTAGACTAAGCATTTTTCTTGTTTCAAAAGGTGTCAATTCTTATTATATATATATACATATATACCAAAATTCGACCTCTACGTATAATGTAATTATTTTTCGGCTAATGACACCCCTCAGGCGAGGGTGGGTCCGCCTATGACGGATATAGTTATTTAAGTTCTATGAATTCAATTTTTGATTATTATTATTTTTAATTTTAAACTGCTATATTTTTAAACTTATGAATTTATATATATACTATTTATCATAATTTTACTTACTTTTTACGTATAAATTTACATTTAGCATATATCTGACTCATAATTAATAATCATTATTTGACAAGGAAAAAATGATCATCCAAAACTATTCTTAATGATTATTTTTATTTTTGGATGAACGTTAATTACGTGTATCAACTTAATAATAGAATATTGTATAACGTGAACCCCGCTTTAACTTCTTTTTTATAATTATGTCCTTTTTATATAACTGTTATTAACAAAATACAATTGTAATTACTATTTTAAAAATTGACAAAAAATCACACTTACAATTTTCACAACAGACAGGTGATTTGTATGGCTTTGACTTAATCTTAAATTATTGGGGGGGAAATCTTCTTTGATTCCTAAGTTATATATATATATATATATATATATATATATATATATATATATATATATATATATATATATATAGTTAATTACTTTGAATTTTGTACAAGTGATATTTCTCTTACCCCGTTATGTTTTTGACTTGGTTTCTGTTGAATTATTAAAAAATAAAATGATAGAATTAGGATTAATTAATTTAACCTTAATAGTCACATATTAAGGAAAGAAAATATATTTATTAATTGATCATGGTTAAGAAATAAAGTTTATTTACAAAACATACGAGATACATTCATTGATTTGAAATAAAGTGATTGTTCGTACCATATGAAAGGATTATATTAAAGAATAATTAATTACTATTAGGGAAAACGACACTTTTAGTCCCTATGTTAAGGCTAATTTCTTATTTTATTATTTAACTTAGCACTATTAACCTTTAATTATATCAAGTGAGTGATTTTAATCTTCAACTAACAGACCCAAAAAAATTAACAGAGAGTTCACTGCTAAAAGGGGTAATTCGGATATTTTAAAGTAATTGCTTGAGAAAACAGAAAACTTTTAAAAAAAAAATCATTCGTTGCATAATTTATCATTTGTCGGTGTGAGAGGGAGGGTTAATGCCTATCAAGTTGGTTTTTGAAATTGTAGATCAAATCGACGGGCTTGTTCTTCTAGATAGAGATAGGGAAGACTTAGCTTGTTCTTCAAAGAGAGAGAATTAAAAAGAAAATACTCGAACTACCCCTTTTAGCAGTGAACTCTCTGTTAATTTTTTTTGAATTTGTAAGTTGAAGGATTAAACTCACTTACTTGATATAATTGAAGGTTAATTATGCTAAGTTAGATAACACGATGACTAAAATAAGAATATAGTCTTAACATAGGGACTAAAAATGTTGTTTTCCCTTACTATTATTGTTAACTAGAGTAACTTTATAAAATTATGTATATCCAAAAGTTTATAATCGCAAAGTTTATTTATTTCAATTTATGTAGCACGTATAAAATTAGAAGAGTCAATGTAGTTTTGATATAATTTTTTAAATATTTTAAGTTGTTGATTATTGTAATTTATAGTGCTTTTAACGTAATTTTCAAATAATAAATGTTACTCTCTCCGTCTCAGTTTATGTGACATAAATAAAAATTTAAATCAACCAAAATTTTAATATATTTTAAATTATTAATTATGATAATTTATAATACTTTTAAAGTAATTTTCAAATAATATATATTATCCATCTATTTCGATTTATGTGGCATTGATAAGATTTCAATAGTGGTGTTTGGCCAGTGCTAAGCACAGGCTCAATGTTCTAATAGGAAAACAAAAAGATTACAAAAAAATCAAAATTTTAAATTATGATCGTAAATTTAGACATAGAAATTTTTTATTTCATGAAATGTAAATTATATAAAATTATTATAAAACGCAATAATTAACCGTTTAAATTATTTAAAAAATGCATAAAAATGTAACAACAAGAAAATTGATTAATTCTTAAATTTTAACGGTATCACATAATAATAATAATAAGACTGAAAATAAATTAACATTTGAGGTACTGGTCACTAAAATAAACATTATAAAAAGCCATGAAAACATTCACTTAATCAAAATTTACAAGATAAATATGTATAATAATAATAAAATAAAAAAAAGGACGTAAGGGTAAGTATACCAAAAATGCCCTTAGGATAAGTAAAGGGTAAAACGCTGCAGCGCGATTTACTATTTACATTGTTTTTTCTCTTTCGCATGCTCAAGTCTCATATTATAGGTTTATAAGAAGTGCAAGTAGGCCAACACATATGCCATTTATCGAGGACATGATTCTAGATAATATGATATGAAAGTCGATAATTAGGATAGAATACTAGTAATATGTAGTCAAGAATTATTTAGTTTTCGAGATAGGTGGCGAAAACAAACCTAAACTAAAAATATTTTTGATTTCGCAAAAACATTTTTACAGATTGTCAATTATGATTCAGTCACGTCATTAATTAAATCATTTTTAAAAAGAAAAAGGCTCAAATATGTCATCGAACTTTAAGAGAAGGCTCTTCTATGTCGCCCGTTAAAAATTGGCTCACGTATGCCATCTCAGCTAATAAATAATGGATGGTGAGCCTTTTCTCAAACGTAAATGATAGATGAGCCAAACTTTTAACAAATAACATAGATGAATCTTTTCTCAAAGTTTTATGACATATTTGAGCATTTTTTCTTTATTAAAAGAACATAAAATTATGCAATTTATCAATGCGACGTCTTAGGTTTACTTAATTGGTAAGACGGAATAAGAATTAATTTTTTTTTATAATTTCAACAAGTAATGGGGTGATTTTCTTGGAGAAAATATAGCTCAAGAAATATATTACATTTTTTTTACCATCTGTAGGAGCTCCCACCCCTTTTTTCTCCCTTGGTAAGTCGAACTCGCAACCTTAGGATTGAAAGTGAGGAGTGCTTACCATCCAAGCAACTCCCTCTCGTCTAAGAAATCTCTTACGTGTCCAAATAAAACTTTTAACTTTCAAATTACTAATTTCAAATAATGTCCAAACGGGCCTAACACAAAGAGTTGGGGAAAAAATCTAAAACTTTGGACCAAATATACAACTATACAAAAACATATTTGCTCCCAACTGGGGAAAGGCCCTAAACAGTCTAAAGTTCACAAGTAAATCTCTAGCAATTGAAAGGTACGTACAAATTTGAACACAAGAAACTCAGTCTTCAGATATGTTGCCTTTCAGTGCTAGAGTCACTTGTAATTGGAAAAACAAAACAATACATTCCGTTTCCGGTTCTAGTAACTTCTAAGATGAAATCTGGTGCTGTTTACACACACGCCAGAGGAACCGTTGAACTTGCTGTTTCGAGTTCCTGAAAATTCAGAAAACACATAATATCATAAGAATGAACAGCTACTTTGTTCCAAAGGTAACTATTGAAATGTTGAAATGTGCAATGTCCGATACCATAAACTCAGTTCTAATAACTTCTAAAACGAAAATCCTAGACACAAGCCATAGGAACCGCTGAACTAGCTGTTTCGAGTTCCTGAAAATTCAGAAAAAACATGTGTAAGATCATCAGACTGAATAATTTCTTTGTTCCAAAAGCAATTATTGAGATGCTAAAATATGCAAATGTCCAGATATAAGTGCTTCCAAATATATTTATAGATCGATATCTAACTGAGATGGGAAATCAGAGTCTGATCTCCAAAAAGACCTAATCCAAGATCTAATTCTTAATAGCGAGAAGCAGTCAGCACATCACTATTTCTTACAAGTCATATCGTAAACAGAATAGAAAAGAGGTCCATTGTGATAAAATCCCACGGAAAGGGGAGAACAGGAGAGTAATCTCTTCTCTTTTTATTTTATTTTATTTTATGAAGTAATGATTAATATCATTAATAGCATCCATAAGATGCAATTTAGAAAAGGTATGTATTCTATACAAAACTTAAGAAGCCAAGGAAATCCAAAAAAAATATCATTTACATCCCAAATTCTTACACCAACAAGAAAGATTCGGAACACATTAGCAGAAAGATCCGAAAGACATTGGCTTCGAAACTGGAATAATGCTGAGGTCCCCTTAAAGTATCTACTGTTTCATTTCCTCCGAAGGATCCAAAAAATGCAACAAGGAGTGATCTTGCAGTTCTATTAATAGGAACGAAGCAAGTGTGTGATTCTCTTATGTCAAACATATCAATAGTAACAGATAAGAGAAACTGGGCATAGAGTGTGTTCACTCAAATTCTAATCCAAAAAATTGCATTATAGTCAGATTGAAACTTCTAGTTTACAGATATAGCCACATTTTTTTTTATGACAGATATAGCCACATACCATCAAATGAAGAGCTAGTTCATGGTCTGTCCATTTCTATATATAGAGTGAAACAATTCACTAACATGAGGAAACTGAATTCACTAGGACAAGTTAACTCGGGTCAGCCTTATTCTCATAACATATGACATTATCTTCATTCAACTCTATCAAAAACTATCATTCTTTTAATATGTGTATCCTTCTTTGGGCTTCGGAACCATTTAGACCTCTTCTTTTCTTAACTCATCTTTTACAGTTGCTACTCAATGATGGTTTTCAGTAAGTAGTATCTTATGAAATAAGAAAGTAATAGATCTGCACAATGTTCATTCTCACCTCACACTCAATAACCAAAAAAGAGATTATTCCCAAGGAGAATCGAGTCTATTCACTCAACTATCTAATAAGATTGGGCCGTTTTTGGTTGATCTAGCTTGTCACTTTCTTTTAAATATCCAACTTCTAATTATTAATCTGAACCCAAGATGTTATTCTACTATTTCTAATATCCCGACTTTTTAACCTGATAGCACAACTAATCCAAGTACTCCAGGGAATCCTCTCCGACACTGACCAAGACAAATCTGCCACAAAAACTCAAAAGGCCTACATAACAAAACCTGCTTTTAAAATCCATGAAACATCCTCTTCACCTTCTATAGATATGCAAGTATGTTTTCTCCTACCAAGTGTTTTGAAATTTTTTAGGCTCAATATAAGTTTCTATTATCTTTTATATACTAACTAGAATCAGCGGTGCATCCAGGATTTGAAGTTATGGATTTTAAGCTCAAGATTCAGTCACAATCTATTTGATTTACTAAGTTTGATGTTGTGATGTTACCGTACCTTGCTTGTATCCTCTGCACTGCTTTTATAAAGTGACCATGTTTTCTTTTCTGTCATTATACCTTCTCATTACTACTTTGATCTGCTTCACTTGAGCCTAGGGTCTTTAGGAAACAACCTCTCTATCTCCATAAGGTAGGGGTAAGGTTTGCGTACACTCTACCCCTCCCCAGACCCCACTTTCTGGAATTTTACTGAATATGTTGTTGCTGTAGAAATCTATTATTTGTACTAATCTAGTGGTTCTTTTAAGTTTTAACACATACAGGGTCTGAGCCAGTCACTAGTTTCAAATGAACTCATAACATACACAAAACATCCACCCCCGACTAAAATTATACTCTTATATCTTAATCTAGGTAAAATCTAAAAAGTCAAACCCTTGAGCTCCACGCAAATCCAGCTTCAAGTTTGTTCGTTATATTCAGTTGCTTGTATATATTTGAAGTTAATCCATTTGAACATATCCAATGATGAGTTTTACGCCATCTTCATTTATGTAAGTAATTAGTATACATGGCACAATGATTATGTAACAGTTTTCCCAGAATCTCTCTGCTTGTAATTTACAGTATGTCCTTGGTAACTACTTTTATGATAAAATATAACCTATCTTATACAATAAATAAAAAGCAGTACATGAATATCCCATCAAGAAAAAGAAAAAGAAAGGATAAGAGTTCTCTTCTTTTGGGGGGATCAGTTGCTAATTCATTCTTATTACTACTGAAGTGTAAGATATGTCCATTTTTTATTGCTACTTCACAGAACAACATGTGCACTAAATAACACACAACTTTTACCAGGGCATATCATTAATTCCAACTGTAACTAGACTATTGGAATTTCTGTAGCCATGTGAAATTCTTAACTATTCGCTTTCGATAGGTCTCTATTTCACTATGATATATGAAAATCTAATGTTTCACAAAATCTTTTGTTTGCTATCTCCAAAATGCAAGCAATGACAATTCGCAGCTTTTCCAAAACCCAGCCTTTAGATTATAGTTTCACAATGACAAAAACATTCTTAAAAACCCCTCTCCTGGGAAGTCTCACTTTGACATTAAGGATAATTTCTCATGATTATTCATTGAAAAAGCAGCTTTTGTAGCAAGATGAATGAGAAGTAACAAGGCAAACATTATCCACTGTATTTTCTTTTTACAGATTGGCAAAGTTAGTCATAAGGACAGCATTAACATCTTTTATCTTCCCAAATGTTTGACTTCTACGCTTCCAGAAAGTAGCCTCCGTTGCTTGGAATAACTACCTCAGTTGCAGTACAGATAATGAATACACGACAAAAGATGAGATGCTATATTGCAAATACTCTGTTTGGCACGATAAGGAGATCCTTAGGAACCACATAGAGTACCTAAAGTAATCTTTATACAGAAGGCTTTCTTCACTAAAGTTATCTTTACACAGAAGGCTTTCTTCACAAATGGCTGTGGCCCCATATTAAATATAATTTGTGGCTGTTCACTGAATATATTTGTGACATAACAATGTCTGGAGTAATATCAACCAACATTAAAGCTGTCACTGATATTACATGCATTTTCTTAAATGAAAAGAAAAATAAAAAGAAAAAAAGAATCCTGTCACCCGAATAAAATAATTTTCTGTCAGCATGAACATATTTGATCCAGCCCTTCTCAACTATTTTTACTTTATCTTAGTTTTTGTTTCCAGGCAGGTATTTTTGTGAAGGATCTGTACATATATATGGGTGCAAAATGATGTTAATGACGTTAGTTTACTGGGAAAAGATACAAAAAGGTGATAAAGAAGGAATATCCCTTGAGCTGTAGTACAAACTGACATGCTTTTCAAAAGAAAATGTAAAAATAGTATTTCATTTCCTCTAAAGATCTTAAATTGAGGTACTTAATAATAGTGCAATCTTGGTAAGATCTAAACTGAGTGTGAGACCAAGGAGAAACACAAGAGAGTGTGATTTGCAGCCCAAATGCATATTGACTGCCTCTTACCTTCCAGGTTTCCTATCAAGATAACTTTTAGTTTGTCAATGCATCATTATGCACCAAAGATATAGTTTCTATGCTTCATATTTGGTTATATCATTCAAAAACTTCCAGCAATATGTGTTCAAGCTTTACATTTTATGCCGTTCAGAGCATCTTATTAAAATACTAAACTTGAGAAACCTCCAAATACAAAAGTGGTCAATGACTTATTTTCATTTAAATTAACAAATATAAGATTAGCCAATGTGGTAAAACAAGGTTTCATTAATCAACGGATGAAAACCTTCAAGTTTCATGCACAAAATCAAATCCAAGACATCCAATAAAAAAGCTATACCACAAAAGTAAAAAAACAAGTTGAAAAAATCATTAATTGCTGCATGAAAGGAAGGTTCTGCTGAGAAAAGCTGTACCTGACGCATTTGAGATACTTCTGGAGTGTTACGTACTGGAAGTTTTAAATTATGCTGATCCTGTTGCTGTAGATCTAGCTTTTCTAATTTCTTTTCATAAAGTGCAAACTCCTCTGGCTTCTCCCACTGTTTGCATGTTTTCAGGCATTCATTGCATTTTGAGGGGCATGGATCAAGTGGGAAAAAAAAAATTGGACAACTAATGAAATCTTACCCTGCTTTCACACGTTACACAGTTAAAATAATATAAGTTTCCGTCAGGACAGATATGGTCACTCCATTCACAATCTATGGACTCCACCATCTCAGCATTTAAAGATTTTGCATTGACAGAAGATGCAGCTGATGGCAAAACATTATCTGATCCAACATGAGTGCTGAAAACTGTCTGAGGATTGCTTCTGTTATTTGGAGTCTGCAAAATGCAACACATACTTGAAACATCTTCTTCTTTTTTTTGCTTTGTGTCTTTCATTGGTAATTCTGTAATGGGGGTTGCACATTTTTCAAATAGGAAAGATTATTTGCTTTGGGATAATAAAATCAAGATCCTTTCTCAAAAAGGCAAAAAGATTAAGCTCGTACAGCACAAAATTAGATGTACTCGCATAAGAAACTTACAGCTCTTAATAGAATTTGTTAGGCCATTCTAATAGCAAGAGACGTATTACGACATGTTGCCATCTACTTAATCAAAATATTGAACAATAACCTGATTTGGACTCTGGTGATTAGACTGGTTAGCTGCTATATTCCCATTGAATTGCTCATTCATAAGGGGTGGCGCCCTGCAAGATGTAAGTTCCACATACGGCAATCAGCAAATTAAAATACAAGAGGTGATATGCTAAAAGCTAGTCTAATGTACTTTAACCAGAACAGGACTTGCATAAGAAACACACTGGAAAGAACTGAATGAATAAATAGAATAAAGCAGGATAGGAACAATGTTGTGGACGCTTCTGTGGGCAAGACATATAAGCGACAGAGAGCCAAATAACTTGATTTAATTATACCGCTAGTAGTTTTCTTATTATTCTAAAATAGGAAGAATTTAATTATATTGTTAGTAGTTTTCTTATTAGTTTAGAATAGGATTTATGTTTCCTAGTTTCATAAGACTGACTTCCTATTACTGTAAGAAGAGTCCTATTTATAGGAGGATTTGAGGAATACGAAGTACGCAGAATATAATAAAAAACAAGAGATAGGAGTTCTCTCTTCCATTGAACTCTAAGGTTTCAGCTTCCCTTTGATGAGCTGAATTCATATACAAAAATAGGTTGATCTAGGAATTCGAACAAAAGCAAGGGAAAATCAAAGGCAGTTGAATTTGATTTCCCTGTCCATCGTCCTGTGACTCAATCCTTCCCTAAGAATCCTAACAAACAAGCACCTATAGCAACTTGTTACAGAATATGTGACATCCTAGACAAGATGCCTGAGGGAAGTAGAAGCAGTTTTATAAAAGGGAAACTTTCACATATAGACACTTAAAAATAATTAATTACTCTCCATAGCTATAGTTTGATAATTACAATTTATAGCTATATGTTATATGGAGGAGAGAGGCGAGCGAGACTGGGAGAGAGAGGAGAGAGGCGAGAGAGAGGGGGAAAAGAGTGGGAGAAAGGTGAATTATATATGTATATTGGTTAGATAATTGTATATTATACATATGTATTTGTATATATGGCAAGAGAGATTGGGAGAGAGAGGAGAGAGGCGAGCGAGATCGAGAGAGGCAAGCGAGATCAAGAGAGGGAGGAGAGAGGCGAGAGAGAGAGGGCAGAGAGTGGGAGAGAGGTGAATTGTATATGTATATAATTGTATATAGCTGTATATTATACATATACATTTGTATAAATGGCAAGCGAGATTGGAGAGGGAGGAGAGAGGGGAGCGAGATTGAGAGAGGGAGGAGAGAGGCGAGCGAGAGAGGGCAGAGAGTGGGAGAGAGGTGAATTGTATATGTACATAGGTTAAAAAATTGTATATTATACATAGGTATTTGTATATCTTGGCGAATTATACACATACAAACATGACTAATTATACAAACTCAAAGTCAGCCCACGTAATTAAACAGAGGCATGAGACAAAGCATTTTATCACACGTGGGGTGAGGCATAAGCCCCAAGGCACAGGACTCATAAGTTCCCAAAATATTTAATTTTTTCATTTTTATATAAAACCAAAATAAGCATAAACTTACGAAAAAAAATTAAAACTACATAAGCAATTGTATGAATTTTTTTCGTAAGGTAAATAATTTTATTGAAATCCGAAATTCAAAGAGAATATAACTTTTATCATTCATTTGCTAAAGAATTTTGAAGGTCAACATTGCTAATTAGAAATTAGACACATGATTTGCATAGGAACTGTTGGGCAAGCCCCAAGCATTAAGCGTGTCTAAGGCTCAAGACCAGGCGCTTGTGGTGTAAGCCTCACAAAACAAAGCCCCACATGTGAGCCTCAGGGTGTTCTGCAAGCCCAAAAAAGCCTTTAAAACACTGATCATAAACACTTTTAACTTTCTCAATCAAGAAAATCTCTGATATCCCAGTAGGAGAGAAGAGTATCAATTCCATTCAAGTTTCTTAAATTAGTGTTTAACTTTTTCATCCTAAATTGCTACTACTTTGTTTATTCAGAAAAAGTAATTGGATCATCCTACAAAAAGAGGTACTCCTAAACAAGAAACGGTTGATCCATTCAAAGATAAAGGAAAATAAAAATTCAAAGAATGATGCACACCTCGACTCTCCCACCTTGGGCTTCTTAGGATCTGCGAATCGAATAACCAATGGGTGTTCACATACCTGATCCACAAGCGAATGGAGAAATGAGATTTGGTTTCAGATCAGACTACAAATATACATTAATGGTTTAATGCAGGGACTTACTTCAATTACATAGGTACCATGTAGTGCAGTCATAGCCGCAACTGCCATGTCTCTACAAGCAAACTTGATAAAAGCACTTCCTTCAAGGTAAGAATAATATCAACATCAAGAAGAAAAAGTTGAAATACAAAGAAAGTACAGACAATCCAGAAGTAGGTGTGCCGACATTATATTTATGTAGAGGCAGCATGAATAATAAGCATGGCACCAAATATAGCAAATGCAACTACACTGTTCAAACAGGTCAAGAAGCACTTGATGAGTAAAATTAAGGAGGATGTACAACCAGCTGAACTGTTGGCAGCAACTAGAGAAGCAGCCATAGCGACAAATAAACTTGTAACTTGGCTCAGTAAGAGAGAATCTTTGCAAACTGTTGCCAAATGCAAATACTTCTGCAAGTTAGATGTCAAAATAATAATGAGAGAAGATAGTGGTTGTTACATACCACGGCGTTGTTTTTGTTCATCAGCAATAAGGAAGACTTCTTCAACAATCCCATATGGAGAAAATACCTGTCAGCAAAAAAGTACATACAATCCAAAGCTTCTCCATTGGTTCAAAAGTGGAACAGATAGTACCGTCTCTTATTTTGACAGTGTATATAGATCAAGGATTTAATTGCACTTCATACAATATTTATAGAGGTAATGAAATGAGCATTGACTAACCGGAGGACATAATATCATGATATGAACTCATCTTTCAAACATGAGAACAGAATAAAGCTTGTTATTTGGCATAGGTTATGAGGCACTTTACTATATCCTAAATCAAAAAATGTGCCAGGTAAAAGTGGGATGGAGCAAGTTCTAATCTTCATCAGTTATATCCTCTAGATGAAAATTACAACGACATTACTGCAAAAGTAGTTGCTACATATTGCTTCCTCCAATGGCACTAAGTACACAAAAGCTTGAGTTTGTGCCCAATGCATATTATCTATAGATACAAGAATCGAAGCATGAAACATGCAGATTCCCTCTCTCTCTCTCTCTCTCTCTCTCTCACACACACACACACACATATATATAGACACACACGCAAAGAATGGACAAATTGAACAAAGAGTAACAGCAAAAACTGAAGGAGCAAAAGGAAGATAGAGTGTAGATGTCTTGGTTAAACGCATATATGTGGAACATACATGCTCAATTTCTTTTTTGGAAGCTTGTTTCCTCAGACCACCAACATAAAGTTTCTGAGTGTGTTCGGTCAAGATTCCTACAATAAGAGAAAAAGAAGGTAAAAGTGGAGATAAAAATAATAAAGCATTGGAAATAAACATAACTTAAAATTCAGACTGTATACACTTGAGAAAATATCCCATGTCAATTCAACAAAAATAGTTTGAACCTCCCAAGAATCAGTCTGTTTACTTGTTTACTATTATTATTCTTAAAATTGTTTAGTACAGTGAAACAGTCTTTTTCTTACTATGTGTTTTCCTGGAAAATAAAATTGCATTCATACACGAAGCTTAACACAGCAGGTGGGGAGTGAGTTTGGTGGATAATGTAAATAGTGGAAGGGTTCTTATTTGCTTTAGTTAAAATTTGACAAAGCATATGATAACTATATTATTATTTATAAATTTTGAACAGAGATAGCGAAAAATTACCGAGACGATCGCGTTCCCCATCAGCATACCTAACTGTTAAGGGAAACTCACCCTGCAAGCAAGAAATATATACAAACTGAGTAAGAGGAGATCAATAATTTCTTGAGAGGGTAAATCATTTTAACTTCATAGCAGAGAAGGAAACTAACCCCAGGGAAAGTATATCGACCATTGAATGCTACAATAGCCCTATTAGCTTCATCTAGCGTTCTATACTTCACAAAACAGCATTCTGCAGAGTAAATCATTATTTATTTTTGTTCTTCTTAAAGAAAAACATTCATTTTTATTCTGATACCTATACTTGTCAAAAAGATAAATATTATACTTTTTTTTGAAAATGGTAACTTTGTCTATTCCTCAAAAGTCAGTACACTGCTCAGTATTTACAACCTGTACTTCAAATTCTACTATCTTTAACTAAATTGAGTCTAGTACATCAATTAAGGAGATAGTATCCTTTGAGTATAATTGATTGCACCAAAAACATAGTAGCATAAGACAATTTAGTTTGACTTTTTGCATACTATTCTCAACACTATCGAAAGCTCTAGAGTTCCTTTCCGTCCATATTGCCCACCATATGCTAGCTGGGACAATTCTCCATCTGTCTCTATTCTTGGACTGCTTTCCTGCTTCCTCCCAACTCTGTATTGCTTCTGTGATCTTGGCAGGCATGGTCCACGACATACCCTTAAGGCTTAGGAATAATCTCCATAGTTGACTTGTCATCTTGCAGTGTAGAAAGAGATGGTTAACTGTCTCAGCAGTTTCCCCACAAAAGAAACATCTAGAACATAATGGTATCCCCCTTTTCTTTAAGTTGTCTTGAGTCAGTACCGCCTTCTTGGCTAACAACCAAACAAAACATGCCACTTTAAGTGGAGTTTTTGACTTCCAGATTCCTCTCCATGGCCAATGACTTTGAGGCTGATTGGTGTGGTTCAACCAGTTGTATGCACAACCCACCTTAAAGCTGCCCTTTCGATTGCCTTTCCACCACAAAATGTCCTGACCTCCTTCCAGTCCATTAAATTGCCCAATGGTGTTGAAAAAATCTGCTACCATTTGAATCTCCCAATCATTTAATTGTCTTCTAAAGATAAAGTTCCACCCTTGTAGAGTCCAGTGATCTACTATAGTCTTCTGTTGGTGAGATACCAGAGAGTATATATCAGGATACAAGGCCTCTAGCCTACCTGCCCCATGCCAAGCATCTTTCCAGAATTCTGTTTTCTCTCCATTCCTCACTTTGATCTGTGTGTTAGCCTTAAACTCGGACCACAGAGATCTAATGGATCTCCATACACTAACCCCATATGTTGTAGTCACTTCTTTGGTCATCCAGTTATCTTCCTCTTCATATTTAGCTTTAATGACTTCCTTCCAGTAGGTCTGTTCTCCATTGTTGAACTTCCATAACCATTTCATCATAAGGGCTTTGCTTTGATTCAACAAATTCTTTATTCCGAGACCTCCATGCTTCTTTCCCACTATCACAGCATCCCATTTAACCAAGTTGTAGCCTTTCCTCTCTCTGTTTCCTTGCCAAAGAAATTTTCTTCTGATTTTATCCAACCTTGTGATTACACTTTTGGGAATTGGAAATACTGACATCATATAGGTTGGTAGTGAATCAAGAACAGAATTAATCAAGGTCAACCTGCCACCCCTGGAGAGATATTGTGATTTCCATCTTGCTAACTTCATTTCACATTTCTCAACCACATTATTCCAGATTTCATATGACTGAGATTTGGCCCCCAAAGGCATCCCAAGATATGATGTAGGCAGTGCTCCAATTTCCCCTCCCAGAACCGCATTTAATGCTTCCATGTTGGGTACTTCATTAATTGGATAGAGGTGATTTTTCCTCCAATTAATGTGTAGACCAGAGAACCCTTCAAACAACACTAGGATCACCCTCAACATCTTTAGTTGGCCTTCATCAGCATCACATAATATCAATGTGTCATCCGCGTATTGTAGATGGGTAATTTCCACATTATCAACTTCCGGTCTGCTGACTTCAAAACCTCTAAGCCATCCCCTCACGTTAGCTGATTTGATCATATTGTTCAGCCCTTCCATAGCAAGTAGGAAAAGGAAAGGAGACAAAGGGTCTCCCTGCCTTAGTCCCCTCTCTGCACTAAAAAAACCAATAGGGGATCCATTCACAAGTACTGAGAATCTCACAGTAGTGATACAATGTCTGATCCATTGGATCCACTTCCTCCCGAATCCCAATCTCCCCATTGTGGTCAAAAGATATTCCCAATTAACATGGTCATAGGCTTTCTCCATGTCTAACTTACAAAGTATTCCTGGTTTCTTTTGCTTTTGTCTCGAATCCACTGCCTCATTAGCTATCAACACTGCATCCATGATTTGTCTTCCTTGGATAAAAGCCATTTGTCGGGAATCCACAAGTTTAGCCATTACCCTTTTCATTCTCTCTGTCAGAACTTTGGCAAAAAGCTTATAGATGCTGCCTATTAAGTTGATGGGTCTGAAATCTCTCAATTCCTTTGCACCCTTCTTCTTTGGGATGAGAGTAATAAATGTTGCATTCAAACTTCTTTCAAACACTTCCTGCTCATAGAAGTTTTGGAAAGCTTTCATGACGTCCTCCTTTACCACCTCCCAACATTTTAAGAAAAAACCCATGGTGAATCCATCAGGCCCAGGTGCTTTATCAGTTGCACACATTTTCAGACATTTTAGGACTTCACTCTCCTCAAAGTTCCTCTCCAGATTCTCCTTTTCCTCCTCTGTTAATCCGGGACAATTTGCATCAGTATAGGCAGGTCTCCAATTAGTAGTTTCAGTATATAGCTTCTTGTAGAAGTCTACAATCTCTCCTTCAATTTTTGCAGGATCTTGGGTTAGTTCTCCTTGGATCACTAGTTCATCAATGTTGTTGTACCTCTTGTGTGCGTTGGCCATACATGTGCAGGGAATATAGTGAACATAAACAACAACAAAAACCGGTCCCACAAGTGGGATTTGGGGTGAGTGGGGTTTACCATTTACGCAGACCTTACCCCTGCCTTTGTGGGGTAGAGAGGCTGTTTCACAGAGGGGAAAAAGATTAAATCCTGGTAATTTATATGATTCACAACATTTAAATTGCATTTAACTGCTTTGAACTACTTTAATAATACAGAACCCAGTACAGATGACAGGAGATTTGATCAATCAACACCATCAATGTAAACTACAACTAGTACACTAGACAGATAGCCTGGCAACTGTAACTGTTACAACATTCCTCTACCTTTCCTCAGACCGGTGCCTTTATCCGATAGACGAACAAACTCAACAATGTGCCCATGTGCAGCAAAAACAGACCGGACCTGAATTGAAAGAGCGGGTATTAATATGTAGGAATATTTTCAAAATGCCCAGATAATGAACATAGTCAAAGTCAAACATGGAATCTGCAAGCAGTTGAGTGATGAAAATTCAAATTTTTAACATCCCGTTGAAATGGAACGTAACTGGATGATTGGACAGGGGAAAGCCTGTACATGTGATTTGGACTGGAGCTAGTGGTTAATGGATTCTACCTACACGAATGGATATCTATTACTTTTCTGTACATATTATTTGGAAATGTTAGTTGACGCCTACTACTTTGGCATTGAGGTGGTGTTGATTAATTTTAATTGAATACCACGATACTGTATAATATCCATTTGATGTGGTTAATCCAAGACATATGAAGTATCTGTATATACCATAGGATACCTAGAATTCACAAAGATTAAGGAGTAAAAAATGAACAACGGAAGTCAATATCTAGACATAACTCCCTCCAAAGAGACAGGAAAGCAAGAGAAAGTGATCAACTTACAATTAAGGTTTAATCATTGTTGGTACATGTTTTTGATAAGTAAAAAACCTCCATTGATAAACACCAAGTTAGTGTTAAAAAATATGTGCAAGATGTGTGTGGCTATACTCGAGTAATACATTGTCCTAAGCATACATTCCTGTAGTGTCCTCAGGAGTCAGGAGTATCTTCATTTGGTAAGAGATTTGTATGTCAACGTAGGTTAGATGTGAGATTTCGAGCATGTCTATGTTTATAAACATTTATTTTGTCTTAATAAAAACAATTATTAGGTATTGGGATTAAGACCTGGCTAATTGAAGCAGAATGTATAGAGGCTTTATATGGCCAACCTCAACTATTTTGGGGTCGAGACAAATAGTAGACATTCTTGTTGTTGTTGTTACTATCTAAGCTCCAATTAAAAGCCTCAAGTCTCGCTCTTAAGCATAACTTATAGCACGTAGAATCCCACTTATTCAATGCACTAAATAGCAACATAACAAGGAAAAAAGAGATCATTTTTCTGAATACTCAATTATAAGACTTACATCTTCTTCTTCTGCTGGCCTTGGAACTCCTACAACATAGAGTTTCACAAAACTGCCACAATCCAGAAAGTCTAAACAAACAAAATTCAGCAGTGTTACTTGGGAAATCCTGCTACAAATACTCAGTAAAATGTACAAACTCTCCCTCTGTCTCAAAAAGTTTGGCTCTTTTGCATCAGGAAATTCACTAACTGAACTTTACCAGCATTTTAGGATGTGACTTTCCACCAATTTTATACTAGGTAAAATGCAACTCATAATACTCTATTGCGGTCCATTAAGTGAATCGAAAATCATAAAGTCTCTGATTCAAATCCCAGCAGAGACAAAAAGCACCAGGTGATTTCTTCTTATTTATCATGGTCTGGTGAAAGGTTGGTGAAAGGTGATACCTATCCAGTGGAATTAGAGGTGGCTACTTTTTACTATAGTTTCCACATATTTAATTTTTTTAAAAAAAATTTATCAAGTCTCACAAAAGTTAATCAAATTCACTCACGATAAGCAAAAGTGCCAAACAAATTAGGAATGAGAAATTATTTAATCGTTGGAAGAAGAAGAATGCTATGTACCAGAATTTCCTTGATCGAAAGGTCTCTTACGAGCCGGAAAAGGCGCGGAACCACCGAATTTTTGCTCAAAATTCGGGTTCCGATGGTGATGCTGGTGATGTTGCCGGCGATTGTAGTGATTGCCGTCTCCGGGGAAGTTCCTTCTGTGATTGTCTAAGTTCCCATCGTTACGAGAGATAGAGTCGTCGGAAGGCCAATTCGGCGGTGCAGGATGAGGGTTCCGGTGAAATTCCGGCTGGATTACCCGGCGTTCTCCGTTCCTCTGGTCCATTGACATCAACTGGTAAATTAATTATTTGAACTTCTTATTTATATATATTAGTAGGCAAATCACCGGTGTATTAATACAAATACAATGGTATAGTAAGCCACTTAAGAGAATCAAAGTACACGAATATTAATTTGTGCTGAAAAAAAGAAGAAGTTCAGATTTTTCGTTGTTTTAAAATGAAAGAAAATTCCTGTGTTTATAGACAACAAAGAATATTATCAAAAAATATTTATTGTGCTTTATCGGAAAGGTCACAACTCTTTGAAAAAGTTATAACCTTTCGAAAATGTAACAACCTTTCATAAAAGTTACAAATTTTTATAAAAATCTCAAGTCTTCGTAAAAGCCACAATTTTTTGTTAAAGTTGCAAACTTTCATATAAATAAAAAAATTTCATAGAAGTCACAATGTTTCATGAAAGGGGAGGATTGATTTTGTAAATAAATAAATATAAAAAAGAATCTTGGTTTATGATGATGTCACATAGGCGAGTCTAGCATATATATAAATAAAAATATAGAACTATTAATAGACCGTTTAATGTTTATTTTAGTTATTTTATGGGAACTTTCACATATATCCACTCAAAAAATAGTCTGATTACTCTCCATAGATATAGTTTGATAATTACAATTCGTAGCTACATGTTATATGGAGGAGAGAGACGAGTGAGACTAAGAGAGAGGAGAGAGAGGAGAGAGAGAGGAGGCAAAGAGTGAGAGAAAGATGAATTGTATATGTATATAGGTTAGATAACTGTATATAATTGTATATTATACATATGCATTTGTATATGTGGCAAGCGAGATTGGGAGAGGGAGGAGAGAGGCGAGCGAGATTGGGAGAGGGAGGAAAGAGTCGAGTGACAGAGGGCAGAGAGTGGGAGAGAGGTGAATTATTATGTATATAGGTTAGATAATTGCATATTATACATATGCATTTATATATATGGCAAGCGAGATTGGGAGAGGGATGAGAAAGGCGAGCGAGATTGGGAGAGGGAGGAGAAAGGCGAGTGAGATTGGGAGAGGCGAGCGAGAGAAGGCAGAGAGTGCGAGAGAGGTGAATTGTATATGTATATAGGTTAGATAATTGTATATTATACATATGTATTTATATATTTTGGCGAATTATACATATACAAACGTGAGTAATTATACAAACGCAAAGTCAACCTGCATAACTAATGTATAATATTAGTAGTGAGTGATAATTATAGCAAACTATACTTATGATAAATACTTAGATAGTATAAGTTTGCTTAACCGCGTAATTTCTCCTTATTTTATAATATTTTTTTTAATAAAAAAACACACTATTTTCAAATGAATAATTCAAATAGAAAAAAAAATATTATTGTATTATTGGTATGGAATTATCAACAAGCGATTTCCTCTCGAACTAATAATATTACTTCACTTTAAGTTCTTTTACCCCAAAATATTTGTCTCCGTTCGGTGCTCATCCTAATCATTATTGTCATCGTTGACTATATTATTTATCATTCGTATAATATTTTCTTCTTTTCAATATATGTTTTTGTAGTTTGTTAAAAAATAATAATTTATTGATAAGTTTTAAATCTTAACATTCCTTTTGATGTATTAAAATTATAAAATTAACATTCTTGTGTGTTTTTAGTTTGTGATTTTTTAAATGCATCGCTATATTAAAAAAGTACCCTAATAAAGAGTGAAATACACTACATCACATAATTTTACAGAGGCCTATAGATTAAAGGGGTAAACATTTTAGCTCCCACTTCATTGTCACTCTCATTTATTGCATATATATAATTATAATATGATAAATAATTTAAAATAATTATATATTAATGATTTCCTTGTTTCAATTATATGATGTGGTTAATTGAATACTAGTACATGGCAATAAATTTGATAAGTAGAGCCTATTGTGACGTCCCGCCACAATTTCAGCCTAATTCCGCGTCCGGAAAGGGGCAGATTGGTCTAGAGTTATGCGGAGAACTCTAGAACATTTTAGAAGGCTAGAGAAGGTCCCAAAGTAGTGTAGAATTCTCTAGAAAAGGGACCAAAGTGTAAATATTTTAGGGACTTGTAAAGTAAATATTAATTGCACTTTAGTCCCTAGGAAGTAGTATAAATAGAGGTGCCCCTCATTTGCAAAGGCACCAAGCAAGTTGTAAGCAATCTTCCAAAGCAATACAAAAGCCTTCTTCTAAAAAGTTCTCTTTTGTTCTCTCTAAGTTCTTCCTTAAAGCATTCTCTTAGCGATCTAAGTCTTAAAGGCTTCCTTGAGCTTGCAAGACCTTGAAAGATTAGTGAGTAAGTTGTCAAGGGCCACACGGAACTTTAGTAAATATTCTAAGTCCGTGACAACGTGGTATCAGAGCAAGGTTTACTAAGGGAATGGCTACCGAAGGAGACGTTAACGGCGCTAGCACCACCAACGTCCGTATGGATGGTGGTAAGAAGAACCGAAAGGGGAAGAAACAGCAAAAGGGTAACGAGGAGATGCTGCCCGATCCCACACCTAGCGAGGCGCTAACATCTCATCCACCCTCGACTGCCGAAGCAAGTGACGAGGAATTGGGCGAAGAGGCCATAGACGTCACTGCTGGAGAAGAATGGGTCTCAAGGGTGGAAGTGGCAAGGCAGGCCGTCGAGATCTTAGGCCGGCGCATGAACGTGGCAGACGGCAAGTTTAAGACCCTTGAGGACTTCACCCTTGAGGAGACCGAGAACATCCGTAAGGAGTTGGAAGGTCGCCAGCGGGCCGAGTTCGAGATGAAGGAGGCCATCACTTCCTTGGAGTGTCGGCTTATGGATGTGCTTAACACGAAGGAGACAATCACTTCCTTAGAGCGTCAGCTTACAGAAGCACTTAGCACAATCGATACCCTGAAGGCCGAGGTGAAAGCACTCAAGGAAGGCATAGAGGTTGGAGGATCTGCATCACCCGACCGTGATAAGGAGGCCAGGGTCGAGGCTCCCAAGCCACCTATATTCAAAGGCGTCCGTGACGCTCAAGAGGTGGAAAACTTTCTATGGCACTTGGAGAATTACTTCAAGTGTAGTCGGGTGAGAAGTGACGAGAACAAGATCAACACCGCCGTGTTGTACTTGTCCGAGATGGCAATGCTGTGGTGGAGGCGCAAAGAGGCCGAGATCGGGAAGGGGACGTGCACCATCAACACGTGGGAGCAATTCCGCGAAGAATTCAAGAAAGCCTTCTTCCCAAATAATGTCGTGTACGAGGTCAAGCGCAAATTCAGGGAATTGAAGCAAACGGGAAGCATTCGGGCGTATGTGAAGGAATTCACGACTCTAACGCTTCAAATTCCCAACCTCACGGACGAGGACATGCTGTTCCACTTCATGGACGGATTGCAGAATTGGGCCAAGACGGAGTTGGAGCGGCGACAAGTCAAGACCATAGACGAAGCCATCACGCAAGCCGAGTCCTTGACGGACTTCAAACATGAACGGCATGACAAGGCGAAGAGCAAAGATTCAAGGAGTAGTCATGCCAAAGGTGGGGGAGACCGTGGCCGAGGCAAGGAACAACAGGCACACCCCAAGCAATACGACCCCACAAGCCGGACAACAAGCGATTCCTGCGCCAGAATTACGCAGAGAAGCGGGCGCAGACCAGCAAAGGAGATGGGTGCTACATATGCGGTGGACCACGGCTATGCCAGGTGCCCCGAAATGAAGAATCTTGGTGCCATCCTACGCGAACGAAAGGAGAAGGATGCACAAGATCAAGGGCACGACGCAGGCACGACGCAATTGGGCATGGTTGGATTGTGCGGTGCGATAGCCCAGCAGACCGAGAAGTCGGGAGACTTCAGCACGCAGTATGTAGACATCTCCATAAATGGAAGACCAGCTCGTGCCATGGTAGACTCTGGGGCGGAAGCCAACATCATGACCAAGACGGCAGCGGAGAGGTTAGGGCTAAGATATGTGCCAAGCAACACCCGCCTCAAGACTGTCAATGCCCCACCGACTCCCGTGTGCGGAGTCGCCCAAGGAGTAAGCATCACATTGGGGAAGTGGCAAGGAAAGACAAACTTTACCGTCGCTCCTCTAGACATATTCGACATCATTCTCGGGCAAGAGTTCTTCCAGCGCTGCCACACGATGATCGATCCCTACCTCCAACGACTCATGGTCATGGAGCGGGAAGGGTCGTGCATGGTACCTCTAGTCAAGGTGCCCAAAAAGAAGGACACGCCCACCTATCGGCCATGCAGATTGTGAAAGGCCTAAAGAAAGGAGAGCCGACGTTCCTAGCTACCATTGCAAGTTCGGGAGAAGGCAATGGCTGTGGAGTCCTTGCCACTCATAGAAAAAGTCCTTGAGAGAACAAGGACGTGATGCCGGATGAGCTGCCGAAGACTCTACCTCCGAGGCGCGAGGTAGATCATAAAATCGAGTTAGAGGTCGGAGCCAAACCGCCTGCACATGCCCCTTACCGCATGGCTCCACCAGAGTTAGAGGAGCTGAGGAAGCAGTTGAAGGAGCTCCTCGAGGCCGGTCACATTCGTCCATCCAAGGCACCTTATGGCGCGCCAGTGCTGTTCCAGAAGAAGAAAGATGGGTCGTTGCGTTTATGCATCGACTATCGGGCGCTCAATAAGGTCACATCAAGAACAAATATCCTATCCCGCTGATCGCAGATTTGTTCGATAGACTTGGGCAGGCCAAGTACTTCACCAAGATGGATCTCCGGAAAGGATACTATCAAGTGCGCATCGCAGAAGGGGATGAGCCAAAGACAGCGTGCGTGACTAGATACGGAGCATACGAGTGGTTGGTGATGCCTTTCGGCCTAACCAACGCACCCGCCACCTTTTGCACGCTGATGAACGAAATCCTTCATCCGTACTTGGACCAGTTCGTGGTGGTGTACTTGGATGACATAGTCATCTATAGCAACACCTTGGAAGAACACGTGGAGCATCTGAGGAAAGTCTTTCAAATCTTGCGAGAGAACCAGCTCTACGTCAAGCGGGAGAAGTGCGAGTTCGCCCAGCCCGAGGTACACTTCTTAGGCCATGTTATCAGCCAGGGCGAACTCCGGATGGACGAGGCAAAGATTAGGGCGATCCAAGAGTGGGAGGTGCCCACAAAGGTGACCGAGTTGCGATCGTTCCTTGGGCTTGCGAACTACTATCGCAGGTTCATCAGTGGTTACTCCGCTAAAGCCGCTCCACTGACCGAGTTGTTAAAGAAGAATAAGCCGTGGGTTTGGAGCGAGGAGTGCCAAAGAGCGTTCGAAGGTCTCAAGGCCGCAGTAACAGAAGAACCGGTCTTGATGCTGCCCGACTTTTCAAAGACCTTCGAAGTACATACGGATGCTTCAGACTTTGCCATTGGGGGAGTCTTAATGCAAGATAGACACCCAATAGCATTCGAGAGCCGCAAACTGAACGAGGCCGAACGACGGTACACAGTGCAAGAGAAGGAGATGACGGCCATTGTACATTGCCTACGCACGTGGAGACATTACTACTAGGCTCCAAGTTCGTAGTCAAGACCGATAACGTGGCCACTAGCTACTTCCAGTCACAAAAGAAGATCACCCCGAAGCAAGCTAGATGGCAAGACTTCTTGGCAGAATTTGACTACGTCTTGGAGTAAAAGCCAGGAAGGGGCAATGTCGTGGCCGACGCACTTAGTAGGAAGACCGAGCTTGCTGCCATCACTACAACTCACTGTGACATTCAAGATGCGATCAAGGATGGCATGCAACACGATGCAGAAGCCAAGAAGCTGATGGAGTTGGCTGCCCAAGGCAAAACCAGACGCTTTTGGGTGGAAAATGGCTTCTTGCTCACTACCGGTCGGAGGGTTTATGTACCTAAGTTTGGGTCTATTAGGCGGCGCATCATAAAGGAAAGCCACGACACACCGTGGGCTGGGCATCCAGGACAGCGGCGTACGAGGGCCCTGATCGAGGCTATCTACTTCTGGCCACGCATGCGGGACGACATCGAGTGCTATGTCCAGACTTGTCTTGTGTGCCAACAAGACAAGGGGGAGCAAAGGCAACCGGGAGGATTACTGGAGCCATTACCCGTAGCAGAACGCCCATGGGAGAGCGTGACCATGGACTTCATCACCTCCTTGCCGAAGTCCGACGGGTTTGGTACTATTATGGTCGTGGTGGACAGGTTTTCAAAGTATGCTACCTTCATGCCCGCCACAGCCGGTTGCACCGCTAAGGAGGCCGCTCGATTGTTCTTCAAGAACGTGGTGAAATATTGGGGGCTTCCAAGACACATCATAAGCGACCGAGACCCCCGCTTTACTGGAAATTTTGGAGAGAGTTGTTCGAGATACTTGGCACGAAGCTTCACTTCTCCACAAGTTTCCACCCGCAGACCGATGGCCAGACCGAACGCGTCAACGCCCGACTGGAGTGCTATCTAAGGCACTATGTCAGTGCGCATCAGAAGGATTGGGCCCGACTCCTAGACATGGCACAATTTTCTTATAATTTGCAGAGGAGTGAGTCCACCGGGCGCACGCCATTTGAGTTGGCAACAGGCCAACAACCCCAAACTCCGCATTCGCTGCCGACTGCTTTTGAGGGAAAGAGTTTGGGTGCCTACCATCTTGCTAAAGGATGGGAGGAACAACTTGACACTGCCAAGTCATACCTGGACAAGGCAGCCAAGAAGATGAAGAAGTTCGCCGACCGCAACCGTCGTCCCACGGACTACAAAGAAGGCGACATGGTCTTGGTAAAATTCAATCCAAGACAGTTCAAGGCACTAAGAGGCGTTCATCAAAACTTAGTGCGTAAATATGAGGGTCCGTTCAAGATTATTGCTAAGGTGGGAAAAATCTCATACAAGTTGGAGTTACCTCACACTTCAAGATCCACCCGGTATTTCATGCGAGCGTCCTAAAGCCGTACCATGAAGACAAGGAGGATCCTAATCGGAACCTATCGCAACGGGCTCCCATTACTGTCACTGCCTCGCATGATCGAGAGATCGAAGCTATCATGGATTATCAAGCCATACGAAAGCGAGGTCAGCAAGCCAGCGCCATGTTCCTTGTGCATTGGAAGGGACAAACTCCGGAAGAGGCCACATGGGAGAAATATGAAGATCTGTGGCAGTTCAAGGACAAAGTCCAGGAGTTCTTACAGCAATGCGCCGCGGTCGTCGCATCATCAGGTGGGGGAGCGTGTGACGTCCCGCCACAATTTCAGCCTAATTCCGCGTCCGGAAAGGGGCAGATTGGTCTAGAGTTATGCGGAGAACTCTAGAACATTTTAGAAGGCTAGAGAAGGTCCCAAAGTAGTGTAGAATTCTCTAGAAAAGGGACCAAAGTGTAAATATTTTAGGGACTTGTAAAGTAAATTTAATTGCACTTTAGTCCCTAGGAAGTAGTATAAATAGAGGTGCCCCTCATTTGCAAAGGCACCAAGCAAGTTGTAAGCAATCTTCCAAAGCAATACAAAAGCCTTCTTCTAAAAAGTTTCTTTTGTTCTCTCTAAGTTCTTCCTTAAAGCATTCTCTTAGCGATCTAAGTCTTAAAGGCTTCCTTGAGCTTGCAAGACCTTGAAAGATTAGTGAGTAAGTTGTCCAGGGCCACTACGGAACTTTAGTAACATATTCTAAGTCCGTGACCTATGGACACAAAGTTTTCAAAAATAATGAAGTAAATACGGGTAATATATTTATCCATATCTTCATTTTGTTATCAAATACTCTTTAGAGATCTATAATAACTTTGTCCTTTGACAAATTAATAATTAATTTTATATTTAAATTCTAATTTATTCTTATCATTCAATTATTGTCACTTTTCTATTATATTTTTTCAAGATATTATAGTTTATTACTCTATCTTTCACTTTTACTTGTCACTTTAACTTGAACACAACCATTAAGAAAATAACATTATTGATATAGATATTTTACCAAACAATATCC
>CM040625.1:3123969-3242599 GCA_022817965.1 Solanum lycopersicoides | reverse complement strand
TTTGTGCCCAATGCATATTATCTATAGATACAAGAATCGAAGCATGAAACATGCAGATTCCTCTCCCTCTCTCTCTCTCTCTCTCTCTTCTCTACACACACACACATATATATAGACACACACGCAAAGAATGACAAATTGAACAAGAGTAACAGCAAAAACTGAAGGAGCAAAAGGAAGATAGAGTGTAGATGTCTTGGTTAAACGCATATATGTGGAACATACATGCTCAATTTCTTTTTTGGAAGCTTGTTTCCTCAGACCACCAACATAAAGTTTCTGAGTGTGTTCGGTCAAGATTCCTACAATAAGAGAAAAAGAAGGTAAAAGTGGAGATAAAAATAATAAAGCATTGGAAATAAACATAACTTAAAATTCAGACTGTATACACTTGAGAAAATATCCCATGTCAATTCAACAAAAATAGTTTGAACCTCCAAGAATCAGTCTGTTTACTTGTTTACTATTATTATTCTTAAAATTGTTTAGTACAGTGAAACAGTCTTTTTCTTACTATGTGTTTTCCTGGAAAATAAAATTGCATTCATACACGAAGCTTAACACAGCAGGTGGGAGTGAGTTTGGTGGATAATGTAAATAGTGGAAGGGTTCTTATTTGCTTTAGTTAAAATTTGACAAAGCATATGATAACTATATTATTATTTATAAATTTTGAACAGAGATAGCGAAAAATTACCGAGACGATCGCGTTCCCCATCAGCATACCTAACTGTTAAGGGAAACTCACCCTGCAAGCAAGAAATATATACAAACTGAGTAAGAGGAGATCAATAATTTCTTGAGAGGGTAAATCATTTTAACTTCATAGCAGAGAAGGAAACTAACCCCAGGGAAAGTATATCGACCATTGAATGCTACAATAGCCCTATTAGCTTCATCTAGCGTTCTATACTTCACAAAACAGCATTCTGCAGAGTAAATCATTATTTATTTTGTTCTTCTTAAAGAAAAACATTCATTTTTATTCTGATACCTATACTTGTCAAAAAGATAAATATTATACTTTTTTTTGAAAATGGTAACTTTGTCTATTCCTCAAAAGTCAGTACACTGCTCAGTATTTACAACCTGTACTTCAAATTCTACTATCTTTAACTAAATTGAGTCTAGTACATCAATTAAGGAGATAGTATCCTTTGAGTATAATTGATTGCACCAAAAACATAGTAGCATAAGACAATTTAGTTTGACTTTTTGCATACTATTCTCAACACTATCGAAAGCTCTAGAGTTCCTTTCCGTCCATATTGCCCACCATATGCTAGCTGGGACAATTCTCCATCTGTCTCTATTCTTGGACTGCTTTCCTGCTTCCTCCCAACTCTGTATTGCTTCTGTGATCTTGGCAGGCATGGTCCACGACATACCCTTAAGGCTTAGGAATAATCTCCATAGTTGACTTGTCATCTTGCAGTGTAGAAAGAGATGGTTAACTGTCTCAGCAGTTTCCCCACAAAAGAAACATCTAGAACATAATGGTATCCCCCTTTTCTTTAAGTTGTCTTGAGTCAGTACCGCCTTCTTGGCTAACAACCAAACAAAACATGCCACTTTAAGTGGAGTTTTTGACTTCCAGATTCCTCTCCATGGCCAATGACTTTGAGGCTGATTGGTGTGGTTCAACCAGTTGTATGCACAACCCACCTTAAAGCTGCCCTTTCGATTGCCTTTCCACCACAAAATGTCCTGACCTCCTTCCAGTCCATTAAATTGCCCAATGGTGTTGAAAAAATCTGCTACCTTTGAATCTCCCAATCATTTAATTGTCTTCTAAAGATAAAGTTCCACCCTTGTAGAGTCCAGTGATCTACTATAGTCTTCTGTTGGTGAGATACCAGAGAGTATATATCAGGATACAAGGCCTCTAGCCTACCTGCCCCATGCCAAGCATCTTTCCAGAATTCTGTTTTCTCTCCATTCCTCACTTTGATCTGTGTGTTAGCCTTAAACTCGGACCACAGAGATCTAATGGATCTCCATACACTAACCCCATATGTTGTAGTCACTTCTTTGGTCATCCAGTTATCTTCCTCTTCATATTTAGCTTTAATGACTTCCTTCCAGTAGGTCTGTTCTCCATTGTTGAACTTCCATAACCATTTCATCATAAGGGCTTTGCTTTGATTCAACAAATTCTTTATTCCGAGACCTCCATGCTTCTTTCCCACTATCACAGCATCCCATTTAACCAAGTTGTAGCCTTTCCTCTCTCTGTTTCCTTGCCAAAGAAATTTTCTTCTGATTTTATCCAACCTTGTGATTACACTTTTGGGAATTGGAAATACTGACATCATATAGGTTGGTAGTGAATCAAGAACAGAATTAATCAAGGTCAACCTGCCACCCCTGGAGAGATATTGTGATTTCCATCTTGCTAACTTCATTTCACATTTCTCAACCACATTATTCCAGATTTCATATGACTGAGATTTGGCCCCCAAAGGCATCCCAAGATATGATGTAGGCAGTGCTCCAATTTCCCCTCCCAGAACCGCATTTAATGCTTCCATGTTGGGTACTTCATTAATTGGATAGAGGTGATTTTTCCTCCAATTAATGTGTAGACCAGAGAACCCTTCAAACAACACTAGGATCACCCTCAACATCTTTAGTTGGCCTTCATCAGCATCACATAATATCAATGTGTCATCCGCGTATTGTAGATGGGTAATTTCCACATTATCAACTTCCGGTCTGCTGACTTCAAAACCTCTAAGCCATCCCCTCACGTTAGCTGATTTGATCATATTGTTCAGCCCTTCCATAGCAAGTAGGAAAAGGAAAGGAGACAAAGGGTCTCCCTGCCTTAGTCCCCTCTCTGCACTAAAAAAACCAATAGGGGATCCATTCACAAGTACTGAGAATCTCACAGTAGTGATACAATGTCTGATCCATTGGATCCACTTCCTCCCGAATCCCAATCTCCCCATTGTGGTCAAAAGATATTCCCAATTAACATGGTCATAGGCTTTCTCCATGTCTAACTTACAAAGTATTCCTGGTTTCTTTTGCTTTTGTCTCGAATCCACTGCCTCATTAGCTATCAACACTGCATCCATGATTTGTCTTCCTTGGATAAAAGCCATTTGTCGGGAATCCACAAGTTTAGCCATTACCCTTTTCATTGTCTCTGTCAGAACTTTGGCAAAAAGCTTATAGATGCTGCCTATTAAGTTGATGGGTCTGAAATCTCTCAATTCCTTTGCACCCTTCTTCTTTGGGATGAGAGTAATAAATGTTGCATTCAAACTTCTTTCAAACACTTCCTGCTCATAGAAGTTTTGGAAAGCTTTCATGACGTCCTCCTTTACCACCTCCCAACATTTTAAGAAAAAACCCATGGTGAATCCATCAGGCCCAGGTGCTTTATCAGTTGCACACATTTTCAGACATTTTAGGACTTCACTCTCCTCAAAGTTCCTCTCCAGATTCTCCTTTTCCTCCTCTGTTAATCCGGGACAATTTGCATCAGTATAGGCAGGTCTCCAATTAGTAGTTTCAGTATATAGCTTCTTGTAGAAGTCTACAATCTCTCCTTCAATTTTTGCAGGATCTTGGGTTAGTTCTCCTTGGATCACTAGTTCATCAATGTTGTTGTACCTCTTGTGTGCGTTGGCCATACATGTGCAGGGA
This sequence comes from Solanum lycopersicoides, assembly GCA_022817965.1. NCBI lineage: Eukaryota > Viridiplantae > Streptophyta > Magnoliopsida > Solanales > Solanaceae > Solanum > Solanum lycopersicoides. The sequence goes on along the minus strand of CM040625.1, from coordinate 3,238,945 downwards.
ATATAGTGAACATAAACAACAACAAAAACCGGTCCCACAAGTGGGATTTGGGGTGAGTGGGGTTTACCATTTACGCAGACCTTACCCCTGCCTTTGTGGGGTAGAGAGGCTGTTTCACAGAGGGGAAAAAGATTAAATCCTGGTAATTTATATGATTCACAACATTTAAATTGCATTTAACTGCTTTGAACTACTTTAATAATACAGAACCCAGTACAGATGACAGGAGATTTGATCAATCAACACCATCAATGTAAACTACAACTAGTACACTAGACAGATAGCCTGGCAACTGTAACTGTTACAACATTCCTCTACCTTTCCTCAGACCGGTGCCTTTATCCGATAGACGAACAAACTCAACAATGTGCCCATGTGCAGCAAAAACAGACCGGACCTGAATTGAAAGAGCGGGTATTAATATGTAGGAATATTTTCAAAATGCCCAGATAATGAACATAGTCAAAGTCAAACATGGAATCTGCAAGCAGTTGAGTGATGAAAATTCAAATTTTTAACATCCCGTTGAAATGGAACGTAACTGGATGATTGGACAGGGGAAAGCCTGTACATGTGATTTGGACTGGAGCTAGTGGTTAATGGATTCTACCTACACGAATGGATATCTATTACTTTTCTGTACATATTATTTGGAAATGTTAGTTGACGCCTACTACTTTGGCATTGAGGTGGTGTTGATTAATTTTAATTGAATACCACGATACTGTATAATATCCATTTGATGTGGTTAATCCAAGACATATGAAGTATCTGTATATACCATAGGATACCTAGAATTCACAAAGATTAAGGAGTAAAAAATGAACAACGGAAGTCAATATCTAGACATAACTCCCTCCAAAGAGACAGGAAAGCAAGAGAAAGTGATCAACTTACAATTAAGGTTTAATCATTGTTGGTACATGTTTTTGATAAGTAAAAAACCTCCATTGATAAACACCAAGTTAGTGTTAAAAAATATGTGCAAGATGTGTGTGGCTATACTCGAGTAATACATTGTCCTAAGCATACATTCCTGTAGTGTCCTCAGGAGTCAGGAGTATCTTCATTTGGTAAGAGATTTGTATGTCAACGTAGGTTAGATGTGAGATTTCGAGCATGTCTATGTTTATAAACATTTATTTTGTCTTAATAAAAACAATTATTAGGTATTGGGATTAAGACCTGGCTAATTGAAGCAGAATGTATAGAGGCTTTATATGGCCAACCTCAACTATTTTGGGGTCGAGACAAATAGTAGACATTCTTGTTGTTGTTGTTACTATCTAAGCTCCAATTAAAAGCCTCAAGTCTCGCTCTTAAGCATAACTTATAGCACGTAGAATCCCACTTATTCAATGCACTAAATAGCAACATAACAAGGAAAAAAGAGATCATTTTTCTGAATACTCAATTATAAGACTTACATCTTCTTCTTCTGCTGGCCTTGGAACTCCTACAACATAGAGTTTCACAAAACTGCCACAATCCAGAAAGTCTAAACAAACAAAATTCAGCAGTGTTACTTGGGAAATCCTGCTACAAATACTCAGTAAAATGTACAAACTCTCCCTCTGTCTCAAAAAGTTTGGCTCTTTTGCATCAGGAAATTCACTAACTGAACTTTACCAGCATTTTAGGATGTGACTTTCCACCAATTTTATACTAGGTAAAATGCAACTCATAATACTCTATTGCGGTCCATTAAGTGAATCGAAAATCATAAAGTCTCTGATTCAAATCCCAGCAGAGACAAAAAGCACCAGGTGATTTCTTCTTATTTATCATGGTCTGGTGAAAGGTTGGTGAAAGGTGATACCTATCCAGTGGAATTAGAGGTGGCTACTTTTTACTATAGTTTCCACATATTTAATTTTTTTTAAAAAAATTATCAAGTCTCACAAAAGTTAATCAAATTCACTCACGATAAGCAAAAGTGCCAAACAAATTAGGAATGAGAAATTATTTAATCGTTGGAAGAAGAAGAATGCTATGTACCAGAATTTCCTTGATCGAAAGGTCTCTTACGAGCCGGAAAAGGCGCGGAACCACCGAATTTTTGCTCAAAATTCGGGTTCCGATGGTGATGCTGGTGATGTTGCCGGCGATTGTAGTGATTGCCGTCTCCGGGGAAGTTCCTTCTGTGATTGTCTAAGTTCCCATCGTTACGAGAGATAGAGTCGTCGGAAGGCCAATTCGGCGGTGCAGGATGAGGGTTCCGGTGAAATTCCGGCTGGATTACCCGGCGTTCTCCGTTCCTCTGGTCCATTGACATCAACTGGTAAATTAATTATTTGAACTTCTTATTTATATATATTAGTAGGCAAATCACCGGTGTATTAATACAAATACAATGGTATAGTAAGCCACTTAAGAGAATCAAAGTACACGAATATTAATTTGTGCTGAAAAAAAAAAGAAGTTCAGATTTTTCGTTGTTTTAAAATGAAAGAAAATTCCTGTGTTTATAGACAACAAAGAATATTATCAAAAAATATTTATTGTGCTTTATCGGAAAGGTCACAACTCTTTGAAAAAGTTATAACCTTTCGAAAATGTAACAACCTTTCATAAAAGTTACAATTTTTTATAAAAATCTCAAGTCTTCGTAAAAGCCACAATTTTTTGTTAAAGTTGCAAACTTTCATATAAATAAAAAAATTTCATAGAAGTCACAATGTTTCATGAAGGGGAGGATTGATTTTGTAAATAAATAAATATAAAAAAGAATCTTGGTTTATGATGATGTCACATAGGCGAGTCTAGCATATATATAAATAAAAATATAGAACTATTAATAGACCGTTTAATGTTTATTTTAGTTATTTTATGGGAACTTTCACATATATCCACTCAAAAAATAGTCTGATTACTCTCCATAGATATAGTTTGATAATTACAATTCGTAGCTACATGTTATATGGAGGAGAGAGACGAGTGAGACTAAGAGAGAGGAGAGAGAGGAGAGAGAGGAGAGAGAGAGGAGGCAAAGAGTGAGAGAAAGATGAATTGTATATGTATATAGGTTAGATAACTGTATATAATTGTATATTATACATATGCATTTGTATATGTGGCAAGCGAGATTGGGAGAGGGAGGAGAGAGGCGAGCGAGATTGGGAGAGGGAGGAAAGAGTCGAGTGACAGAGGGCAGAGAGTGGGAGAGAGGTGAATTATTATGTATATAGGTTAGATAATTGCATATTATACATATGCATTTATATATATGGCAAGCGAGATTGGGAGAGGGATGAGAAAGGCGAGCGAGATTGGGAGAGGGAGGAGAAAGGCGAGTGAGATTGGGAGAGGCGAGCGAGAGAAGGCAGAGAGTGCGAGAGAGGTGAATTGTATATGTATATAGGTTAGATAATTGTATATTATACATATGTATTTATATATTTTGGCGAATTATACATATACAAACGTGAGTAATTATACAAACGCAAAGTCAACCTGCATAACTAATGTATAATATTAGTAGTGAGTGATAATTATAGCAAACTATACTTATGATAAATACTTAGATAGTATAAGTTTGCTTAACCGCGTAATTTCTCCTTATTTTATAATATTTTTTTTAATAAAAAAACACACTATTTTCAAATGAATAATTCAAATAGAAAAAAAAATATTATTGTATTATTGGTATGGAATTATCAACAAGCGATTTCCTCTCGAACTAATAATATTACTTCACTTTAAGTTCTTTTACCCCAAAATATTTGTCTCCGTTCGGTGCTCATCCTAATCATTATTGTCATCGTTGACTATATTATTTATCATTCGTATAATATTTTCTTCTTTTCAATATATGTTTTTGTAGTTTGTTAAAAAATAATAATTTATTGATAAGTTTTAAATCTTAACATTCCTTTTGATGTATTAAAATTATAAAATTAACATTCTTGTGTGTTTTTAGTTTGTGATTTTTTAAATGCATCGCTATATTAAAAAAGTACCCTAATAAAGAGTGAAATACACTACATCACATAATTTTACAGAGGCCTATAGATTAAAGGGGTAAACATTTTAGCTCCCACTTCATTGTCACTCTCATTTATTGCATATATATAATTATAATATGATAAATAATTTAAAATAATTATATATTAATGATTTCCTTGTTTCAATTATATGATGTGGTTAATTGAATACTAGTACATGGCAATAAATTTGATAAGTAGAGCCTATGGACACAAAGTTTTCAAAAAATAATGAAGTAAAATAGGGTAAATATTTATCCATATACTTCATTTTGTTATTCATTATACTATTTTAGAATCTAATAATACTTGTCCTCTTATGAAATTAATAATTAATTTTATATTTAATTTCTAATTTATTCTTATCATTAATTATAGTCACTTTTCTATTATATTTTTCAAGATATTATATTTATTACTCTATCTGTTCACTTTTACTTGTCACTTTTTAACTTGACACAACCATTAAGAAAATAATTATTGATATAGATATTTTACCAAACTATCCATATTAAATGATTTTTAGTATTATGTCTTGAAAATGATTTGAAGAAAGAGTATTTAACGCGGTGGGTAAACATGGAAAAGTATTACTTATTGTCTTTTCTTGATATGTCAAAATGACTAAAAAAGTAACAAGTAAAAGTGAATGGAGGAAGTATATTCAAAGGTTAACATAATAAACTTACTTGTCTATTTATAATTTCTTAAAAATATACAAATTAATAGTAGACAAATATTGTTAGACAGAGGAAATAGAAGGTTAGCATCAAATTAATAAAGTTAATTTTAGCATTTAAATGTTTAAGCAAAAATACATGACGCTATTACGAAATTATGTACAATATATATTGATTTTAACATTAGATATAAGTAATTTCTTTGTATTAAATTATCCGTCGTAATTTTTAAAATAGTTACTTTAAATTATTTACTATTTAAACAGTTTAACAAAATTGATCAATTTTTTATTTGTATCCTTAATAATAAATGTACTTATAGATTACAAACACATGATAGAGTAAATATTTGATGAAAATAAATCATATCGTAAAACATGCATAAAATAAATAATCAAAATTTCCTTCTAATTAATATTTGTAAGAGGCATATGAAAAAACACGATAAATAGTTTAAGATAAAAAGAAAAACAAATTTCTATTATAACTTGAAGCAATAAAGTCATATATAGTGTTGTAATTTTAGTCTCAATTGGAATTTGGAACTAAATTGAGTAGAATAAATATTATAAAGTGTTGAAGACAAGAAGTTTTGTACTGCTTAAACCAGTGTGAAGATAGCTATAATATTTTTTTTTTTTTATTATCGCTTTATATGTTACTTAAAATTATATTGTTATATTTCATGATAATTTAATTTTAATTTATACTCAGTTCAAAATTCAGATTGAAATATAATATATTTTTTATATATGTTCATTCTATATTACGAACATATATCTTTCCTATAAAAAATAATTTATAAATATCTGTCTAATATTTTTTTTTTATATACTGATAATTGTTTGTCAACTATGACATAAATATAAATTAGGACACATTATATTTTAAAAGTTGAGTCGATAAACTCGTATATAATCAAAGCGTGAAAATAAAAATTCGTATATAAATGAAATAAACAAGATATGATATATATTTTATCTTCAACCTGAATTTTTTGTTGGAAAAATCAAATCTAATCGATTTTTTTATATGAATATTGAACACGGAATAGAAAACTAAAAATATAAGATATAATTATAGAAAAAATATAAATAGTAAGTATAAATATTTTGAGAGTTTTGGACCAAAAGAGGAAAACGAGAGCTTTCTCATTTGTTTTCTATATAGAAAAAAAAAAAAAGAACAAGTATATATATATATATATATATATCGTCAGAGAATTTTGCTTCTTCGATCTGTAAGTTAATTACTTCATGCATTAATTTTTGGTTTGATTTTACAATTCTGATGCGTTGAATTCAATCGACAATTTTCCAATTTTCGGCGATATTTTTGGGTTTGATTTTGGTGTTGTTGAGATCCGGCGAAAAAATTAGATCTTGCCGGTTTTGTGCTTCAATTCAATGCGGAAATTGTTGTTTTTCTGCAATTAATTGAACTTTTGAGGTCCGATCTGATACTTGTTAGCTCGATTTTGGAGTTTGATTGAGCGGAATTGTGTTAGGATTAGGGTTAGGATTTTATTGAGTAGTTTGATGGCTTCGAATCCTCCATTTTTAGTGGAGGATCAGACGGATGAGGATTTTTTTGATAAGTTGGTTAATGATGATGATGATGATGTTGGTTTTAATGCAACTACATCGTCAACGGGTTTGGGTTTGGGTGCGAGTGCGAGCTCGGTGTATGTTGATGGAAATGAATCTGATGAGGTTAAAGCCTTTGCTGATCTCAGTATAAGTGATGATGTTGATAGTGGAGTTGATACTGGGAAGAAGGAAGGGGAGAAAGTAGATAAAGGTGTTGATACCATTGCTAAACCGGGTTTGGTAGTTGAGGGGAAAAGAGAGAACAGTAGTGGTTCTTTAGTGTCATTGACTTCTGGAATGTCAGATGGTTTACTCGAATCCAGCAACGGTAATTTGGGGACTGAGGTAATTGATGGTAAGACGGAGAATCAGACCAGTGGGTCGAGCAATTCTGGTGTGAAGGAAGTTGGATGGGGTGCTTTCCATGCTGATCCAGTTACGAATGATGCTTCTGGGTTTGGATCCTACATGGACTTTTTCAGTGAATTGGGAGATAATAACAGTGATGCGACGGGAAATATTGGTGAGAATGTGAATAAGGGGTCAACTGTTTCGCCAGCTGAACAGGTTCATGACACAAAACAAGTTCATGAAACAGCGTATCTGGAGAATTCTAGTTCCTTAACACAGTGTCAAGATAGTTACGTCCATGATGCTACCGCAGAACAAGTTGCAGATGGACAGGATCTAAATAGTACCCAGTATTGGGAAAATCTTTATCCAGGATGGAAGTATGACACAAGTACCGGGCAGTGGTATCAGGTTGATAGTTATGATTCAGGAGCTAATATACAAGGAAGTACTGATTCTAATTTGGTTTCTGATTGGTCAGTTTCTGATGGAACGTCAGAGGTCTCGTACCTACAGAAAACTGCTCAGTCTGTATCTGGCAATGCAGCTGAGAGTGGTACCACTGAGAGTGTCACTAATTGGAATCAGGTTTCGCAGGTAAACGATGCTACTCAGAATCTGGCAAACTGGAATCAGGCTATGCAGGCAAGTGACAATAGGGGGACTGTGACTGACTGGAATCAAGCGACACTGGCTAGTGATGCAGGTGTTGTCACAACTGACTGGAATCAGGCCTCACAACTTAACAATGGGTATCCGTCACATATGGTTTTTGATCCTCAGTACCCTGGTTGGTATTATGATACAATTGCACTTGAATGGCGCTCGCTGGAGAGGTACACATCATCTGCCCAATCAACTGTTCAAGGTGAGAGCCAACTGGATCAGAATGGTTTGGCTTCAGTGCAGACTTCCTCTCACAATAGTGATCAAAGGAATTATGGTGCATACGGGCACAATGACAATAGTAGATTCCAAGAATTTAGCAGCGGTGGAGGAGATTACAACTGGTCTGGCTCTTTTGGTAATTACAATCAGAATCAGCATAGCTCAAATATATCGCAAAATGAAAATGTTGCAAAAAGTAACACTGTGTCAGAATATAGGGGGAACCAACCATTAGAGAACAACTACAACCATGATTTTTCTGCAAGCAGCCATCTTAATAGGCAAATCACTAATCATTATGAGGGAACAGTTCCATACAATGCAAACACAACTCAAAGTCAAAATGACCAACGTTTTTTCTCTGGTGGGGGTTTGGGTCAGCAATTTAGTCAGCCAACACTCCAGCAATATGAGCAGAAGCATTCCTCAAGTGATTACTATGGGACTCAGACCACAGCCAATTATTCACAGCAAGCATTTCAGAGTAGCCAGCAGTTTGCGCATGCTCCCACTGCAGGAAAATCATCTGCTGGCCGTCCACCACATGCTTTGGTCTCTTTTGGTTTTGGTGGAAAACTGATTGTGATGAAAGATCAGAGTTCTTTTGGGAACTCATCCTTTGGAAGTCAGGTTTGTGTTAAAATTGTTTCCTTTTTTGTCTTTCCCTGACATTTTAGGTTGCAGTACTCTTACTAATGATTGAAAGTATTTCTGCATGGTGGATAAAGAATCCTGTAGGAGGTTCAATATCTGTGCTCAGTTTGATGGATGTTGTGTCTGAGAGAGTTGATAGTTCAAGTCCTGTGATGGGGGCATGTGACTATACCCGAGCTTTGTGCCAACAATCATTCCCTGGTCCGCTAGTTGGTGGAAGTCCCAGTATCAAGGAGTTGAATAAATGGATTGATGAGAGAATTGCAAACTCTGAACCTCGTGACTTGGATTACAGGAAAGGCGAAGTTTTGAGGTTGCTTCTGTCATTGCTAAAAATAGCATGTCAATATTATGGGAAACTCCGTTCTCCTTTTGGTACCGATGCTGTGTTGAAGGTAAGATTTGAAATTTTGTAGGAATAACATGCATGTATTTAGTTATTGATTTGTTTGTTTTAACCTTTCAAAACGAACTGTTGGTTGAAATCAAGCTCTTGCGCAACTAAGTAAAGTTTATTCCATCTTATTGTTTTCTGTTTGTGTTGCCTGTATAGGCATATTAACTCCTTTCACTTCTAATGCATTTTGATATCTCCATTTATCCTAGACTTGCTTTAGTTGGGTTTATAGAATTAGATGTCACCTTTATCAACTGAAAGACTTGATAAATGCTTTTACTGGTCAAAGTTTATTGGATTATGAAAACTTCATGGTATAAGCACACTCTGACTTTTATAGCTTCTCATGCGTCTTACATTTTTTGGGTCTAACATACCTTTGGCTTTTTAGATAGATTGTTCTCTATATTTTGAATTATTTGAGTTGATCACCTACATGATGTGTGCATCTCCCCCAAGCTTAAGAAATTCAACTGGCTTTTCTTCCCTATATGATGAGAGCATTAGGTAGGAAACAAGAAAGAAAATCTAGTAATGGATGTTGACTACAGTTAAACAAATTAATAATAGAGGTAGTAGTAGCCCTGCTCCACATATAATTACCAAGAAGAAACCATGATTAGGCGCTTGCGTCACCACGTGAGCAGAGTTGTGAAGTAGGTCAGATATTGGGCACTGAAAAGTTCACTTTAGTTCGGCTGCATTCTCTACATCACTGTCTATCTCAAAGTGTGACTGGAGGTTTCGGAGACATGTTTCTTTTTCATTTTATTGTGTTCTCTTTGATGATTTTCACTACAGAAGTACATGAAGTCTCGAGTTCATCGTCTTTTGAAGAGATCTTTTTCTAGAATTAACACCATAGATTTTGGTATTGTAATACCTTATAATAACCAGGAAAAAGTATTGAAGTTCTAGTTGTTATAATAATTTTGGCATACTTATGTTCTTCACATTATTTGGTTAAATTTGGCGAAGTTTGCTAAACTTGTTTTTTCACGGTTCATTTTTACCTTGTCAAAAGAAATTACGTGAGAGAATATCTTCCTTTCCTTAATGCATTCTAAAGTTTTCATCTTGGACGAATGCATTCTAAAGTTTTCATCTTGGACGACCATCTATACCCTGATAGCATGAAAATAGCTCCTGTCTAATTTTATTTTCACCAAAATCAACAATCTCAGTAGCTGTTGCTAATTTTGTTCTGCTACTTGAACAGGAAAGTGATGTTCCAGAAACAGCAATAGCCAAATTGTTTGCATCTGTGAAGAGGAATGGGGTGCAAGCCAATCAATATGGCTCTCTCGCCCAGTGCTTGCAGCAATTGCCCTCTGAAGGACAGATGCAGGTAATCTTAAACAACTTTCTGTTCTTAGTTTCTATTTTAATTGTTTACTAAATCAGCCAACCCTTTTTGTTATATGCTTCAAGGCGACAGCTGCTGAGGTTCAAAGTCTTCTAGTATCTGGAAGAAAGAAAGAAGCATTACAATGTGCACAAGAGGGGCAGTTGTGGGGGCCAGCTCTTATTCTCGCTGCACAGCTTGGTGATCAGGTTTGTTTGGTTCTCCGCAGTCCTTTAGCCCCCACCCTCTTCATCCTCCGCTCTTTCTTCTCTTAATATATCTTGATTTCATGCGTAATTGCAGTTCTATGGAGAAACGGTGAAGCAAATGGCACTTCGACAGTTGGTAGCAGGGTCACCTCTGCGGACACTGTGCCTACTAATTGCTGGTCAACCGGCTGATGTCTTTTCTCTAGATTCTAGAGCTCACAGTGGCATGCCTGTTGTAAATGCGGTTCAGCAGCCTGCACAGGTTTTGTGTTCATAACTTGTTACAAACAGTTAGTATTCATTAGCTTTTTTGCTGCCTTTTCCCCCTTGAACTCATTTTTTTAATGATTGTCTAATCCCCCGGAATTGAGCCTTTTAAGGGGATCTTGCCATTGATATGCTCTTATTATCTTCATTCTATAGAGTATTATCATTTTTGTGTATTTATAAACATAGTATCATAATCGTTCTTTGACTTTTAAAGCTTCAACAGAAAGAGCTCATAAAACATTTTAGTGTGTACTGAAAGGCTGATTGTGATAAAAAAAAGGGGACATGGAGCATGGCTATGTATATTTTGATCCGTGGAATTTCTATAAGGCTGATCTTTTGAAGTCCAGGTACTTCTGTTTGGTTGGAGATAAGTAAGGTGTGGGCATTGGGGTGCAAATCTTAGCAGAGACAAAAAGGAGAAAAAGGAACTTGTTCCTATCCACCTAAGTGTTGGCAGATCCAGTTCCTCGATATCTATGCTGGTGGGGATACCCGGTGGAATAGTCAAGGTGGCCTCCGTGATTTTAAAAAAAAGTTAGGTGTGGCCATTGTTCTGTAAGACGTGCAGAGCTTTGATGATGAGTTGGGTGGGGGCATTGTTCTGTCAGAGGTGCAGAACCTTAATGTACCCACACATGTTTTAATAGCTACCCTTAACCGTTATGTTTGTTTGTGAATTTTATTTGAGGTCCGTCTTGTTATGTTTTGACGTTGTGATTTTCGTTTTATTAGGTAACACCATAGATTGTAAGTGGATCACTTTCTCTTGTTTTCCCGTTTCTTTGGAGGGTGTTATGTCTAGATATTGACTATCTGCTCATTTTTTTAGAAAAAGGGAAAAAGGACAATTATACCCCTGAACTATCGCAGATAGTCTCCGTCATACTTTTGGGACATTGGTGTCCTTGCCGTCCAAAAAACTAGAGCATATATACCCTTTATACGGAAGGACATACACGTGTCATAATCTTATCCACCGACCGACAATTGTTAAATAATGGATCGATGGATAAGATTGCGCCACGTGTCCCTATTTAGTCTTCCGTTAGAGTAAATATGCTCTAGTTTTTGGATGGCAGGTGCACCAATGTCCCAAAAGTATGACGGAGGGTATCTGCATACCATTTACGATAGTTCGCGGGTATATTTGTACTTTTTCCCTTAAAAAATGTTGACTTTTGTTGTTTTCTTCCCTAGTTTATTGCTTGTTAAAGATTTTAGGATAATACCTTCTTTGGATTATCACCTTATTTTGATTTCTTCTATTTATCCTAGTTTGGTGCCAATATCATGCTGGATGACTGGGAAGAGAATTTGGCTGTGATTACTGCAAACAGAACGAAGGATGATGAACTGGTGCTTATTCATCTCGGTGATTGTTTGTGGAAAGAGAGGAGTGATGTATGTCTTGTGCCTTGTTTTTCTTTTATATTACTCTCATTCAGTGCATTGCCTTTGATTTTGTTGTCTGCTTCTTACATACATCTTCTAAAAAAAATGATCTAGATTGTTGCTGCACACATTTGCTATCTAGTGGCTGAAGCAAACTTTGAACAATATTCAGATACCGCAAGATTGTGTCTTGTGGGTGCAGATCACTTGAAATTCCCCCGAACTTATGCTAGTCCAGAGGCTATTCAGGTGCTGCTTACTTCTAGTTATTGTGCATTTTCTAGTCATATGAAGAAATGTGAAACATCTTATGCCACAGCCTGCATATTCACTCATGTAACTGTATGTGCTACTGGTTAACACGGGTTTATCGCTTGACTGATCAAATGCTTGTATTGACAGAGGACAGAGATTTATGAATACTCAAAGGTGCTGGGGAATTCTCAATTTGTTCTCCCTCCTTTTCAACCATATAAACTTGTGTACGCACACATGCTAGCTGAAGTTGGGAGGATATCAGACGCATTAAAGTAAGTATACAAGTTTTTTGTTCAGCATGTTACTTGAGATCCTTTCAGCTGGTTCCTTAGTGTTTTTAATTTTAGGTACTGTCAAGCATTGTCGAAATCACTTAAAACTGGCCGAACCCCTGAGACGGAAACGCTGAGACAGTTAGTGTCATCTCTTGAGGAAAGGATTAAAACTCACCAACAGGTACCTTTATATCCTCTCACTCATCTATGTTGGATGATTGTCTCAGAGATACTTATGGTGGAACTTTCTGCTTACAGGGAGGGTTCTCCACAAATTTGGCTCCTGCAAAATTGGTTGGTAAATTGCTGAACCTTTTTGATAGCACGGCTCATCGTGTTGTTGGGGGCTTGCCACCACCGATGCCAACAAGTGGTAGTTCACAAGGGAATGAACATCATCATCAGTTTGTGTCGCCTAGAGTCTCAAGTAGTCAATCAACCATGGCAATGTCATCACTGATCCCCTCAGAGCCAAGTAGTGAATGGGCAGCTGATAGCAGTAGAATGACGATGCACAATAGAAGTGTTTCAGAGCCTGACATTGGGAGAACTCCAAGACAGGTGTCTTATTCTGTTTCTCTGTAAAAATTACGTTGGACTGTATCTATCTAATCTGGCTTGAAAAGAGGAGTTTGTTGTGAATTTGTGTTGGATCAGGCTGACTCATCAAAGGACGCAAGCTCAAGTAACACAGGAAGCAATGCATCAGGAGCTGGAGGGATATCACGCTTTCGTCGCTTTGGCTTTGGCTCCCAGCTTCTCCAGAAAACTGTTGGGTTAGTACTCAAACCCCGTCAAGGCCGTCAGGTAGATATTTATTTTTCTCTCATCTTTGTCGTTTTCTAGATTGTAGTCCTCACAAAATTTGATGTCGACACTTGTTTCCTTTTGTCTCTTGATCCCTTGTAGGCAAAATTAGGTGATTCGAATAAATTTTATTATGATGAAAAACTTAAAAGATGGGTAGAGGAAGGCGCTGAACTTCCTGCTGCAGAACCACCCCTTGCACCTCCACCAACCGCTCCTGCTTTCCAGAATGGAGCGCCAGATTATAATGTGAAGAGTGTATTGAAAAGTGAAAGTCCTATATGCAACAATGGATTTCCTGAAATGAAGAGTCCCACTTCTTCTGATAATGGTGCTGGAATTCCACCTCTTCCACCTACCTCCAACCAATTCTCTGCTCGTGGTCGTATGGGTGTTCGTTCAAGGCAAGTGATTTTTGTGTGTTAATTATTTACATATGAAATGGTTGGACCAGTAGACTGATAAAAAAAATTGTACCAGTAGAGACCTAGTATGGTCAGTGATATCTTTGGACTGCAATAAGAGTAATCCTCCCTACCTGATTGAACCTTTTGATGGCTTAGGCAAAACAGCCATTTACTTACTTGGTCTGCTCCTGAAAGAGGATTTTAAACTGGCCAGAGTAATACTTGATAAGCTCCTATGTGTCAAATTAACAATTTTTAGTGTATGAACCTACCTGATTGTCATGCTTTTTATAGTATTTTGACATGGCTTCTTCACTTCCCTTATTTCTTTTTCCGAACTGCTTTGAACTGTTTTTCCTTTAGTGGGAGTGTCTACCAGAAGCAGCCTCTCTACCTCCAAGATAGGTAAGGTACACTCTACCCTCCAGGGATCCCACTTTGTGGGAATACATGGGGTATGTTGTGTTACACATCCACCTGATGAGACACTGGTCCAAAAAATATTATCGAGCATTTATCACTTTTGTCTATTAGTTATGGTGGCTCCAGGATCAAATTTGATTTGACAGGTTCGTTTAACAATGTAAGAAATAATCTATCACTGGAAGTGATGCAGAAGCAATGGTTTCAAGCCTACTTTAGTACTTCATCTGATCATGTACTAGGGCTTTCATACAGAAAATGGATACAAAGAATAGGTCACCGAAAGGCTATAAGTGCATGTGGTGCTCTCTTCTATAACTCAATTGTAAAAGCTGACTGGCTTCTCTTCCTTCTTTTGACAGGTATGTTGACACATTCAACAAAGGTGGTGGTAACCCAACCAATCTATTCCAGTCACCATCTGTTCCTTCCATAAAGCCAGCTACCGCTGGCAATGCCAAGTTTTTTGTTCCCGCCCCGATGTCCCCTGTTGAAGAGACGGGGAACAGTACTTTCAACGAGCAAGAAACTTCAAGCAATAGTGAGAGTGATTCAGTTTCTGCTGTTAATGGACCAACCCATTTCCCTGCACCAACATCAAGCGCTGCGCCTATGCAAAGATTTGCAAGCATGGACAACCTCTCCAATAAAGGAGCTGTTGCTAGCTCTCTATCAACTAACTCCCGTCGAACTGCATCATGGAGTGGCAGCTTTCCTGATGCTTTATCCCCAAATAAATCTGAAATAAAACCACTGGGTTCTAGATTGAGTATGCCTCCGTCGTCATTCATGCCTAGTGATGTTAATTCGATGCATTCCTCAACGAATGGCGGCAGTCTCAGTGATGATCTTCATGAAGTAGACCTGTGACGCAACAAGATGTATATACCAAGTTTTGCTCGTCGTCATGGTATCCTGCTCGGAATCTCTTCACTTTGGTGGTAAACAGTTAAGTATGTGGTCAATGAAGATGGAAAATCCTTTCCTGTCTTCTCACACCACAAATATACCCCCTTTTCACTCTTTTTTTTTTTTTAGCTACTTTTTGTTAGATCAGTTGTATGTTGAAAGCAAATGGTTATTTAGCTGTAGGGATATAGGTTTTTATTTCTTTTATCCCTCTTTACACCTGCTGTTAATTGTTATTATAAACACAAGGGAAGTGGTTTAGAGAAACATTGTACAGTTGAAATATTCATTCATTGAGGAAACGAACTTTCATTTCATAAAAAAATCAATTGAGGTTATAATCTTATTGAAAAAGACTTGTCCAACTTTTAAGAAAATAATATGTTTCTCATATTGGTATATTATAATTATATGTAAAAGTGAATGCTTATACAAAAATAAATTGTTGCAAATGACTTTGTCATAAAACATATAAACTGCTACTATTACAATTGTTCCAAAAATGAAGAAACAAATACTATCTAAATATCACATTCATTCTAGTATGTTTTTCAGACTGAAAACAGAGCAAATGTTTGAAACATCCCTTGAGTATGTTGCAGCAGCAACATTGGCGGTGGTTGATAATGACAATTCAAATATTGGCTCTCTCTTTCTCTCTTCCACACTAAATTAAGCAAATTTCTGCCGATCTCAAACGACATAAAAGCATCAATAGCAGCATATTCAACTTGTTCATACACCAATTCCTCAGCATCCCACTTACTCAATGTCACATTCTTTGGCTTCTCCATCACTTTCCCAACTACCTCTTTTGCCATTCTCTTCAATCCCATCTTCCCATACACTTCCTCTCCGTAAACCGACAATGCCAATCGATTCAAATCCACAGTATTCGACACAAATAACTTATGATCGCGAAGCAATTTCTCCGCGTCTCCTTTGACCCCGACTCCAACAAACTTAACATTGGGATCTCCAAGGAACTTGGCGAGGAATGCTGGAAGGCCGTCTCTATGGAGGAGTTGGAAGAGTAAGCAACGCCGTCCTACACAAAGCTGGAGAAGAGCGACAGGGTGATTTTCGTCAGGCTTGAAACAGGGCAGCCACTCGATATCAAGACCAACTAAAAGCTTGTGGAGTCTCCGGCGATGGAGATGCACAGTTTCTAGAACCCAGTCATTAACAACGACAACGTTGTTGGTGACAATCACTTGGATTTCATCACCATAGAATTCGATTCCGTACATTTTCGCCATTGAAAAAAAAAAACCAAGTATTAGAAGTAAGTAAATTGTGAGTAGAATTCACATAATGCATCTATATATACACGAAAAGTTTCCTAATTAATATTGGATTGGAAAACAAATCCCAACAAAATAGAGTAAATTTTTTGGAAAATTTCCTAATTTCTATGTAAATACGCGCAATTAAATAAACCTAACAACAGTTTCCTAATTTGTATGTAAATACGCAATTAAAAAAGAACCTAACAACAGTTTCCTAATTAACATTTGTTTGGAAAATAAATTTTAACAATATAAAGTTTTTAGCAAGTTTCCTAATTTCAAAATACGCACAATTAAAAATAAGACGTAATACATAAATATGTTCTTTAATTTGGCTTCAAATCACATTTATGCCCTTTAACTTTGGATGCGCTCAAGTAGACACTTAAACTTCTATAAAGTTTAACATTTTCTACTGTAAGGGTGTATATGACCGGGTTGGTTCATGTTTTTTAAGTATCAAACCAAACCATTTGTGTTGGATTTTTGAATTTATAAACCAAATTAAACCAATAAAACTCAGGTTTTTCAACTTCGGTTTTTTTTTTTTGGATTTTTTGGATTTTTGGGTTTTTTCAGGTTTTTCCACTAAAGTAATTATACATATAATTTACTTGTACTTCAAATATTTGTTTAGTCCTACCATAATGCAACTATATAAGTTTTTTTTTTAAGAAAATAGCACAATATGAAATGCTTAATGACACTAAAATATCCAACAAAAAATAATAATAATAAAATCGCGTAAAACAAATATTTCAAATTAATAAGTCATAATGAAATTGATCATAATTTAGAAGTACTAAATCATGCTAAAATAAGTACAATAAGTATTAGTTACGTGACTAAATGTTAAAAGAATGTAAAATTAGATTATGTATTTTAATTGTATAAACCTATGTAAAACTAAAAAATGAATATTCAATATTATTCTCATTCTTAGTGTTGAATTGATTTTCTCCTTTTGCATTAGTATTAATTTGATTTTGATTTAACATTTATTATAATTACCAACATGTATGGACTATAATCTTTATTGGATCATTAAGAATTCTAACTTTAAAATAAAAAATAAATATATTAAAAGATAAAAACTATGAAAAAGTATAAGAAATATTTATAAATATATCAAGGTAAATATTTTTACGTATAGAATAAAAAATTTAAAATTATATATATAATGTCGGGTTGGTTTGGTTTCGTTTTTTTGTTTTTAGTTGAAACCAAACCAACCCAAATATAGTCGGATTTTTTTTCCAACACCAAACCAAGTCAAACCAAACCACTAGTCGGGTTTTTTTCCGGTTTAATCCGATTTGCGGTTTGGTTCGATTTTCGATTCGATTTTGTATACCCCTATGTCTTACATAGCAGAGCCCGGAACCAAAAGGGTAAAAAAAAAAATCAAAATTTTTAAAAGGACAATTCAATTAATTATAATACCAAAAGGGCAATTTTTTTTAACACCGTTTAAATAAGGTCTCTTAACATAAGGCTCAAAAAATAATGAGCCTTACAAGACTCAAAAATCACGAGTCTTTTAAGACTCAGCCGCCTTTGAGCCTTGCAAGACGACTTTAAAGGTACTGAGCATATAGGATAGAGTAAAGTTGAAATAATATATAACTGAACAGGCATAAAAACAAATATAATATGATCTGAACATAATATACTGAATGCTGAGATAACTGAATGCAGTGACCAATTTAAATTAGCCCACCTTTAAATTAGCCCAATTTACTTGTGATTTAAACTTTAATTAACCATGGGTAATTAGTTCTCATCTTTTAAAAAAGACAAATAACTTAATTGGATATAATTAACTTGAGCTTAGCTAGAAAAAAAAAATCAAACTTTAACATCATTTTTTCTCCGAAAATTTAAAGAACTTGTTGAATTCACCAATAATAAGAGTTTTAGATTCTTAATAACTCAGTCATGAAGATAGGGATTAAACTTGTTATTCACTGGTTATTACCGGCCTCCCAACGGGAAAGAGATTATAAAATGGGAAATTAAACCTTCAATAATAATGAAATTTATGTAACTAACTAACTGAACTACGAAGATTGTTGTAGATATAATTACAAATCATGTTTTGAAATTAAAATTTTATTTGTACATGCAATTTGAATTTATCAAGTCCTATTTTTTAAAATAAAAATAAAATTTTTATAATTTGTGAAATCTTATCAAATAAGCAAATCATAGTAAACAAGATAAGAAATGTCCTAAAATGTCGAATTAATAATCACATATCTCCATGTTTTTTTTTGGGATAAGCCATAAGTATATCCTTAGATTATGACCGATATTTTAGTGGTGTATTTATTCCATTTTAAATTAATTTAAGGTGATAATAGGACTCAAGTTAAGTTTAACTATTTCTATGAGATTTCAATTATAATTTAGGAAGATACTTATGTGTTATCCCTTTCTTTTATAAATAAATATTTATGAGTATATATTATTACATACTTTTAAATTCACAAAAGCTTACAAAATTCACTAATCCAATAAATCAACAATAGTAGTATTAGTTATTGTGTCATAAAAATCCTTCTACATGTTACGCCAATCTCTTCACGTCGAACGAGAGTGTTTTTTTTGTGAAATGTAAAATTATGAGTCCAGTTTTATATTTATAAAAAAAATTATTCACAATTTGGAATTCCAAATTCTATTATTATTTTTTATTTTGGACAATTTGAGAATTGAAATCATGATTGAAGTTGAAGTTGAAATTTTGTACAAATTTCATAACAAACACTGATTTGAAATTTTCAACTTTACGTGGGGCGAGTTTGTTCTTTTCCTTTCTCGTTCTTATGTTACTTTTGCTTTGTTATCACTTACTCTGGGTCTTTTTATTAGTTAAATCATTTACTCTGATGTTCTCATTTTTATTAAGTGTAGTTATTTATGTTTTCATTTTCATCAAAGTATAATTATTTTATGTATTTAACTCATTTGATTTAAATTTATATGGTATTGTTGAAATTTTGAGATTCAAATTTTCAAATTATGATTGGGAATTTGAAAATATTAACTATACCTTGTTAATTGTATTGTTTTAGTCGTTGCAAATTTAAGCAATCAAAAGTCTCACCTATAACAAATTTTATAACGTAATTGTATTTTTTGAAAAAATAATGCAACATCATATGTATCTAGCGAATATCTCATATAAAATGCATCATTTCAAACTCAATTTTTTTTTTGCAGGATCAAATTTATTATAATTTGGAATTGGAACGTAATTTTGATGGAATAATAAAAAGAAATATTAACTTGTGTTGCTGAGCGGGTGGACGCCGGTTGAATGCAGAGCGAGTGGATGTTGGTGAAACTCAGCAGTGGCGGAGTCAGGATTTTCAATAAGGAGGTTCAAAGTTCGTAGAAATAGACGCGCGGAGCAGTCGAAGGGGGTTTAACATCTACTATATATACATAAAATATTATTTTAGCCATGTAAAATAGTATAATTTTCTATCAAAGGGGGTTCGGATGAACCCCCTTGTACCTAAGGTGGCTCCGCCTCTTGGTGAAAGTTTTTATGCGCAGTGGCGTAGTTAGAAATCTATGAAGGATGTTTAAAAATCTCATAGCTGGTAAAAATAATTTAACGAATGGGTGTACTTAAATTTTGTTAATCAAACTACATAAAATTAATGATTAATTTTTAATTAAAATATACCAAAATTTTTAAAATCAAACTACATAATATTTAGCTTTAATGTTCACGTTTATTTGATAGGATGTGAACAAACAAAGAAAAAGAGAGAGATATTTCAGTTTAGAGTGAAATCACTTTTATACTTTAAGATTTCACAAACCTTTGACGACTAACAAGTAACAACGAGAAATGAAAAATAAAGAGTAGTTACAAACGAGTTAGAATTTGCTTATTAACTTTAAATTAAATAATTACTTTTAAATTCTATTTAAATTTCTAATGAAAAGAAAAAAAAAGAATTTTCTTAATAACTTTAAATTAAATATTACTTTTAAATTTTATCTAAATTTTTAATGAAAAGAAAAAAAATCAAAGTCAAATCACGAGAAGTGAACCCGCGCATTGCAAGAGCTGAATGACTAAAACCGCTGACCTAAAAAACTTTATTATTCTTCGAGGGTGTCCAAAATGTGTTATTTAACCATTTAAACTATTATTTTATTTATAAATACGGTGTAATTTTCTAACGAAGGGGGTCCAATTGGACACCGTAGCCAAAGGGTAGCTACGCCCCTGCTAATGCGGCTTGGGGTGGATTAATATTTTACGGATAGAAATAAAAGTTGTCTCGCCTCACCCCATTGTCGTCGCTACTTATGGTCAAAAGCCTAGCTACTAGTAATATTTTGGGATAAGGATTTGAAAAATATCCCAATTTAATCTGATCGAATTTACTGTTATGATACTAAACTTTCATAAGGATCTATTACCTTTCTAGACTATTTAATACAGTATTTTAAACATATATATTTGCCCACGTAGACATAAATATAATGCAAAATTATAAATAGTAATGTGTCCACGTGGGTACATATATACCTTAAAAATACACTATTAAATAGTTCAGGAGTAAAAAATACACTATTAAATAGTTCAGAAAGATAATAGGTACTCATGAAAGTTTAATATCGCAGCAGCAAATTCGACTAAAATTAAAGTATTTTTCAGCACCTTATCCCTAAAACATTTCTCTATTTCAAATTGGGATGGAATTTGAGTTCTATCCTCCCTGTGTATGTTGTTCATTTAGATCATTGAAGAGATTTAAGCTTGGTCAAAGTTCTAATTTTTTTATTTATTTCTGGAATATATTACATAAAGAATACATTTACACTTGTCATTTTCAAAAAACTAATATATTATTAAAATCTAATATTAGTGTCAATATCGTGTATGTGAGATTTTCTCTAACGTTTCTACATTGATATCCATATGATTACTTCCACTATTGTCCTCTAGACCAAGTGAGACCTTTATATACTATCATAAAAATAACTTTTAGCGATAATAAATATTAACATTAATAAAGAGTGCTAATTTTTTACTGACATTAGTTAAGTGATATTAGAACCAATGTCGAGAAAGGTTTTACGGACATATACAAAAAGTGTTAATTGTCATTATTATTTTTTTTCCAAATAGATTTCAATCTGTAATTGCCTGAGAAATACAGTGTATGTTATTACAAAAACAGGCGTAAAGATTGAGAGATTACCGTAATTGATAGAGGAATACAATGCTTTTCAAGGGCATATTTCCATATGTAATTGTTTAATGACTACATTGCTTGTTAAGATAGGTTTCAGTACAAAAATGCTGAAGAAATATAGTGTTATTACAGTTTATTTAATTCATAATTGACAGAGGAATACAATGCCGTAATTGATAGAGTTATTAGCCGTAATTGTCGCTAAAAAACATATTTATTTACGATTAAAAAATAATTACCGTTATTAGCAGATTGACAAGTAATTTATCTTATTTTAAGATTATAATTTTCACAGATTTAGGTATTTAGGTTATCTGAAACAATAGACATGAACGTCTCAACTAGGGCTTTAAAGTCAAACTTTAACAAAACTTTTTTTTTGTTTGGACAAGTACATAAATCGGCAAGCATTACATCTATAATTTTATATAATTATGAATTTGTTGCTACAGTTTGATGAGACAGTTGCTACAGTTTAATGAGATTTGCTACGAAGAATCACAGATATTTCTATAAGTCTTATTAGTTATATTAATTTGTATATATTTCTATATTTGTATATATATAGAGGGGCGGACCCACATAGAAGGTATTGGGTGCTTAGCACCCATTAACTCCGATTAAATTTATATATGTTCATAGTATATACAGAAGAATGGATATAATTAATTCTTGAGCACCCATTAATCAAAACGATTGATGAGCTCTTTGGTTCTCAGATTTAAGTTAAAGCTTGCACTGATGTCCTCAAGTACGAGGGTTTGAGTCTAGGTGAATACTTTGTTAACATTTTTACTCTTCTCTTCTTTTATACCTTTTCACTCCTATTTGTTTGTTTGTTTTTTCCTTTTACGTGAAAGAAAATAAGCACCCATAACCTTTAAATTCTGAATCCGCCACTATATATAGAGAGTTTCATTTATGATATTTTGATTCTATATTTATTTATTTATTTATTTTTATTGTATATTATTTTTATGATATATTGTCACCCACAATATTAATTAATCATATCCAAGCAGAGGTAAGACAAGAGTTTTATACAAATCATATCTAAACTTTAGGACAAGAGATTTTCTCTCACGAGACTCTTAAATAGGCTCATCCAAGTCTTCTATTTAGTATCAATATCAATATATTAATATTAAAGAAAAAATTAAATATCTAAGCAAACTTAACTATTATATTTACAATACATATTTATTGTTTTAAATACCTAACATAGTTATACTTGGAATTTTATAATAAATTTCTCCCTCTCTATCCTGCCCAAGGGCAAGGGTGTGAGAAAATCAAATCGATCGATAAATTAAATAAAAAATAATCCTATTAATTTATTGTTATTATATTATTGGAGTAATAGTTTTAATGGTTTTATAAAAAAAATATCAGGTTATCAATTTTTTTTTTGATTTTTTAATATTAGATTATTGAGTAAATTGATAACCTAATAAGAATGTAGTAATTTATAACTTTACCCATACAACTAATACTTTCCAAACGATAATATTAGTTGGGAATGAGGTACTATCACTGACACTTTTCAGTTAGCTTAAATTCATTGCGCAAGAAATACATGCCCTTGAAAATGAAGCACCAAACATAGTGGAAGAAAAAGCAAAATCCTTTAAACATATTAGGAAATTTTCGAGTTAATAACTTTGATGGTCACTCAACTATCAATTGTTTTCACAGAAAATCACTCAACTTCCATTTCCAACTCAAAAGTCACTCAATTATAACTTCTTTGCACAGAAAGTCATTCAACTTTTATTTTCAACTCAAAAGTCACTCAACCTATTTTATTGTTATTTTCATTAAAATTTAGTGACATAGAATTTAATTATTAACCAAAATTTTAAGAATCGAATATACCCATTTAATGACCCGCTCCATTTAATCCGACCCGCTAAAAAGATAATATTGAACATTTTATTTTAGAGAAAATTAGCAAACTAGTCACAATCCCTAACTTAATTAGTGAAAACATCTACACTTTAAAATAATTATTGAAAATGTCAAAATGTCAATATTTTAGAAAGTAATTTGTATCCAAATTTATTTCTCAAAACAGTCCAACATTGAATCAAATTCTACATCTATTATCCATTTACACTTCTTCCTATGCTTTAATACCATTAAATTTATTTTTCATCTTTCACTTTTCAATTTTTTTTTCTCTTTCATCAACTTTTCAGTTTTCACCATCCCATCACTCACTTTTCTTTTTTTTTTTTTCTTTCATCAAAATTTCAGCATTATTCTTTCTCATTGTTGAAGAAGAACAAATTATTCAAGTTCATAGCAATTTGTTCAGATCTATCAATTAATTAAGAAATCTCTCAATTGATAAATGTATTTTTGAAGTCATCATTTATTTTGCGAGATTTTGTTTTCAAAATTACACATTATGTTGAATTTTTGAATTATATGTATTGAGGATTTTCCGTAATTTTTTTTAAATTTTTATGTGAGTTTGTTAACATACTCATCAAATATTTATGTATTTCAGATTTTTAGTATTTTAAATAAAAAAATTCGATCTTTTTTATGATTTGTTTTTATATTTCAGATTTAGTAAAATCAACATTAGCATTTAGGTATTGAGTTGTTTCGCAAAAGTATTTGAAAGTATTTTGAATGTTCTGTAGTTTGTAGTCAAATTTGTTTTTACAAAAGTGATAATCCAAATACAAATCTGTAGTTTGATTATTTAAAATTGTGAATGAATACGAAATCAAAGATAAACTAGTTGGTATAAACATATAATGAGCAAAATGAAATACAAAACTATTTGACTGATGCAATTAGGATGAATACATATATAATGAATGCATAAATAAACTGTATTTTGGCTATTTATAGTTGAGAATGAATACAAAATCAAAATATAAATATAAAACTTTATGGTATACATTAGGACGAATACGAAATCAAATCTAAATACAAACTTTATGGTATACATTAGGATGAATACAAAATCAAATCTAAATACAAATTATTTGGTATACAAAGTGATATTGGAAATAAGCAAAATAAAATACATATGTAAGATGGATGAATACCTATACCATGAACATACATGAGTATTGTATTCTGAATACCGGAAATTTCTTAAAGGAGATACATAAACTTCATAACCTTAACATGATAGCCAAATAACTTCATAAAATTTAGACATTTTTAAAGATAAATTATAATTTCATAACGTCAAAATGATGCCTTAGTAGAATAAACTGCTTCAAATATGATAATGTATGGTAAATAAACATTTTACAAACAAACAAAAAAATTAAGAAAATTAAATATTGATTTTTTAGAACAATGGTGATAGGCGTGTTTTTTAGAACATGGTGAAAGAATAAGAAAGAGATGGAAGTTGGTGTATTTTGATAAATTGTCAATTAGTTCTTTGTTTTTAATTTTTGTAACTAATAAGACTTTTAAGTAATTATCTCTTTTTAATATTTTTCTCTCCCCTTAATTTCTCCTTTCTGTTTTTAACAATTGTTTCTTTTTTGGACATTTTTACTAAATATTGAAAGTATTGACAATGAGTCCTATTAAATGTTAAAATATTGACATTTTAAAATTTTTTCCTTTATTTTACTATTACTTTCCTAAATCATTCTCCCTTGTCTCCCACATTCTTTTAGTGATTTAATGGTAAAATAAAATGTTTAATGTTCAGTGGGGAATGAATTAGAGAATTAATGGTAAAATAAAATGTTTAATATTATATTTTTAGCGGGTTGAATTAATGGACGAATCATTAAATGGTTTAAATGGATATATATTGATTCTTAAAATTTATGTTAATAATTAAAATTTTATGTCACTAAATTTTAATGAAAAAACAATTAAATAGGTTGAGTGACTTTCTTTGCAAAGAAGTCATAGTTGAGTGACATTTGAGTTAAAAATGAAAGTTGAGTGATTTTATGTGCAAAGAAATGATAGTTGAGTGATTTTATGTGCAAAGAAATGATAGTTGAGTGACTTATGAGTTGAAAATGAAAGTTGAGTGACTTTCTGTGAAAATAATTGATAGTTGAGTGACCATCAAAATTATTAACTCGGAAACTTCCTATTAAACCAACGTGCAGAAGTTTTGCGTTTGAATACAAACAAAGAAAAGGTATGACCAATATTTATAAAACTAGTATGTAAATAACTACCAAACATAATTTAAGGTCACAAATATAATTTATCAAAAAAATTAATTCAAGTCATATACAAGTTGATAAAATGACTGTGCTTGAACTATGAGACTTGAGAGGTGTCTGATATTCCGATATCTTTCTCTTGATCAATATGATTCCTTATTTAGATTCCTAGTGTGCAGACCGATAAAATAAAAAGTCAATTTCCTATTTATTAGGGATATAAATTAAGTGACATTGAAAACCAAAATTCAATTTCAAGTGACGATTTTATAAACTAAATAATCTACTCTCAAACATGTCATTTCAATTGAAAAAAACTTTTTTGTGTGACACATCTTATAAGTAGAATATATATATATTCTACTTGGTGTTTATTACTTGTAGATTCTAATACTTATTTTATGTCGCTCTTCTCCAGCTTTGTGTAGGACGGTGTTGCTTACACTTTCAAATTGCAAACTAATTTCAAATATAAGTCGGAGTTTGGATAGAATTTAGAATTGTGATTTCAAATCAGAGTTTATATATAAAGAAAATTGCATAGAATTTTAACTTCAATCATGATTTCAAATCTCAAATTAATATAACTAATTCATAGTAAATTTCTTTAAATTGTAGCGACGATTCATATTTATATAAAGTTATAGTTGTAATGCTTGCCAAATCGTGTAATTTTCCAAGAAAAAAAAATTGTTATGAAGTTTAGCTTTAAAAACTTCCAAATTTATTGAGACGACTATATTTATCGTGTGGTGTGACATAACCTAAATCTATAAAAAAATATAATCTTAAAATAAGATAAATTACTTGTCAATCTGCTAACAAATACATATGATTTACTAAATTATTTACCGTGATAATATATATAATGAGTATAAACTTAAATATAAAGGAAACATTTCCATTTTAGTTAACTTTATTTTGTAGGCATAATACATAAATGTGCCGTTTAATTTGGCCTCACTTTACGTTTATGTCCTTTAACTTTGGATATGCACACAATTAGACATTTAAGCTTGTATAAAATAGAACAAGTAAACACACGAGTTCTACATGGCATAATACACGTAGGACACAAAATGACATGTAGGATGCTATGTAGGTCATGTGTGTCTATTTGTTCAACTTTATGTAAGTTTAAATGTCTACTTGTGCACATTCAAAGTTAAAGGACATAGATTTGAAGCCAAATTAAAGGATATATTTATGTATTACGTCTTATTTTTAGTTGTGTATATTTTGAAATTATGAAACTTGCTAAAAACTTTATATTGTTAGAATTTATTTTCCAAACAAATGTTAATTAGGAAACTGTTGTTAGGTTTTTTTAATTGCGTATTTACATACAAATTAGGAAACTGTTGTTAGGTTTATTTAATTGCGCGTATTTACATAGAAATTAGGAAATTTTCCAAAAAATTTACTCTATTTTGTTGGGATTTGTTTTCCAATCCAATATTAATTAGGAAACTTTTCGTGTATATATAGATGCATTATGTGAATTCTACTCACAATTTACTTACTTCTAATACTTGTTTTTTTTTTCAATGGCGAAAATGTACGGAATCGAATTCTATGGTGATGAAATCCAAGTGATTGTCACCAACAACGTTGTCGTTGTTAATGACTGGGTTCTGGAAACTGTGCATCTCCATCGCCGGAGACTCCACAAGCTTTTAGTTGGTCTTGATATCGAGTGGCTGCCCTGTTTCAACCCTGACGAAAATCACCCTGTCGCTCTTCTCCAGCTTTGTGTAGGACGGCGTTGCTTACTCTTCCAACTCCTCCACAGAGACGGCCTTCCAGCATTCCTCGCCAAGTTCCTTGGAGATCCCAAGGTTAAGTTTGTTGGAGTCGGGGTCAAAGGAGACGCGGAGAAATTGCTTCGCGATCATAAGTTATTTGTGTCGAATACTGTGGATTTGAATCGATTGGCATTGTCGGTTTACGGAGAGGAAGTGTATGGGAAGATGGGATTGAAGAGAATGGCAAAAGAGGTGCTTGGGAAAGTGATGGAGAAGCCAAAGAATGTGACATTGAGTAAGTGGGATGCTGAGGAATTGGTGTATGAACAAATTGAATATGCTGCTATTGATGCTTTTATGTCATTTGAGATCGGCAGAAATTTGCTTAATCTAGTGTGGAAGAGAGAAAGAGAGAGACAATATTTGAATTGTCATTATCAACCACCGCCATTGTTGCTGCTGCAACATACTCAAGGGATGTTTCAAACATTTGCTCTCTTTTCAGTCTGAAAAACATACTAGAATGAATGTGATATTTAGATAGTATTTGTTTCTTCATTTTTGGAACAATTGTAATAGCAGCAGTTTATATGTTTTATGACAAAGTCATTTGCAACAATTTCTTTTTGTATAAGCATTCACTTTTTAGTTATATAATACTGATAAAAATATAATTATAAGTAAAACCAATATGAGAAACATATTATTCTTTTAAAAGTTGGATCAGTCTTTTTCCACGAGTATAACTTCAATTCAAATTTTTATCAAATGAAAGTTCGTTTCCTCAATGAATGAATATTTCAACTGTACAATGTTTCTCTAAACCACTTCCCTTGTGTTTATAATAACAATTAACAGCAGGTGTAAAGAGGGATAAAAGAAATAAAAACCTATATCCCTACAGCTAAATAACCATTTGCTTTCAACATACAACTGATCTTACAAAAAATAGCTAAACAAAAAAAAGAAATGAAAAGGGGGTATATTTGTGGTGTGAGAAGATAGGAAAGGGTTTTCCATCTTCATTGACCACACTTCACTGCTTACCACCAAAGTGAAAAGATTCCGAGCAGATACGACAACGAGCAAAACTTGGTATATACATCTTGTTGCGTCACAGGTCTACTTCTTGAAGGTCATCACTGAAACTGCCACCATTCGTTGAGGAATGCATCGAATTAGCATCACTGGGCATGAATGAAGACGGAGGCATACTCAATCTAGAGCCCGGTGGTTTAATTTCAGATTTATTTGGGGAAAAAGCATCAGGAAAGCTGCCACTCCATGATGCAGTTCGCCGAGAGTTAGCTGATAGAGAGCTAGCAACAGCTCCTTTATCGGAGAGGTTGTCCATGCTTGCAAATCTTTGCATAGGCGCAGCGCTTGATGTTGGTGCAGGGAAATGGATCGGTCCATTAACAGCAGAAACTGAATCACTCTCACTATTACTTGAAGTTTCTTGCTCATTGGAAGTACTGTTTCCTGTCTCTTCAACAGGGGACATCGGCGCAGGAACAAAAAACTTGGCATTGCCAGCAGTAGCAGGCTTTATGGAAGGAACAGAAGGCGACTGGAACAGATTCGTTGGGTTACCACCACCTTTGTTGAATGTGTCAACATACCTGCCAAAAGAAGGAAGAGAAGCCAGTCAGGTTTCTCTATTTTGAGTTATAGAGGAGAGAGCATCACACACACTTAAAATCTTTCAATGACCTATCAACAAATTTTCTAGATTAAAGCCCTTGTACATGGTCATATGTAGTAGTAATAAAAGTATGTCCAAACCTTTGAAAACATTGCTTCAGCATCACTTTCAGTGATAAGGATTGATTCTTATGTTAAAGAGCCAGTCAACTCAATGTTATCGTGGAGCCACCATAACTAATAGAGGAAAGAAATAATGCTTAATACTTCTAAAAAATGTTAGTTTGACGCATAGGAGCTTATCAAGTATTTATTCTCACCAATTTAAAATCCTCTTTCAGAATCGGACCAACTAAGTAAACAAGGGCTGTTTCGCTTAAGCCAGCCCAAAAGGTTCAATCAGATGGGTGATAACTTAAAGCATAGCTTGTCCAAAGATGTCACTAACCTTATTAGGTCTCTATTAGTCCACTTTTTTATAGGTCTACTGGTCAAATCATATCATCTGAAATAATTAACATGCCAAAATCACTTGCCTTGACCGGACACCCATACGACCGCGAGCTGAGAATTGGTTGGACGTAGGTGGAAGAGGTGGGATTCCCGCACCATTATCAGCAGAAGTTGGACTCTTCATTTCCCGAAACCCATTGTTGCATATAGAACTTTCACTTTTTAATACACTCTTCACATTATAATCTGGTGCTCCATTCTGGAAAGCAGCAGCGGTTGGTGGGGGTGCAAGGGGTGGTTCCGCAGCAGGAAGTGCTGCTCCTTCCTCTACCCATCTTTTAAGGTTTTCGTCATAATAAAATTTATTCGAATCACCCAATTTTGCCTTAAGGTGATCAAGACAAGGAAAAAAGTGTCAGCATCAAATTTTGTGAAGACTGCAATCTAGGAAATGACGAAGATGAGAAAAAACTAAAATAATCTACCTGACGGCCTTGACGGGGTTTGAGGACTAATCCTACAGTTTTTTGGAGAAGCTGGGAGCCAAAGCTAAAGCGACGAAACCGTGATGTCCCTCCAGCTCCTGATGCATCGCTTCCTGTGTTACTTGAGCTTGCTTCCTTTGATGAGTCAACCTGATCCAACACAAATTCATAACAAACCCCTCTTTTCAAACCAGACAGGATAGATCCAGTCAACGTAATATTTAAAAAGAAACAGGATAAGACACCTGTCTTGGAGTTCTTCCAATGTCAGGCTCTGAAACACTTCTATTGTGCATTGTCATTCTACCGCTATCAGCTGCCCATTCACTTATTGGCTCCACAGACGATGAGGGGATCAGTGATGACATTGCCATGGTTGATTGACTACTTGAGACTCTAGGCCCCGCAAACTGATGATGATGTTCATTCCCTTGAGAACTGCCATTTGTTGGCATCGGCGGTGGTAAGCCCCCAACAACACGATGAGCCGTGCTATCAAAAAGGTTCAGCAATTTACCAACCAATTTCGCAGGAGCCAAATTTGTGGAGAACCCTCCCTGTAAGCAGAAAGTTCCACAATAAATATCTCTGAGACAATCATCCAACATAGATGAGAGAATAGAGAGGTACCTGTTGGTGAGTTTTAATCCTTTCCTCAAGAGACGACACTAACTGTCTCAGTGTTTCTGTCTCAGGGGTTCGGCCAGTTTTAAGTGATTTCGACAATGCTTGACAGTACCTATAATTAAAAATGTTAAGGAACCAGCTGAAAGGATCTCAAGTCACTTGCTGAACAAAAAAACTGGCATACTTACTTTAATGCGTCTGATATCCTCCCAACTTCAGCTAACATGTATGCATATACAAGTTTATATGGTTGAAAAGGAGGGAGAATAAATTGAGAATTCCCCAGTACCTTTGAGTATTCATAAATCTCAGTCCTCTGTTCATACAAGCATTTCATCAGTCAAGCGATAAACCCATGTTAACCAGTAGTACATAACATGAGAATATGCTGATTGTGGCACAAGATGTTTCACATTTCTTCATATGACTAAAAATGCACAAAAACTAGAGGTCAGCAGCACCTGAATAGCCTCTGGACTAGCATAAGTTCGGGGGAATTTCAAGTGATCTGCACCCACAAGACACAATCTTGCAGTATCTGAATATTGCTCAAAGTTTGCTTCGGCCACCAGATAGCAAATGTGTGCAGCAACAATCTAGATCAATTTTTTTAAGAAAATGTATGTAAGAAGCAGACAACAAAACCAAATGCAATCCACTGAATGAAAGTAATATAAACAAAAAAACAAGGCATAAGACATACATCACTCCTCTCTTTCCACAAACAATCGCCAAGATGAATAAGCACCAGTTCGTCATCCTTCGTTCTGTTTGCGGTAATAACAGCCAAATTCTCTTCCCAGTCATCCAGCATGATATTAGCACCAAACTAGGACAAAGAGAAGGAATCAAAATAAGGTAATAATCCAAAGAAAGTATTATCTTAAAACTTCAACAAGCAATAAAGTAGGGAGGAAAACTACTTAAACTCAACGTCTAGACATAACTCCCTCCAAAGAAACGGGAAAAAGAAAGAGGGATCCACTTACGATCTATGGTGTTACGTAATAAAACAACAAAGCTCAATATGTCAAAACATAGGATGGACTTCAAAATAACATTCACAAAAAATCATCATGGTTAAGGGTAGCTATTGAATCCTGCATGGGTATCAAGGTTCTGCACATCTGACATAACGATGACCCCACAGAACAATGACCCCACCTAATTCATCATCAAAACTCTGGACGTCTGATGGAACAATACCCACACCTAACTTTTTTTATATAACAGTAATGTCCACCATACGCACACTTCGACTATTCCACCAGGTACCTAGTACCTACTACCTCCCAACATCATAGGTACCGAGTAACTCGGTTTGCCTAGCCTGAGGAGGGTGGAAAGAACTTGTGTAATCGTTTTTTTTTCTTTTCTTGTCAGTGCTGAGATTTGAACCCCAATGTCCCACACCTAACTTGTCTCCAACCAAACAGAAGTCCTTAAGACTTCAAAAGAGCAGCCTTATTGAAATTCCAATTATCAAAAAATACGAAACTATGCTCCATTTCCCTTTTCTAATCACTATTTACCTTTCAGTAAGCCCTAAAATATCTTCATAATTCTTTTTTATGAAGCTTTAAAAGTTAAAGAATGATTATGATACTGTGGTTATAACTGCAGAACACATTATCAAAATGATATACTCTATAGAATGAAGATACAAGAGTATCTCAATGGCAAGATCCCCTTTAAGGGCTCAATTCCTGGGACTTGGGCAAATCATTACAAAATAAGTTCAAGGAGGAAAACGCAGCAAATAAGCTAATGAAACTAACTGCTTGTAACAAGTTATGAACACAAAACCTGTGCAGGCTGTTGAACCGCATTTACAACAGGCATGCCACTTTGAGATGGAGATTCTACAGAGAAAACATCAGCCGGTTGACCTGCAATTAGTAGGCACAGTGTCCGCAAAGGTGACCCTGCTACTAACTGTTGAAGTGCCATTTGCTTCACCGTTTCTACATAGAACTACAATTACGCATGAAATTAAAAATATATTGATAGAAAGATATACACACACACACACATGTATAATTGAAACATAGATAGATAGATAGATAGATAGATAGATAGATAGATAGATAGATAGATAGATAGATAGATAGAGAGAGAGAGAGAGAGAGAGAGAGAGAGAGAGAGAGAGGAGGAGGAAGAAGAGGCTGGGTGCTAAAGGGACACTAAGAACTAGACAAACCTGATCACCAAGTTGTGCAGCGAGAACAAGAGCTGGTCCCCACAACTGCCCCTCTTGTGCACATTGTAATGCTTCTTTCTTTCTTCCAGATACTAGAAGACTTTGAACCTCAGAAGCCGTAGTCTAGAGCAAGTAACGAAAATGGTTGGCTCATCTAGCAAACAATCAAAATAGCAACTAAGAACAGAAAGTTGCAAAAGATTTTTTACCCGCATCTGTCCTTCAGAAGGCAATTGCTGCAAGCACTGGGCAACAGTGCCATATTGATTGAGTTGCATCCCATTCCTCTTCACAGAAGCAAACAATTTGGCTACCGCTGTTTCTGGAACATCACTTTCCTGTTAAAGTAGCAGAACCAAATTAGCAACAGCTACTAAGTTTGTTGATTTTGGTTAAAATAAAATTAGACAAGCTATTTTTCACGCTATCAAGCTAGATGATTGTACAAAATGAAAAATCTAAACTGCATTAAAAAAAAAGGAAGACATACCTTTACATACTCTCTTTTGACAAGGTAAAAAAGGGAAAACAAAAAAGCAAGCTTAGCAAACTCCAGCAAGTTTAGCCAAATATTTTGAAGAGAATAAAATTACATAAATTCATAAAAATTATAACAGCTAGAACATCAATACTCTTTCCTAGTTAGTAAAAGATATTACAGTACCACCAGCTATGGTGTTAATTCTAACAAAAGATTTCTTCAAATGACAACTGACTCAAGGCTTCATGTATTTCTGTAGTGAAAATCATCAAAGAGAACACAATATAATGAAAAAGAAAACACAATAGAATGAAAAAGAAACACATCCCCCCAAATTCCTCCAGAGTCCAGCCACTCTATGAGATAGAAAGTGATGTAGAGAATGGAGCAGAACTAAACTAGACATTTCAGAGCCCAATATCTAACCTACTTCATAGCTCTGCTCACATGGTGATGCAAGCGCCTAATTATTGTTTCTTCTCTCTTGGTTATTATATGTGGGGCAGTGCTATTACTACCACTACTATTTATTTGTTTAACTGCAGTCAACATCCAATACTGGATTTTCTTTCTCGTTTTCTACCTAATGCTCTCATCATTTAGGGAAGAGAAGCCAGTTGAATTTCTTAAACTTGGGGGAGACGCACCCATCCGTAGGTGATCAAGTCAAACAATAAAAATATAGAAATTACAAAGGATATGTTAGACCCAAAACATGTAAGACACATCAGAAACCATAAAAGTCGGAATGTGCTGATACCATAAGTTTTTGAATCCAACTAAAGCAAGACCAGGTTAGATGGAGATACCAATGGGCATTAGGAGTGAAAGGAATTTATATGCCTAAAAAGGCAACACAAACAGAAAACAGAAGGCAGTGGAATAAAACTGTACTTAGTTGGACCAGAGCTTGATTCAAACCAACAGTTCATTTTGAAAGGTTAAACAAATAATCAATATCTAAATACAGGCATGTTACTCCTACAAATTTTCAAATCTTACCTTCAACACAGCCTCACTACCAAAAGGAGAACGGAGTTTCCCATAATACTGACATGCTATTTTTAGCAATGACAGAAGCAACCTCAAAACTTCGCCTTTCCTGTAATCCATGTCAGGAGAATCAGAGTTTGAAATCCTCTCATCAATCCATTTATTCAACTCCTTGATACTGGGACTACCACCAACTAGTGGACCAAGGAATGATTGTCGGCACAGAGCTCGGGTATAGTCGCACGCCCCCATCGCAAGACTTGAACTGTCAACTCTCTCAGAGACAACATCCATCAAATTGAGCAAAGATATTGAACCTCCTACAGGATTCTTTACCCACCATGCACAAATACTTTCAATCATCAGTAAGAGTACTGCAACCCAAAACATTGGGGAAAGACAAAAATAATATAAATAATTGACACAAACCTGACTTCCAAAGGATGAGTTTCCAGAAAAACTATAATCTTTCATCACAATCAGTTTTCCACCAAAACCAAAAGCAACCAAAGCATGTGGTGGGCGGCCAGCAGATGATCTTCCAACAGTAGGAGCATGACCAAACAGCTGGCTACTCTGAAATGCTTGCTGGGAATAATTGGCTGTTGTTTGAGTCCCATAATAATCATTTGAGGCATGCTTCTGCTCATGTTGCTGGAGTGTTGGCTGACTGAATTGATGACTGAAACCCCCACCAGGGAGAAATCGTTGGTCATTTTGATTTTGAATTGCTTTTGAATTGTATGGAACTGTTCCCTCATAATGATTAGATATTTGCCTATTAAAATGACTGCTTGCCGAAAAATCTTGGTTGTAGTGGTTCTCTAATTGCTGGTTCCCACTATATTCTGACATATGGTTACTCTTTGCAGCATTTTCATTTTGTGACATATTTGTGCTATACTGATTGTAATTACCTGAAGTGCCAGACCAGTTGTAATCTCCTCCGCTGCTGCTAAACCCTTGGAATCTCCTATTGTCATTGTGCCCGTATGCACCGTAATCCCTTTGATCATTATTGTAAGAGGAAGTCTGCGCTGAAGCCAAACCATTCTGATCCAGCTGGCTCTCGCCTTGAACAGTTGATTGAGCAGATGATGTGTAGCTCTCCA
The DNA here is from genome assembly GCA_022817965.1 of Solanum lycopersicoides. Lineage (NCBI taxonomy): Eukaryota > Viridiplantae > Streptophyta > Magnoliopsida > Solanales > Solanaceae > Solanum > Solanum lycopersicoides. The sequence continues at coordinate 3,203,685 of CM040625.1, read as the reverse complement.
GAGAGCGCCATTCAAGTGCAACTGTATCATAATACCAACCAGGGTACTGAGGATCAAAAACCATATGTGATGGATACCCATTGTTAAGTTGTGAGGCTTGATTCCAGTCAGTCATGACACCACCTGCATCACTAGCCAGTGACACCTGATTCCAGTCAGTCACAGCGCTCGTATTGTCACTAGCCTGGTTCCAGTTTGTCATATTGTCAGTAGAACCGTTTACCTGTGAGCCCTGATTCCAATTAGTGACACTCTCAGTTGTACCACTCTCAGCCACATTACCAGAAACAGACTGAGCAGTTTTCTGTTGGTACAAGACCTCTGACGTTCCATCCGAAACCAAACTAGAATCAGTACTTCCTTGTACATTAGCTCCTGATTCATAATTATCAACCTGATACCACTGCCCAGTACTTGCGTCATACTTCCATCCTGGATAAAGATTTTCCCAATACTGACTACTATTTAGATCCTGTCCATCTGCAACTTGTTCTGGGGTAGCATCATAGGCGTAACTATCTTGACCCTGTGTTAACAAACTAGTATTCTCCAAATACGCTGTTTCATGAACTTGTTTTTGATCATGAACCTGTTCCGCTGGCGAAACAGTTGACCCTTTATTCACATTCTCACCAACATTTCCCGTTGCATCACCGTTTTTATCACCCAATTCTCTAAAAAAGTCCACGTAGGATCCGAACCCAGAAGCATCATTTGTAACTGGATCAGCATGGAAAGCACTCCATCCAACTTCCTTCACACCCGAATTGCTCGATCCACTGGCGTAATTCTCCGTCTTACCATCAGTTACCTCAGTCTCCAAATTACCATTGCTGGACTCAAGTAATCCATCCGACCCCACAGAAGTCAATGACACTAAAGAACCACTACTCTTCTCTCCATTCCCCTCAACTACCAAACCCGGTTTAGCATTGCTATCATCACTTTTATCTACTTTCTCCCCTTCCTTCTTCCCAGTTTCAACTCCACTATCGACATCATCACTTATACTGAGATCAGCAAAGGCTTTAACCTCATCAGATTCATTTCCATCATCATACACCGAGCTCACACTCGCACCCACCCAAACCCAAACCCGTTGATGATGTAGCTATCTTAAAGCCAACATCATCATCATCATCATCATTGACCAATTTATCAAAAAAATCCTCATCCGTCTGATCCTCCACTAGAAATGGAGGATTCGAAGCCATCTAACAACTCAATACAATCCTAACCCTAATTAATCCTAACAAAATTCCGCTAACTCAAACTCCAAAATCTAGCTAACAAGTATCAGATCGGACCTCGAAACTTCAATTAATTGCAGAAAAACAACAACTTCTGCATTGAATTGAATTGAAGCACAAAACCGGCAAGATCTTAAGTTTTTCGCCGGATTTCAACAACACCAAAATCAAACCCAAATAATCGTCGAAAATTGGGATATTGTTCGATTGAATTCAACACATCAAAATTGTAAAAACAAACCGAAAATTAATGCATGAAGTAATTAACTTACAGATCGAAGAAGCAAATTTCTCTGACGATATATTTTTTTTCTCTATATATATATTATTATTATACACGTGTATGTATATGTAAATGGTGTTCTAATTAGAAAAACATAGAGAAAGCATGCTATATTTACCACTTTGGTCCCAACTCACAAAATACTTATACTATACCTAATATGTTTTATTTTTATCCAAATTTAATATTTATATTACAATTCGTGTAAATTTTAATTGAAGGCGAAAATTTTCACGTTGAAAGTGAAATATCTATATCACATGCTGTTTATTTCATTTTATATAGCAATTTGTCATTTTTACATTTTGATTGACTCTTTAAAATTTTTTGTGTACTATTTATATTTATACTTTAAATATATTTGAGAAAATTGATAGATCATATCTTGATTATTTCATTTTATGTATGGATGGTAATTTTGACACTTCGGTCAATTTTCGAAAATTTTATTTGTAATATTTATATTTATACTATAATTATCTCTTATATTTTTTAATTTTTATTCGATATTTAATATTTATATTGAAAGTTGACTAAATTAGTATAAAGTTACATATTGAAGGTAAAATGTTGATATATCATAGATCGATTATTTCATTTATATATAGTAATCTTAAACTTCCGTCAACTCGTAAAATATTTATATGTATGTACCCTAATTATTTTTATTTCTTTTAGTTTCCTATTTAATGCTTAATATTCTCACTAGAACTTGATTGTAATTCTACTTTTTGGAGAAAAAACTTGTATTGAGAATACAACGTTTATACATCATATCTTGTTTGCTCATTTTATGTAGCAATTTTTTATTTTCCCACTTTTATTCCAATTCTTCAAATATTTATACATAATAATTATATTTATATTTTATACATAGTTAAATCATTTAATTTTTTTAATTTTTTTATTTTTATATTAAAGTTTGATTAAATTTAAATTTGTGAAAGTAAATCTCACACTAACATATAACATTGGTGTAAAGTATTTTTTCCTCTATATCTTGTTTTGTTCATTGTGTGTAGCAATATAATTATAATTACACAAATTAAATTATTGTTTTATTTTTTTCTCAAACAATTTTTAATAGTTTCAAAAAATTCAATTCTGATTTTTTTTTAATCATAATACATTTCAATCCGTTTGCTATTATGTAAATTTCAATTACATAAAAATCATTTAGTTCCAAACTCCAATTGATACCAAAAATACAACATTATTTTACTTTAAAATTTTAAATTAAATTAAAAAACTGTATATATATATCACGTGCTTAAATCAAAATAATTAATAATGTAAAATATGTGTCATTCAAATTTATTTATTGATATTATTTATGCATCTAGCACGAATATATATTTACCACAAACTTTAGTTTCCTTCATTGAACTTGTGTATAGGCTCTTCTTATCAATATTTTTGTTTTCACTTAACCACATCATATTAATTGAAACAATGAGTTTGACAAATAATTATATGCAAATTGTCACATATTTTTCTACTAGGTTTACAAATTTACATTTATTTAAATAAAACCCTTTTTGTCTTTACATGAATAAAAAATAAAAAGTGAGGGAGTGTCAATGAAGTGGGGCTATTATTTGACTTGTTGCCAACTTGCCATGCAATGCAACAACCTGTCTCTTTTGTTTGTACCACTCTAATTTATTTATGGACCTATTAATATTTTATTTTATTATTTTTGTTATTGTTATTTATATTGCCACATAGTAGTTTGAATATGTTAATTATTTATGTTAAAAAGTGATTTGATTAGTCAAAATACAAATTTCGTAGTGCGGCTATATTTTCGTTAAAAGAAATGAAAAGCATCAATAGCTTCAATAAGAGCCTAGAGAACGAGTGTTTGTGCTTGTCTCTATCGATATCATCATTTATTAATGTAAATCAGTCTCTTGTTAGTATAAATTGGGATAATAAATATGACAAAAATAAAAATAAATAATACTATCATTAAAAATAAGCAATTAAGAGATTACTGATTAGTAAACGGTTAGAATAATATCATCGATATCATTTTATCAGTATATATATGAAGGACCATATATATCGCTATGTGATTTAGATAAAGACAAAAACTCAAAAAGATTAACCCATACTTGAAAGAACAATTTTCACTTAATTTTTTTATGAATAAGTACTTGAATAATTTAATAGTTGATTTATTTATTTTTACTGTTTATAACATAAACGAGGCGAATAACACGAGCATTGTAACTTAGTATTGTGTATTTTAGCTAGCTAATAAAATGAAGAGATAAAAATATTAAGTGGTATGTGCTCGAATATAGCTAGTGAATCTAGCTACAACAGTTCGTCAATGGCAATTGAACCTAGCAGAAAGTACTCTTTGGGAAATTTTGTTTATATTGATCTGATCTCTTTTTTACACCTCATACATCATATATATATTAAGAAAAAATAACTGCCTAATCTTGACAGCTGTATTCAACAAACTTTGACAGTTGTACTCATAACTACTAAGCTAACAACCATTATTCTAATCTCCTAACTAATTAATAATCTAGATGACACTAACTCCAATACTCCCCCTCAAGCTGGAGGGTGTAAGATGTTGAGCACTCCCAGCTTGCCCATTAGATAGCAATGTTGTGCCTTGCTTAAACCTCTTGTCAATAAGTCTGCTTGTTGTTCTTCAGTTCTCACAAAGACTATTCTAATGAGTCCTTCTTTAATCTTGTCTCTAATAAAATGGCAATTATCTCAATATGTTTGGTTCGTTCATGAAAAATGGGGTTCGAAGCAATTTGTATTGCTGTCTTATTGTCACTCATAACAGTTACTGGATGTGTTACTTTCACCCCTATCTCTGAAAACAAACCTATCAACCACGTAATCTCAGCTACTGCAGCTGCCATACTCCGGTATTCTGCCTCTGCAGAGCATATTGACACTGTTTGCTGTTTTTTTGATTTCCAAGATACAAGTGAGCTTCCAAATTTGATCAAATACCCTGTTACTGATCGTCTGGTGTTTGAACATGCTGCCCAGTCTGAGTCACACCAACATGTGAGCTCTTGACTGGGAGATGAACTCATGAGAATGTCCTGCCCAGGTGCAACTTTCAAGTACTTCACCACTCTTACAGCTGAATCCCAGTGATATTGTTTTGGTGCTTGCATGAATTGACTCAAAGTCTGAACAGTATAACTGATATCAGGTCTAGTTATGGTCACATATAATGTTGACACCCAATTTTGGCCTAACATTTTAAAAAATTCGTAATTTTATAGTTTCAATTTCGATTTGCTAAAATCACTTAATTCATATTCGAATCAATTAGATTATTTTGTTAAATTTAAGAAGCTCGCTAAATTAATTTATGTGAATTCATCCTATTAATCAATTGCTTTAAACCATTCAAATAGAAAATTTTGGACTTTGCATTTGTCCCACATCGCTTCCCACATCTATTTTGAACTAAATTTTGTCCTATATAAATCCCTCTTCATTACACCGAAGAAAAAAAAGAGGAGACCAAAGAGTACCCAGAATTTTTTTCGGGAATTCTTGGTTCCATAGTTTAATATTTTTAAAACGTTTTCGCGGCTGTTCGAGTTTGGAGAGGTGGTGGAATCGTCTCCGTCAAACTCGTAGTTCCGATTCGCTGCCCAGAATCAGGTAAATTTTTTCCTTGTCTTTGTTTTATTTAATTCCAACCCTTTTATGTCTTCTGTTTATTATATGTTCTTAGCTTTGTTTTAGTTGTCATGTGTTAGATTTTTAGTAGTCAATAAATGTTTATCTTGTTCCAACTGTTTTATTATTTTTGTTTAGTTGAAAATTTTCCTAGACCCTTTGGTGTTCTGTTCATATTTGTCACCTGATTTGGTCTTAAATATCAATGTTCATTTCGGCCTATCCCTTATGCTTGTTCCTATAATAATAAAAATTCAATTATGTGTTTACACAACGGATTCATAGAAATATCAAATGTGTTAGTCCAAGTTTTGTGTTAAATGTTGTTGCTTTGAAGTTTATTTTATTTTATTTATTTCCTAATAGTTTCTTCTTTGGCATGATATTGTATCCTTGCTCATGTTTCTTCATAGTTGATATTTGTTCAAGCTTAAATTTGCTAATAGCATGTTTTAGTATAGTTTCAAGTTCGTTTCAGCAGTTGCTATTTTAAATGAGTTCTAAATCGACGAATCTGCTTAGTGTTGGTTCGAAATCTTGCCCTTGTTTAGCTTGAAGTTAATCTTGTTCTTAGTTGTTGCATATGCCTTTGTAACTTGTCATCTACTTAAATAAAGGTCTCCTATCATATCGGCCTGCCTATTTTGTAGAATCTATTAGTGTGGTCTGCCAACCAATAGACTCGTTGTTCTCATGCCATTCTAAGGGCATGTTTGAGTGAAAAATGGCTCATCTTTGGGGCTGCTAACTCTTATCAACGTGTGGTCATTTTTTATTGTTTTTTATCATTGTGAGTAGATGCTAACTCTTATTTATGTGTTTTTTTTCATATGAAATCTCTCCATGAGTCCTTACGGACTCTATCTCTCCTCGCATCTCGAGTTGGTTCAAATCCAATTCTCATCTTGAGTCAGCCCCCTCGACAAGCTGCTAAACTGATGTACAGGTTGAGGTCGATACATGTAGGCTGAAAATTAATTTTGCAGGTCTCAAAAAGCCCAAAAGAGGACAGTATACATGCAGTATACAATTGTATATACAAGTATACACGAAAGAATCGTTATATACAGGTCTGAATTGACAATACAGGTTGCATAGGCTAAGATATATCGTATACATTTGTTATATGGTCCAATATACAGGGAAAAGGGCCAAAATACTGCTCGTATACAGTGGTATACACGTAATATATACGCAGAAATCAAACATAAAAAATAGAAAAAAATAAATGGGCTGAAACCCATCAGCAGACCCACTTTAAAGTTTAGGGCAGGTTTGGGTCAAGCCCAAGAATTGGAAATTGGGCAAAAATCCAAATGTGATATTTCTTTTTCCTTTTATTTATTATTATGTTGGACTAACGCTTTTGTGTTTTTATTATTTAATTAAATATATATATATATATATATATATATATATATATATATTTTTTTTTATTTTTATTTTTTACTTATCACTTAGTTTTACTTATATTCCTATATTTGTCTTATAACCCCATGTCACTGTCTTTTAAAATGATCTCTTTTATTATTTTTGCTTATTTTCCCTAAATATCTAAAATATATATATAATAATAGGAAAGTAAATGAGTAAAAAAAATGGATTTTCTATACATAGTTTATTTGAAAGTCAATTTTAGTCAAATCGCCGGTCAACCGCAAGTTAGCGGGCATTTCGAGGGCCTAACACCTTCTCGGAATGTACATTGAACTTCGAACCCTTTTCAATTGATTTTTATCTGTTTTTAAATCTTTTGAAAAATAAATTGTAAGTTTTCTTAATTTTCTCAAAATTAAGTGGCGACTCTATAATAGGGAAAGTTGATTTTTCTTAAATCATAAAATTAATTGATTTTTTTTAAACTTAGTCATTTTTTTTTTACTTTACATACATATTTTTTAAATTAAAATATATAATAGCTTTCCATTAATCTTTGATAGGCGCTAACATCTGTTAGTAACGGATCACCTTGACTTCTTGTTTCCTTACCAAACTGTGCTTTAGTTAATCTGACATTAGTTTCCAATGGAGTTGGTGAAGGTTTTGCTCCACTTAGTCCTAATTCAGAAATTAATTCTAGCACATACTTCCTTTGGTTCAACAATATTCCACAGTCAGATCTAAACACTTTTATCTTTTTTTTAAACTGATTCCTTATCATAGCTAGAAATTGTTTTATTACAACAACTTCAGATTTTAATTGCATCATGTATACCCAAGTAAATCTAGTATAATCATCCACAATAGTAAAAAAGTAGTATTTTTTATCATAAGTGAGAACCTTATAGGGACCCCACAGATCCAAGTGTACAAGTTTCAGAAATGAATCAGATCTAGAATTGGTAATAGGAAATTGTAATCTAGTTTGTTTTGCCAAAGGACATATGTGACAAATTTTTTCTACAGGACAGTTAGCACATTTATTTAGTTCAGGAATTTGTTTCATGACTTGTTGTGAAGGATGTCCCAACCTCATATGCCATAGATTGTGTTCCTTGGAGTTACTGATGGTATGAGCTCCTGCAAACTTACTTCCACCCGAGTCTCCATCCATCATATACAATCCATTTTTCTCTCTATCAATCTCCTTCACCCTGCCACTATAGAGGTCCTGAAAGACACAAAAATCAGGATAAAAAATGACAAAAAAGGACAACTCTCTGGTCACTTTAGACACTGATAACAGGTTGCATCTAAATTCAGCAACATATAATACTTCCTTAACAGTTTTATTATCAAATAATCTAACATTATCAGTGTGAGTAATGGTATTCATATCTCCTGTAGGTAACTGGACTTTCTCCCTTCTAGATGCATCTATATGAACACTATGTTGCAAGGATTTCAAGTTTGTACTAATGTGATGTGTTGCCCCGAAATCAATAATCCACTCATGATGTGGTAATTGAGACATTAGAAAAGTTGCAATACCAGCCATACCTTTCATGTTACCTTGAGGCTCTCCTTCTGATTCTTTGTTCAGCAAACTTAAAATCTGCCTGTATTGTTCATCAGAAAAAGAACTGAAATGCGCCTGCTTATCATGTTGGTTACCATTTCCAAATCCTCTAGATGATGAGGCAGCATCTGCATTGTTCACAACTGGTGGTCTTCTCCATCCTTCAGTGGTGCCTGCTTTCCTCCTCCATCCATCTGAGTTGCTAGAATTCCCATTACATTGTGATCTTCTTGACTGAAAACCGGGTGGGTAACCAACAATCTTGTAGCAATTTTCTTTTGTGTGTCCCTTCATTCCACAATGCTTACACTGCTTGCCTTTGAATCCTCCGCCATATCCAATTTGCATCGCCTTAGGCTCAATTTTTTCATTTTGTTTGGCTGTCATACTTGCCAAATTAATTTCACAAGTTTTCGCTGCCAGATTAGATGCAACAACCTGTTGAGTTTCATCATGTATAATCATAGCATAAGCCTGTCCAAGTGTAGGAGCAGTGGATTTCATGAGAATTTGTCTTCTCGCTTGGTCATATGACTCATTGAGTCCACTGAGAAAGTGAAGCAACCTCTGTTGACTAAGGTGTTCGATATAGTCCTTAGATTTCTCACATCCGCAATTAGGAGATGACACTAGCACATCATATTCATGCCACAATTCATTCAATTTTGAAAAATACACAGACACAGAGTTAGTACCTTGCATCAATGTCGTAATTTTCTTGTGCAATTGCCAAATTCGTACTCGATTGAATTTGTCAAAACTCTCTTTCAGATCTTCCCAAACAAGATATGCGTTTGAGGCATAAACAATTCATGTAAGCAGATCTTCAGAAACTGTGTTCATAATCCATGAAAGTACAATCGCGTTACATGTTTCCCATTGCTCATGCAACGCTGCTGCGTATGATTTCTTTGTACACGTACTAGTCACAAATCCAAGCTTCCTTTTTCCAAGCAAAGCAATCCGCATTGCTCGACTCTATAGACCATAATTCTCAGAACCAGTAAGCTTCACTTGAACTAAAACTGATCCTGGTGCGTCTGATGGACCTAGATAAAGAGGGTGATTGGAATCGATTTTCTCAACTTGATCGCCTGCCATTGTAGGCTCTGATACCATGCTCGAATATAGCTAGTGAATCTAGCTACAACAGTTCGTCAATGGCAATAGAACCTAGCAGAAAGTACTCTTTGAAATTTTTTGTTTATATTGATCTGATCTCTTTTCTACACCTCATACATCATATATACATTAAGAAAAAATAACTGCCTAATCTTGACAGCTGTATTCAACAAACTTTGACAGCTGTACTCATAACTACTAAGCTAACTCCAATAGTATGATAGGAGGGACAAGTTAATTTTTTAAAAAATTGCAATATTATGATGGGTTGAATTTTTTGTTTGTTGTCATTCTTCATAATGATAATTTAAACTTATGCGCAAAATTAGATTATAGGTAAAAATATTTTGATCCATAACTTTTTACGTTTTCGACCTCAATTCACACACACACACACACACACATATATATATATATATTAAGGGGCGGAGCTACCTTCATACAGGTTTATCCAAACCTCTTTCGGCGGAAAATTATATTATTTATATATTGTTAAAATAAACTTGTATGTATATATAGTAGATATCGAACCCCCTTTGACTATCTATTTCTATTGATTTTGAACCCCAAAAAATTTGTGTCAAGTCAAAATTATGATCATGCCAGATAAAAAAACACTACCATTAAAATAAAAGTGAAAATAAATTATACGTCAAACCGGGGCAATCGGGTAAAAACTTGATACTATATATATAACTTGGCGCGAATGTGAGAAGTCACGTTTTTCACCACTGCTCACTGTTCACAAGCTGAGTGCTTAGAGTTCAATGGAAGAAGACGCCGGAGAAAGATCAAGCTTCGTCGTTGGGTTCATTGAGAACCGAGCCAAGGAGGTTATCTTCTCCTTTTTCTCTTCATTGGTGTATTTTCATCTGTTGATATCCGAATTAACATTATAAAACAGAATATTTTGACGAACATCACATGTATAACCAGCAAAATTCGAGTAAACAGATACAATTTCGAATGTTTAACGAGCGAATTTGAACTTAATTTTGAATGAATCAATGCGATTTTGCGATGTAAGATGAGTGAATTTGAACGTTTTTTTTGAATGAATAGGTGCTATTTCACGATGTATTACGAGCATATTTGAACTTTTTTTTTTTGAATGAAGATGGTTTCGTAAGTGGCGAGCAAATTTGAACTTCATTTGAGTAAACAGATGCGATTTCGCGATGTTCAATGTGTGATTTTGAATGAATCACTTCAATTTTGTGATGTCTGATGAGAGGATTTGAACTTCTTTGTTGAATGAATGGTGCTATATTCAACTATGTATTACAAGCATATTATGGACACTCTTTCTGAATGAATGTGAACTTTTATTAGTAATGAGCATATTTAAACTTCATTTGAGTAAACAGATGCAATTTCGGGATGTTAACAGCGAATAGGAACTTAAATTTGAACGAAGTTGTGCAGTTTTGTGATATATAAGGAGCATATTTGAACCCTTATTTTGTTGGAATGAATAGGTGCGATTTCACAACTTATCAAGCAAATTAGAACGTGTTCTTTTGAATCACAGGTGCAAATTTCGCAATGTGATGCACAAAGTTGATATTAATTTTGAAACTTTTTATGTGCATTTCTGGCTATGTATTACGTGCATTTTTGAACTTCTGTTGAATAGATAGATGTTATTTTGCGATGTAGAAACTAGCAGATTTGAACTTATTTTTTTCTTAACATATCTGTAGTTTTGTGACCTGAAAGTGTTTATATCATGTATATAAACACATGCGTTATAGCTTAATTGTTTGTGAATTTTGAGAAATGGATAAATATGATGCACACGTCCGATGATAGCTTTGAGTTTCTCAAATTCGAATAAGGGATTGGATTATGCTTCATTTTAAGCATACTGTCAGAGAATATGTGGATGTTCTATCCTTGAAATTTATTGTTTTGTTGAAGTAATTCAGAGGTAAGAGCAGGTCATCAATTTTATACGTGTCATGATATACTGATAGTTTGGAGTTCATCAAATTTGAAGAATATGCTTAATTTCAAGTTTGTCTGGGTATGTGGTTATATAATGTGATATTCACTGATGTATGGAGGTAATCAAGATGTATGACTGCTATACTGCACAGATATCTAGATTGCTGTTGTTGAAGTGTGAGCTACTGAACTAGTGAAAAAGAAGGTTCTGAAATTACAGGAATATTAGCAAATGTTTAGGTCAATCACATTTGATGCGATGAACCATACTAATCCCCCTCACGTCCTTTCTCCTAGCACTAAGTTGCACTGATTTAACGCTCTTATTATTTGATCAAAACCAGATCCTCCCTATCTATCAAGGTCTCTACAATAAACAATAAGATATACTCTATACAGTGCACTTAATAAGATAGTTTTTGACTGAGAGTTTAAAATGTTGAATTTGACTAGTATAATAGAAAAAAGAATCAAATTAATAACTGAGAAATTAGTTTGATGCGAAAAATAGTGAACTACCACACTAAAGTTTAAATTTGGAAAGGTAACTAAATTTGAGTTCTTGACAGTTGGATTAACCATATTATCAGTGGAATGATGTTAGACATTTCTTGGAGATCCTAAATGGGAAGTCTGTCATATAAATTGGGGTGAAAGGAGTAACTTTGTCCAATTAATGAGTAAATGCATTACCATAATTTGTTCCTTAGTGAGTACTCATACCATGGAGGAAACAAAGAAAGTTTTATAATTATTTCTCTCATCCACATTTAGCTGCTGCATTCACATTTGCTCATCTTAAATGCATCATCAACATTAGTATTTTCCTTTGCCTTGAGTACATTTGTTTATCTTGTGGTAGCATTCTACTAAATTCTTTAAGCAGCTTCTAGCTTTAGTTGAATCTATCGACCATTTATTGTAGTTCCTCAGAACTTTACGGCTTAAAATGATCTCGAATGGAACCAGCTAAAAGAAGTCTATGGTGCTTCCCTGGGTGAAGCTGCACTCTACATTTTTTCTTGTTGACTTAAATGGATTTAACACTTTCTTTTCCTTTTTCAAAAGAAACCCAATAAGTACTCTGGTGAATTGCATTTTAAGAAAGAATCTGTGCCAAAGGTTCTCTGGATGCAAGTCGGTTTGAGATGTTAAATTCAGTTAAAAATTGAATTTCCAAGATATTCATAAATTCTAGTGAAATTTGTCTCCTTAACTTTCAAAAGACATTGTTGTTTTTCTGCCAGTTCTTTGGATTGAATATTACTTATAAAAAAGGTAACAACTTATTAAGAAGTAATTCAGAGTTGAAAAGAAAAGAAAACCATGCTTTGCCGAAATTTCACATCTTAACTGGCTATAGCAATTTATCGGCAGGTTGGAGTAGCTGCATTTGATTTGAGATCAGCGTCACTGCATCTTTCTCAATATATAGAGACTAGCAGCTCCTATCAAAATACAAAGACTTTACTACAGTTCTATGAACCTATGGTTATCATTGTTTCCCCCAATAAACTGGCGGCAGATGGAATGGTCGGAGTCTCACAACTGGCCGACAGAGTTTGTTCCTCCACAAAAAAGGTAAGTTTCCTCTACACATATTGGTGGCTCTGTTTTGATAAAATGCGTGATTAAAATGTTTTAGAAGTCAAAGACTTATGCTTATGTTGATGTAGACAGGTTATAATGGCCCGTGGTTGCTTTGATGATACCAGGGTATTGGCTTTACTGCTTCCCCATTAAATTGTGATGGCTTTGAACTATATGCCTTAATGAGTTTTAAACACTGACACTGCTTCAAACTTTAATACATTTTGAAGGGAGCTGTACTGGTTAAAGGTTTAGCTGCTAAGGAACCGTCTGCTCTTGGTCTGGATTCATACTACAAGCAATACTATTTGTGCTTGGCTGCAGCAGCTGCAACTATCAAGTGGTATGATGCTATGGTGACGTCCAATTTATTGGACGCAGTACTTCATCTATGCTTCGTGCATGCTGAATGATAATTTCAAGTTCTTAAGTCATATCTTGAGAATTGTAATGTAGTTTGTAGAACAGTTTGCAACAACACTAATATCCATTTCTGATAGGTACAACCACTGAATTGGCTTTGCTATAAGAGTCTCACCAATGCTCTTTCTGATACCTTAGTTTGCAATTTGAGCCACTTAGTTCAGGAATGGACATTTAGTATAGATCTCAGTTAGTTATTACTTGGGCTTAAGTTGTCAGCGTCTAAAAGAACAAGTCCAAGTCAACAATTATGTCCTCAAAGCACAAGTGCAGGGAGCTAAAATTGTCTCCACAAATGAGTAACATTGTGGTGTTCGACAATCAACATAAGACTTTGAGATCTCATCCTTAGCTCTTTAAACATCTGAATTACCTCATGTTAGTATGTTACTTTGTTGAATACAGACTACCTTGAGTAATCTGAAGACTTCCATTCATTAGCTTTATGAAAAACTGACACAATTTGATGCTTGGTGAGAGTTGTAACAAAGAGGTCATCTGATAGCATGATTTCTCTTGTGCTACAACAAGATTTTTCTGCACATTACTTGCGTCAGGACTCCAGATTCTTCAATTTATATTTTGTATCAACTACAACCATCGACCCTTATAACACTGGCAATGTCAATTTAATATTCTTAACTTTGAAGGAAATTTATTGTCGATCTATGAGCTATATTACCAATATGTGAAACAAAACAAGATTATCTTTCAGCATATTAAGATGCTGATGATTTAGAGGAAAACTACCTCTTGTTTCACTTGATTTTTTTCCGGATATTAATACATATGGCACATACATAATGTGCAGGATCGAAGCAGAGAAAGGTGTTATTATAACAAATCACTCTTTGCTGGTATGTGCGACTTCTCATCCATGAAAGGATCAAATAGGAGCAGAAACATATAGAGTACTTCGATTTATTGAAGTTATATACCGCAAGAATAATTTTACCATGCAAAATGGTTAAATCCTTGCATAGTACAACTATTGATTTCAATTGTCTTGGCCATTAAATTGCACCACAGTGAAGTGTAAGAATTTGAAAGAAGTATGAACTAGTCCCCGTTCACCAATAACACCTGATTTCGTTGTGATTATTGTAGCTGCGGCAAGAAGAATGTCTCAGATCATGTTTTTGCATATTTTTGGCCTGACCGATTTTTCCTAGTAGGTCTGAGAGTTCACATTATTGTGTTGATTGATACTTACTATGTCCAGCTTTAGTGTACATGACTAGAACATGTCACTGAGGATTTCTTTCTCTATTCATTTCTATTTTTGGTGGATGGGGCCGTGGGAGGTTAGTGAGTTAGTCAAACATATCCCATTTCTTAGGAAAAAAACTAAACTGACATTACTTTTAGCTCTTTGAAGGTTAGTATCGCTGTTCACTAGCGTCCTTTATAGTGCCATGTGCGAAAATTCTTTTAAGTTCCTTCGGTAAGAGAGATTTCTCATCACCTGATCAAGAAACAGAAATGTTAAAAATACATATAACAATAATGTGCCACATGGTGAATAAGCACATCTAAGAATTTCATGTATCTTGAGTAATAAAAAGTAGTATTTGGGATTCAAAGTCATCTTCTCTTCCACAGGTTACTTTTAATGGATCTTTTGACCACATGAACATTGATTCCACCAGGTAGACTCCTCGTACCAAACTAGTGACAGTTGCATATCAACTTGCATCTATCACTTATTAGTCGTAGTTGCTACTGAGTTTCATTTCAGCTAACAATATCAGCAAAATAGTTACAGAATATCCTAAAGGAATGTGTTTAGAATTTACTGTACGATTTTGTAGATACTGTAAATTTTATATTTCGTCTTTGATGGCAGTGTTCAGAACTTGGAGATAATTGAGCCTATGCACGCTTCTCTTTTGGGCACAAACAACAAAAAGAGAAGTTTATTCCACATGCTTAAAACAACTCGAACTATTGGAGGGTATGGAAATAATTTCATTGATTAGCTGGTATTATATCTTCCACTCGAAGTATTGGAGGGTATGGAATAATTCGCCTGCTATAGCACCAAATTGTATATAAAGAAAAGTCAGATATGTGCTTAATGATTCCTCTTGCTATTTTGTGATTAAAAGTATGACACATGTACATAGAAAACCCTCACACTTGAGCCAACTTCATAGTTCTCATGACAATGTTCTGCTCAGGATGGAGAGCTCCGTAATCTGTCCTTTCAGTATGCTGTGCACCTGTAGCATAATGCTGAATTTGCTTGATTATACTCCACTGCAGGACTAGACTTCTGAGGGCAAATCTTTTGCAGCCTCTGAAAGACATAGAGACAATTAACACTCGACTCGATTGCCTGGTATGTTGTCAATGTATCACATGCAACAGAAGAATGTATAACATGCTCTGTTGTTATGGAATCAAAATTTGCCACCATCGTTCCTGAAAAATTTCATGTTTTACATGGTACTTTTGTCTAGTAATTTTCTGCTTTAAGAATTCATCTATTGTGGTTATATCTACTCCAGGATGATGACATGAGTTGAACTTCAATGAAATAGTGAAGATTCATATAGCTGACCCCGACTTGTTTGGAATTGAGCGATAGTTATTGTTCATTATATCTCCTCTTAGAAGAATTATTTTATTGAGAAGAAGCCTTCTCTGAAAAAAGGCTTTATTTAATAATCTGCTGGTGTTGCTTTGGGTGAAAAAAAAGAAGGATCGAAACCGGAAGGAGGAGATTGAGGTTTCTTTGACTACTTACAGAAAATAGAAGTTTTTAACACTGAGGGATCAGGGATGTGCCGTTTGACTATAGCTGGCAGATTATGCAATTACATTGGTCATTACTTGATTGGGTTTTAGTTGCAATAAAATTTAAACAAGCCGGCAGCTGTTTTCTGAGAGTTATGATCTTGTAGTTTTATGCCGTGCTTTTCAGGATATAATTTGACCTAGCCGAAACCTTCAAGTATATACTATCTTCAAGAAAGTGTTAAAACTGTTTCTTTACCCTTTTTTGACAATTATCATGCTTTACAGCTTTTGAAAGCATTATTACTTTTCCTTCGAGGCCCTGATATCACTCGTTTACACACACACACGCACACACACACACCACCACAACCAAAGTGCATATTTTGTTCTTCACAATATTGACATTCAGCTCACTACTTAATTCATCTCTTTTTTTCGGCTTATCCTTTATTGAAATTTCATACTTTGAACGAGTTACAAGTTTGAGACTTCCCTCAATTGATCTCCAGGATGAGTTGATGAGCAATGAACAGCTATTCTTTGGTTTGTCTCAGGCCCTTCGTAAGTTTCCGAAAGAAACAGGTAACCATATAAGGAAGGAGGTGGGTTCTCACTCGTATTCTATATAGTTTGTTCCCATTCCAGAAAGTTGATGTATGCTTCTCCATCTAGATAGGGTCCTTTGTCACTTCTGCTTCAAGCCAAAGAGAGTTACTAATGAAGTCTTGGGTTCGGATAATGGAAGAAGGAGCCAGATAATGATATCCAGCATTATTCTTCTCAAAACAGCCCTTGATGCTTTACTGTTACTCTCCAAGGTGCACCATTGTTGGCTTCAGAGGTTTACATTTTTCTGGATCCTATCTGGTACAATAACTAGCTCATGATTCAGGTTCTTAAAGAAGCCAAGAGTTGTCTGCTTGGAAATGTGTACAAAACCATATGTGAGAATGAAAAATATACTTCAATAAGGAAAAGGTAATGTTCAAATTTGCCTAGATATATGATGCTTTCCCCCCAATTTCCTCCTTGTCGGACAGAGCTCTCTTCAGAATTCAGACAGTTCCTTTTCTTTGTTGTTAATATATGTTGAATCTTCTCCACCTCAATCCCCTCTAGGAGGACCTTCTTCTTTTTCTGTTCTTGTTCTGCCGAAAGAGAGGATTCCTGTTCCTCAATTTTGTCTAACGTCCATGAGCTAATTTTTCCCGTGCCTACTCAATCTTCTTAGCTGCCACACAGTTCTAGGATGATGATTTAGGATATTCGATGGATACTGTTTTTGTTAGTTTGAAAATTAGTTTCTCTCAATTAAACGAAGTAAGAGTATAATAAAGTTCATCGCAAAAGGATTAAGATGCTATGATGTGGCAAATTACTAATGAGTGGTGCTTTTTTGTATTATACATTTAGTTTTCTAACTATTATATGATCATTCCTAGATGACAATAACCGTGTTATTATGTTCATTCAGCAGTTCATATATTTATCTTATCCATGCAACATTTACTTTCTCAGAATTGGAGAGGTGATTGATGAAGATGTCCTTCATACACGAGTTCCTTTTGTGGCACGGACACAACAGTGTTTTGCTGTTAAGGCTGGAGCAGATGGGCTTCTTGATATGGCTCGGCGGTCATTCTGTGACACTAGCGAAGGTTTTCCTACTATATTACATGATTTAATTTTATTTTTTTTGGAATTGAGTGGAAATTTCGGGGCTTTGTGAAATTAGGTATGTAACAGAGACGAGTGAAGGAAGTGGATTGGAAGTTCTCTGTTTATGATTTAATTTCTTTTAAGTGCATTGTCTTAGTTTCTAACACACTGAATTCATAGCTATACACAGTCTCGCAAATAAGTATCGTCAAGATTTCAAACTGCCGAACTTGAAGATCCCATTCAATAACAGGCAAGGGTTTTACTTTAGCATTCCACAGAAGGACATACAGGGAAAATTGCCCAGCAAGTTCATCCAGGTTGTTATGATATGATATAAGTTAAACTGTCCTTATGCATCCTGCTTCATTTCCTCTAACAAGTTTCACATAATCAGGTCGTGAAACATGGAAACAATGTCCATTGCTCGAGTCTTGAACTTGCTTCAGTGAGTATTACTGGACATCCACTATAGGCTCCATTTGGTTGGAGCAAAACAGATACCATAATATATTCCTCTTGATAATCTTTATGAGAAAATCCAGTTACTGGATCGGTGTAAAATACTTTCAATTTGCAATAATAGCGAAAGGTAGGTAAGGCACACTGCTTGGTAATAGTTATATGGATTGGTGAATGTAGTTTTAAGGCTTAAGCAAGGACGGTGACAACTGCAGTGGAGAATGAGTTACACTCATGAAATACATAAATTGGTTTTATTTCAGTGGTGTAAAATGCTTCTGAAAAGTTATAGACAATCAAAGTAACTAGAGAGTAAGTGCAAATATTCAGGTGGTTATCCTTCTCTTTGCTCATAGATAAGGTGTTTTTTCTTCGTTCACAGTTGAATGTGAGGAACAAGTCTGCAGCTAAAGAATGCTGGTTGAGGACTGCACTTTGTCTTGAAGGTAAATTGATGGGTGCAATGCACATCTTTTTCTACTACTGCTATTGGAATTCTTTTCTACCTAATCAAATGCTTGTCTACGCAGAATGACAAAATTAGCGGTGACTTCATAACTAAGGCATTTGCTTCATAAAGCTTAGATTATTTCTTTGGGTGCTTCCAAGGGGCAAGAAGAAATGTCTTAAACATATTATAGTTTTTCATCTTTTTTCAGCAAACCTTTTTTGGTGTTTGAACTTTGAACTAATGAAAATATCGGACTATTTTTGTTCTTAAGTTTTGTGGTCTCAGTCATGTCAGAGGGCAAAGTTGATTGATGACAGTTTAGTGGATCAGGAACATAAACATATTATAAGAGTGGAAAATGTGGGGCTGATTCTTAGTTGTTTTATTGCTGAAAAGATGCGAAGAATAGTAGGGTATATTTATTTCCTACGAACTCAATACAAATACCTTATTACTATAATATCCGTGACTCAAGAATATGATAATGTAGCCCTAGATTCGTCAGCGATCAGCTTAAGTTAAAACCTAAATTTAGAAAGAAAAAAATCATTAGGACATCTTTAGAGCTTTGGTTAAATAGAAAGAATGATCTATTGAAATCTTCTTATCTTCTTCATCTTGCATTCTGCATCTAATCCCTATAAGATATATGCGTGGATGGTTTATCAGAGTTATTTGCAATGAGAGAATATTGCAAAATCACTGTATACATGTAGCTTATGGGTGGGGCAAGGAGTGCTTTGCCATTCACTTTGCAAGTCCACTGGCTTTTTATAGAGAGTTTTTTCATATGTCAACAGAGGTCAAAATCTTTGATAAAATCTTCCAATACTATATATGTTTTGATAAGTAAAAGCATCCAATAATATTTTATATCGTATTGCCTGTCCTGGTCCGTGGTAGAGATCTGTGTAGTGGTTTCCCTGCATCTTAATGATTCTAAGCATAGCTCCAGACAGGACGTGTTCTCTTTATGATATAGATGGTTGCTTAGCAAGAGTAACACTACTTAACTACTAGTAGTGACATGCTGATTAGAAGGATAGGGATTTTTCTGAATGAGATGGGATGTTAATGTTCTCTTCCAATCTGTACTTGGAAGATAACTCACCATCTTCTGCTTGTTACTTCTGTATTAATATTGGTTTTTGTATGTCTCTGACAATTCTGCTTAACACATGAAAGATGCATCTGTTAACCTGTATTTGCATATAATATATTCAGCAAGTGGCATACTCTTCATTCTGTTTACCCTATTGTTATTTGAGAACTATCTGTACTTTGAATTTTTTCCTTTTCATGCTAACATGCAGCATTAATGGATGCAATACGAGAGGATGTCTCTGTGCTTACTGTTCTTTCAGAAGTGTTGTGCCTTTTAGACATGATGGTAAATTCATTTGCTCACACCATATCAACGAAACCAGTTGATAGATATACTAGAGCTCGTTTTACATGTGAGTATTTAGTCATAACTCTCAATACTTACTTGATGCCAAGATTATGAAAAAAATTGATTGCTTAAATTTAAATTTTTCTCCCTCTTAGGTGATGGCCCATTGGCAATTGATTCTGGACGGCACCCCATTCTGGAAAGCATACACAATGATTTCATTGTATGTTGTTTTCTTCTAGTGATCTTAGAAGAAGTTTGAAATTGATCTTGACATAGCAAGTTAATGGCCTTTCTCTACTTTGATACTAGAAATTTCTGAATTTGGAAGTGGTATTGAATTCTCTTTTGCAGCCAAATGGCATCTTTCTTTCTGAAGCATCAAATATGGCTATTGTAATGGGCCCAAACATGTAAGCAACCTTATTATATTCCTTAATAAAATTAAATTGTCTGTGTATGTTTGTTCTTCTTGTGAGTATCACGGCATCCGGTATGAGTGACACCATATCCCCTTTCACATCATGTCTAACTCTTCAAAATTTTGGACGAGGGAAGGGAACAAATGAGAACCTTCTTCTCCCGATTAAGATTTTATCCCCGGACATATATTTAATGGGAAGCTACAGCATAAGTTTTTTTCCGTCTTTTTATTGAAGCACTGAGCAAAGAAAAATAATGGATGATGGAGACTTCAACCCCTCTTGACTTACCTCTCTCATCCCTCCCATGCATCTTAGATAAGCTCTTTCTGCCTCATATGGGTTTGTTGTGCCATTTTCTACCTGGTAACTCATGCATGTTGTTTGTTGTAGGAGCGGAAAAAGTACTTATCTTCAGCAAGTTTGTTTGATGGTCATCCTTGCTCAAATTGGTTGCTATATTCCTGCTCGATTTGCCACTTTGAGGGTGGTCGATCGTATTTTTACAAGGATGGGAACAATGGACAGTCTCGAATCAAACTCTAGCACGGTATAATCATCTACTTGTAAATGGTATATTCTTGCATGGAAGTTCTATATTTTAGAATAGCATTGATTTTGTTCCTGTATTTATGCAATAGTTAGTTTTACTTGTGAAAAAGCTTAACCTTAGTTTTGCCAAATTTCTTCTGAAGTTTGACATCTTCAAATTGTAAATGTTCTCTTTATATTCGAATCATCCTGTTACGGAGATGGCTAATATAGAAATCACCAGTATTTCATGTAACTGTGGTCTATGCAGTTCATGACAGAGATGAAGGAGACGGCTTTTATCATGCAAAACGTGTCCCATAGGTAGATTGTTTCACAAAATGTGTCCACTGACTTAGCATGAGGATTTGTCTGTCTATAGTTCAAAATTTGTACTTCCTTTGCTGTACACAGAAGTTTGATTGTTATGGATGAACTGGGGAGGGCGACTTCATCCTCTGATGGACTCGCAATCGCGTGGAGCTGTTGTGAGCATCTATTGGCACTTAAAGCGTAATCTCAAAGCCCTCTTTGTATTTCAATCTTAAATGCAATATGGTTAAATATTTACTAGCCCAAACATGCTGTATTTCATAACAAAGCCTATGATTAGTTAGCTTATATTTTACATTGTATGGACTGCATCAAAGTTTGAAAATTAGGCTTTGATTTTTCAGTTTATAAGTTGAAGGAATATTTGGTACTTGCAAACTGCTAAAACTCTGCTTTTACCTGGATGCCATAAAAGATATGACTACCAATTCAAGGGCTTCTTAGAAGCAGTATTCAAATAAGGAGCAAAAAATTTAGAAACCAATCAAGATTGCTAACGAAAGTACACAAGGCATACCAAGAGGAACGTTATGCTTGAAATTATTCTTATCTGGTATTTGAGTATCAGGGTTGAATAATAAATACTGTGCCGGACCTTGAAATAGGGAGTGGATTTTGTGATATCATCTACAATTTCTTGTAAGGAAATAGGCTTTTAACATTCATCTGCGGACATACATAGGGTTGTTTACTGAGCCTCTTATAGAATCATTAGTTTGAAGTTTTCATTATAGAGAAGCAAGACAATATCTTTAAAAACTCTCTTCATTTTTGTTCAGAAGGCTGGTAAAATTCTTCATCTTGTAACTTCCTAGATGTCATTATATCTCAGAATTAAACTTAACACTTCAAGTTCTGCTTAGAAAATTGGCAGAGAACAACTAAGAGGTGTTTGGAGCACTAAATTTTGTGATTAATCAACTCTTCTAGATTCGTAGACATGTGACCCAAATAATAATGTCAAATTCTATATAAATATGCATTTCCACTGTCCAGATATTTTTCTACCCAGTGAGCTTATTATATTGAACGTTGTCACTCTTTTGAGTTTTCAATAGCTACCTGCTCTCTGGACCCAAGGGTGTGACCTAGTGGTCAATGAAGTGGGTTGAGAACCATGAGGTCTCAAATTCATATTCCAGCAGAGACAAAAACACTTGGTGATTTCTTCCATCTGTTCAAACTTTGGTGGATCGAGTTACCTATTGTTGTTGCTAGTGGGAGGCGCAAGCTGGCCCAGACACCACAGTTATAAAGAAATAAAGAAAAATAGCTACACGTTATTTAGGTTTTCATAAAGAATTGCCTCTCTTGCTGTTGGATGTATATTATTTTGTCAAAGAATTTAATACATACATACATGTTTCATAATTTTAACCCAATGAACGTCCAATTACTTCTCTTTGATTGTATTTAATCTGTTTGTAGGTACTCAATATTTGCTACTCATATGGAAAATCTATCAGCGCTATCCACCATGTATCCAAATGTAAAAATTCTTCATTTTGATGTTGATGTGAGGAATAACCGCATGGACTTCAAGGTATATCTCTGAATCATTCAATGGTTATAAACAATTTATACCTTTATTTCATTTCCTCTTTGTGTTTTCTACTTAGTTTCAACTCAAGGATGGGTCACATCATGTGCCACATTACGGCCTCATGCTAGCAGGGGTAGCTGGATTACCAAGTTCAGTAGTGGAGACTGCCAAAAGAATCACATCTAGGATCACAGAGAAGGTAACTTGTTTCACTTCCGGAATGAAAGAATGTCTTGTTTGGAAATTGCCATTGTGTTGAAAGATCTTGTAGTTCGTTTTACCACTGCGAGTTCCATTTCTTTCCACCCCCATTCTCTTTCAAACAGGAAAAATTGAATTTGAACCTGAGACCTCATGGTTCTTAATTCACTTCATTGACCATCAGACCACACCCTTGAGTGCATCATAGTAACATCTCACCCTTGCACCAACTTAGACTATTTTAAGCTATGTTGCTCGGACTCCCTAAAATTATTGCCACAGCCGTGTTGGATTCTCCAAAACGCACTACTTTTGGAGTATCTGACATGGACATGTCACTTGTCGACATTTTGAAGGGTCCGAGCAACATAGATTTCAAGTGTGGGCATCAACTATTACAGTGCTACTCTTTTGTCCTGAGTTTGGGACCAACTACACATTGTGAAACTCACATAGGCGGAGATTTTCCATACATTTGCGTTTCTTCCCTGCATTTTTTGTTTCAATTTTCCAAGCTTTGAGGAAGGTAAATTGCACATCCATGTTACGTTTGATCGGTTTGCCTTCTTTTTTTCGTGTTCATATAGGAAATGAAGAGAATGGAGGTGAATTGCAGACAGTACGAGGAAGTACAATTGATTTACCGTGTAGCTCAACGGCTGATGTGCTTGAAATATTCTGATCAGGATGAAGATTCTTTAAGGGAGGGTCTGCAGAACCTTAAGGAAAGCTATATTGGTGGAAGGCTTTAGATAAGTAGAACCATTTACTCATATATATTTCATCTAACATCAACACTGTGATCTGAAATTTTGAATGCATCTGATAATCCTTGACTAAGAAATGGTACTTTAAGATAACTACTAAAAAACAAGTGGAATTCTAAATATCTGATTGTGAAAGGGTTCTTGATTTCTCATGGAGGGCCTTTGCATAAAATAACAAGTTTTGTTCTTTACTAGATATGATTGTAAATGAAATTGGATCTAATTAATGTGGACCAATAAAAATAATTACATATTTAGTTAAAATATTTATCCATATCACATCAGCTTCTGTTCAAAATGTGGAGACCTGAAGGGCTTTTTTTATTCATTATGCGAGAGGAGGACATTTTAAGTTATTTTCAATATGTTAAGAATACTTTTAATTTGTTTTTCTGTGTATTTAAGATGAAAATCAAAATCGAAGTGAAAGGGAGAAAATAATCCAAAAGTAAGAGAGTGAAAAAGAATAAAGAATAAAGTGAGTAGTATGTATTTTCTCTACTACAATATTTTGTAACTTCGCTATACTTTGTGGAGAAACAAAATCTTTGAAAGATGCCCTTATAGAGGTACAAGATTATAATATTAACGTATAGTGTTATCTAAATAGTATTTTTATAATTTCTATACTTATTATGATAGGTTGGTGTTTATGTATTTTAATATTAAAATTAGAAATCAAATGTGGATTATTTTCAGGTAATTCTTGTAACTACTATTTTCATAATTTATCATTAATTTTTTCTATTATGCAATTTTGTCATAAGTTGTAACTTATGTAATCTTCGAACAATTTATCTACTCAATTTACTATCATCTATTGTAACGAAAAACTTTCCACTTATAAATAATGTGATTATACTTTGTATTAGGAATATGTGAATAATAGTGTAAGAAAGGATGAGAACTGTTGTATTGGGTATACACAGAGTTAGTGAAGTGAGAGAGTTTGCGATAAAAATAATATCTTAAATCTTCAACTATATTCACTATATAAAAGAGAGTATTTATATTATGCTAAAGAAAGATGTTCTTTGCAGAGCTTTGGACTCTTCAAGTAATCTAGAGTTGCTTGAGTTATACCGACATTGTTGGGCTGTTGTAGATTATACTTTAGTGGACTTTAATCTCTTAAAGAGAGCGATATACGCGCCTGATATATGCACCTCAGCCGTACAATTTTAATTTTCACTTTTTTGTCATTTTATTTTAACTATAATTTATTATATTTATAATATATTATTCCAATATCTATCATATTTTAAGTATTTTAAATTTTGACTATTTATTATTTGTGATGGGGCATAATATCCTTCATTACCTGAAGAAATAAAGTTGGTGAGTAATTGAGAATCTTCTTTTTGGCCGTGGGAAAATGTGATGAAGAAATAAAATGTCATGTAATGAACAATTAATCTTTCTTGGCTTTATGCATCATTCATTCTTTATTGAAATAACTTTCTAATCTAGTCATACTGTACTATCTTATATATAAAAAATATATTATCTAGTTTACAAATATTATATATAATATCACTTTTTAATAATTATATTATATATTTTAAAAAGTTAAATATTAGCTAAGCAACCTCTTAAATATGATATTTAATAATTATCTTTAAAATATATTTCCTTAATTAGTGGGACTTTATAGCAATTCAAAAAACTCCCCCACTTTATACACTGTTTCACACACATTTACCACTATCCCCTTCTTCCTCAACCATTTCAATACATATTTTGTTTCATGTACATCTCAAATACATGTTTGCATGTACTAAATTCATAATCAATTTTCTATAATCAAATATATAAATAGATTTTTGTTCAGTTATATTGAGATATTGTATTATAATTTTATTATTATCATGTTAATGTAACTAATTCGAATTATAAGAACATTTAACAATTTATAATATGACTCATCATCTCTATTTTTATATATATAGATAAATAGGGATTGAGGGTAGGGTGATGTGAGCGATGGATTGTGAAGAGAGGAAAGTATATATTTTATGTTGAATATAGAATTATAGATAGAACAATATAAAAGACAAAGAAGTTGGTCTGTAAATTCCCACCTTCCACGAACATTCTGAAAATACATAGAAATAATATTTTTATTATATTTGCACATGGGGCAGATTATACTTGCAGTTATATGATGTGTAAGTCACTTTGATTTCGCAACAGTCCAACATAAGATTTAATTAATACTTTCATTTTCAATCCATAAATTTAATAGTACATCAATAACCCTCGAAGATAAACCAACTGGAGCTCTTTGAACGGTGTCATGCAAGTTCCAAAATCTATCTAGCACTAATGATTAACACATTATTATGTTGTGGCTACAATATATTACTCCCTCCGTTTAAAAAAAATATCTCTATTTCATTTTTAATTTATTTCAAAATGAATGATCCATTTCCCTTTTTGATAATATTTTAACGTTAACTTTTCGCGTGTCATGTTTAAGACCACAAGATTAACGATATTTTGGTACATTTGATATAACTTTAATTTAGAACTACAAAATTAAAAAGTGTTCTTTCTTTTCTTAAATTTCATTTCTAGTCAAATTAGGTTATCTTTTTAAAAACAGAGAGAGTATTATTTTAATTTTCTTTGTTTGGCCGACAATTCAAACAAACCACCGTGGCTGATGCACTTTTCCCTTATTATTTTTAATATATATAAATATATATAACATTTTTAAAATCTAAAAAGCTTTATTTAGCTCTTACTTCAAGAAGAGAAGTCGGCTCCTAGCCGTCGTCCGTACAAGTAAAATTTTCTCTCTTTTCTATTTTTTGAATAATAATCATATTTTAGAAGTATAAATTCTACTATCATATATATATATATATATATATATATATATATATATATATAATGTATGTGAAATTATAGTTTATATGATGTACGTCAAATTTTAAGAGTTAATAAATTTTTTATATATAGTTTATTTTAAAAACTGTGATAAATAATTTATATTATTAATTATTATAATTTATAATATTATGTTACTTTATTTGTTTCAATTTATGAGATTCATGTTAAATTTTGAGAGTTGATAAAGTTTTTATATATTATAAAAATATTTAAACTTGTTAGTTGTTATGATTTATAATAATATTTTTAACATAATTGTCAAAAAATATATGTTACACATCTATCTCGATGGTAAATGAAACAAGAAAATAATAAAGTTTATTTTTTTCATGGCAATAATATCCTGAAATTTAAATTTAACTTCGACAAGCACCCATGTCGACAAATGTGTGTGATTGTTCTCTCTTTATGAAGTTCAAGAAAGCAACAAAACTTTTAAATCTTACGGCTAATTATTTTTTTATTTTTTAAAAAAAAAGAAAAAACTTGTAGAATAAATAAAATTAGAGACACTTTTAAAAAGTTTAACTAAACATTCATTATTGTTTAAAATAAAATTTATTGATCAAAAACAAATTGTTTATTATAAAAAAAAAATAATTTTTTTAAAAAAATAATTTTAAAAAATGATTAAAAGAAAGATAATAAATTAATCATACATTAGATCATGACTGAAACAACAGTATCTACTTTTCGGCCTTTCTATTTCACAAATAACAAGTCAGCACAGTCGAAGACAAAAAAGGGTCAAAGAATTGCAACTCGTTCATCCTTTTAAATAATTTTTTTTTTTATCTCAAAATTCCATATGTATGTCGTTAATTCGTTAATTTATCATCTCACTATAAATATATATTATACTTTAACTGATTGTTAAAAAAATATTTAAATAGTAAAATTTCAAATGAACTAAAATATTCAATAAATTTTAATTTTAATTGTGAAATATGCAAAAGACTTTAAAGTAATCTGACTAGATCAAGAACCAACCTAATGAAGACTCAAACAATTGTATTAACTATTTCGCTTTTGAGTTGGATTCACTAGTCATGACAAAAATAGCAGACAAGAGATATTTCTCAACCTCAAAATTCGATAAAAGTAGTTGAGGATGATTTATTATTATTTTAATATGAGAATATTATATATATATATATATATATATATATATATAATATTATATATATATATATATATATATATATAAAGCTCAACTTTATATATTATAGAACTTAAAATAATATACTCACTCCGTTTAAAAAAGAATGACCTCATTTCCTTTAATATGTTTCAAAAAAAGTTTTTTTTTGTAATAACTTTACACGTGTCATGTTTAAGGTCATAAGATCAAAGGGTAATTTTGTACATTTGATCTAACTTTAGTTTAGGACCACAACATTCAAATTCTTTCTTTATACTCTTAAAGTCGTGCCAAGTCAAATAGGTCATTCTTGGTGACACGGAGAGAGTTTATGATTACCTCTTTCATAATTTTTTATTGGTCCATCTCCCATAAATATAAATATAGTGTAGCTAAGATTAGTCATTTTCAATTCATTGATCACTAGTAAACCCTCTTCTCCAGCTATTATTACTACATTTCCCCCTCTCTTAATTATGGATATTATTGTTACATTCTTCTTGACATCATTAGCCCTTATTCTCAACTTATTGCAACTCAAATACAACGGGACCAACATGTTTCAACAACATCCCATAATGTTCATCTCTTGTTTGAATTGATCAAATAGGTCTTCTTGTTGATTTCCTTGAGCCATAATTATGTGAATATATTAAAGCTTTATTAGAGCATTAAAAAAAGATTGAAATTTATCTAAGAGGAAACAAAAGTTCTACATCCAAAGCTACCATCAGTTTGAGTAGCTAGTGATTAATTAGTGAATTGTTCTTGAGATTTATGATAAAATGATCACAAATGTAAGAAGATCATAAAAATAAAACCTTTTTCCAGCAAAATAAAATTGAGGTTTTTACGATTTTCTAAACTCGAAAAGTCAAAAATAAAATTATTTTTCTGATATGTGTTAATTTAATATATATAACTTTCCTAATTGGTATTCATGCAATCTCTTGTTTGATATGTGTATATTTAAATTAATTGTTGGTACGTTGTTAAACTTTTGAATTTTTTCTCTTAATTTCGCTCGTCTTTCTCCTCTCTCTCTCAGTCTCGCTCGCCTCTCTCCTCCCTCCTTCAATTATCTAACCGATATACATATATAATTCACACTCTTTTCACCCTCTCTCTCTCCTCTCTCCTCTCTCCTCTCTCTCCCAGTCTCGCTCACCTATCTCCTCCAAATAACATATAGCTACAAATTATAATTATCAAACTATAGTCATGAAGAGTAATTAATTATTTTTAAGTGACTATATTTGAAATTTTTTCAATATTTAGCGTCTTTTAATTCAAGAATAACTATTTCCTTAAATTTAATTATTCCACATATGCACATGACATGTTTAATTAAGTGAAAAAAAACAAGAAGTTGGATGCGCTGTAAGCCTGTAACTTTAACAATAATCCTTTTTTTAAAAAAAAGGTTAACACATATAGTAAGCACATGCAACAATATTTTATAAGTTCTTTTATATTTGGTGGAAAGATAAAAATCTTTGAAAGATCCATTAACTTTGACGGTTTGTATTGAATAATTTCAAATTAAAATATGTTCTTAAAATATTTTCAAATTGTATTTATAAATATAATTAAGATTTTATTAAACATAAAAATGAGATCATTATTCTCTTAGTAGATTTTTTTTATTGAAGATGAGTCTGATAGTGAGATTTTAAGTGACTTACTATATTCATGCATTTTTTTGTCTGCAAAAACTTTATAATACTCCATTTATTATTCTTTCACCATCATATCAATCATAATACTTATTATATAAATGTCCCATCGCCTCTAATTCAATCGATGTGTATATCTAGGGACCTGACACACATTTTCAAGTTTTTTTTAGAGTGCCTTTTCTACACTTCATCTTATTAGATTCCAACTTTGCTCTCTAAGTCTAACATCAAAACCTTCTCAATCTCAGGGCCGGCTCTATGCCTTTTTAAATTAGGCATTGGCCTTAGGCCCCCAATTTTAGGGGGCTCAATTTTTTATCAATAATAAATTTTGTGTTATTTTTTAAATAAAATATTAATTATTTATGAATATATATATATATTTAAAAAATTATTATTTTATTTCTTTTAATCTAATTTAAATAAAAGAAATCACGAAGAATTGTTTTATTTTCTCACAGTCTCTACACTAATATTCACATTATTTTATTCTTTAACTCCTTTGACATTCTCTTCTTTAAATTTCTAATAAGTTAGAGTCATTTCTATCAAAAATATGAATCAATAGTCAAAAAGTGTTGAGCAAGTCAATTGTAATTTTTTTTTTATTTCTTCTTAGATTTCCAAGCATTACAACAAGCATAGTAAAATGTGGGGTATACAAAATTATCAACTTCTTGAATCAAATTATGTTAACAATTTATATTATAATTATCCGAGTAAGCAAATGTTTTTCAACGTGAAATTGATAAAATCTTATCTAAAGCTAATAATTGAAAAGAAAATCGAATAAATCATTTATTAAAAAAATATTAAATATACCTTGCATTTAGAAATGCAAGATTTTTTTCAAAAAAATAATAATACATATGAAATTTATTAGATTTTAGGCCTCTAGTTGAAATTTCGCTTTAGGCTTCCAATTGCGTTGAGCCGCCCCTGCTCAATCTCTATATCTCTCTTTAGCATTTAAGTATTTTCTTTCAAAGAATCATGTCTCAAACTTCCTGTTCTTCAAAGAAAATACTAGATTTTCCAAATGAGATAGATCTAGTGGCATCTTGCATCTATTCTGAAGCAGCTTCTGTTGATAAAAGGGACAAGTCATCTAAGAAAGTGAGTAAGGGTAAAAGAAAAAGAAAATTAAGACTTCCGTGGGAAAGAATGTTGTTATAAAAAAAGGAATTGTGGCTTCTGCAACTGATCTATTCATCATGTGAGTGTATTGAAAGGAAAATAAATCCACTGAGTAAAGTTTCTCAGTTGATCAAGGAGTAGGACCAATTGAAACATGAATTGGATGCGATGACTGTGCTAGTGAGCAACAAAGAGGCTGAAATTGCTCTGTTAAAAGTAGACCTGATCAAAGCGCAAACAAAAAGACCTGATACTGAGGTTGTCCGGAAGCAATAAAAGCAGAATGATGAGCTATTGACAAAAGTTATTGCTCTTAAAGAGAAGATGATCACGGATAATGATGCAGCAAAATCTAGACTCCCCCTTGTTATCAACTCCCTCTCTAATCTATCTCCCTCCTCATAGTTTTTCTTGTGTCTTTTCTTTGTATGGACAGTATTCGGGGTTCTCATTTTTCAGTTTAACTTAAATGTATTGAATGCTGATTTATTATGCTCATGAAATGAAATCCTGTTTTGTTGTGGCTAAAGTCTGTTGGTTTTTGACTTACTAACTATGTTGGTGTTGTCCTTGACTGTGATCTTACTTATCAATCTTACTTCTTGTGTTGGTTTATTGCATTGCTTTTTTATAATGCCAAAAGGGGGAATAAATTGGGGGTGTTCAGATTAAATTGGGGGTGTTCAGATGATGCTTAGGTTGGTAAAAAGACAAGGAGGAAGAAAGAAAAAACGACAGGGGAAAGGAAAATATGCAGGTACCAGTGTAACTCAAGGACCTCGTAAAGGTACCTGGTCCATGGTGTAGGAAACTAAGGAGTGTGTCTACTAGACAGGGGGAAGAAATGCAGGCATTGGTGTATGATTTGTCATCATCAAAAAGAGGAAAAATATTATTTGAAGTTTTGATGATTTGACAAACTCAGAGACCTTGTGAAGAGGCCAGATTCATTGTGCAAATGTATATGCAATTGTCAGGTCTTTATCGACAGGGGGAAGGAAACATGGAAGAACATGTAGACACTGGTGTATTGTTTGTCATCATCAAAAAGGGGGGAAATGTTATTTGTAGTTTTGATGATTTGACAAACTCATGGACCTTATGAAGGGACCTGGTTCTTGGCTCAATATATCTTTTGGCTGCCAGCTGGAGAAAGTACAAAAAGTTGGTGCACAGTCTCCAACAGTGGCAGAAGTGGCAGACGCGACAGAAAATCTCAGCCAATGGGATTGTTTTACGTTTTGTGACCTTTCTACATAAACAAAACATACCTATATTTACAATTAGTTTTTGCAACTTGAAAAAGCTCTCAAGAACTCTTGCAAAGGCTTACAAAAAGGAGTGAAGAAACATCCTCAAGATCAACTCAAATCTGAAAGAGCTGGAAGCTTAGTTGTCTTAGGATTATTTCTTCTGCACATAAATTGTAAATCTGTTCCTCCATTTATAAAGGAATCAAATAGTTGTTTGATCTGAAATTCTAAATCATTAGTAGGTTAGTGATTTAGTGGGCACTCTGTGAGATTGCTTAGAAAATCCTAAGTTGTCTAGAGTGATAGCTTAGTGGGTAGAGTAACATCTACTTAGGCTCGTCAAGCAATAGAGCTATTGCTTGTCTGTGAGATTAAAAATGTTTTCTCACATTTTTGTAACCGGTTTACTTTTGCTTGTGAAGACTAGTAAAACGATTTTGAAAATCCTGTGAGACAGGTCGTGGTTTTACTCCCTTGATCAAGGAGGTTTCCACGTAAACTGCTGGTGTTGATATTCTGCCTTTACTTACAGCTGTTCATATTTTGAATGAGTCAAGGGACCTGGTCCATTGACTGATAATGGACGCACAGATTCTAATAAGTGGTATCAGAGCAGGTACTCTCTATCTGTTTAACACCAAGAGAGTGGTTCCTGCATTAGAATGGCTGCTCCACTTAATCTAGAAGAAGGTCAATCTTCAATTCGACCACCTCGATTCAATGGTCAGTTCTATAGCTGGTGGAAACAAAGATGCATGATTTTCTCATGGCTGAAGATGCATGAACTTTAAAACATTGATAAAAAAATAATAATAAATTAATCACACATTAGCTTACTCCAATAAATCATGACTGAAACAATAGTATCTACTTTTGGGGGGAATTCGCAAATAACAAGTCAGCACAGTCAAAGACGAAACACAGTGAACGAATTGAAAGTTGTTCGTGGTTTCAAAATAGTTCTTTTTTCCCCCCTCAAAATACTACACATGTATATCGTTAATTTGTTAATTTTTCATGTTATGGCGAGTGTATTAAATATATATCACACTTCAATCAATTATTAAAAAAGTGTTTAAATAATTAAAATTCGAATGGTTTATTAAATTGTCCAATATATATCAATCTTAATTGAGATATTTAAGTAAAATAAACAGTAACTGTACTCCGAAAAGCGAAGAACCAACCTAACAAATGAAGACTGAAAATTAGTATTTACTTTTTGGCTCTTTAGTGGGATTCGCAAGTCATGACTAACGTAGTAGATAGAGACATTTTTCTCATATATACTATTATGAGAAAAATAATATATATATATTACCCTTTTCATAATCTTTATTTATGAGAAAGATACCATACATGACCTTTTTCATATTCTTGTATTGGTACCTCTCCTTTCTGTTGCTATTATAAATATATAGTAGCTTGCTAGTTACTCATTTTCAATTCATTCACTACTAAACCTTAGCTTCCGTATATTTCTTACTATATTTTCCCTCTCTTTCCATCTTAATTATGGATATTATTATTACATTCTTCTTGACATTATTGGCCCTTATTCTTAACTTATTGCAACTCAAATACAATGGGACCAACATGTTTCAACAACATCCCACCATAGCTGGAATCGCGGTAATTTCTTTGATTATGTATTGTTTTCTACTTTGGATCGAGTTGAAATACCCTGTGTATTATGAAAATTACCTTGGTTCTCATCCATTTATTGTGAATTTGCTCGGATGCCTCTCTATCACTACCACCATATCCCTCTTGTTACCAACCTACGTTACACTATTTGTGTTTATCGTTGGTATGTTTATTCCTATAACAAAAGCATTGCATTGGATTTACACTATGATTGACGAAAATTATGGAGATACTGAGTTTTGGAGGAGAAGTGTGGATCCAGCTTTGTGTTATATGAGGAGGAAGATGAATAGATCAACAAGAAACTTACTTCCTTTCTAGTATATATTATGAAAGAAAAAGATTCTTTTTCTAAGGGATGATTTATTTTCTTGTTGAACCAGGTATTTAGTTTTGTTTTTAGGGTTTCATAAGGGTGTTTAATTTTGTTGTTGTTGTATTTTAGGGTTTCATAAGGGTGTTTAATTTTGTTGTTGTTGTATTTTAGGGTTTCATAAGGGTGTTTAATTTTGTTGTTGTTGTATTTTAGGGTTTCATAAGGTTTTGATATGTTGTATACATGTTTATGTAACTTTCCCAATTGGTATAATATAATGTTTAATTATCTCTTGTTTGAATTGATCAAATACAAATAATTCTTTTCCAGATCTTCTTGTTGATTTCCTTTGAGCCATAATTATGTGGATATATTAAAGCTTTATTAGAGCATTAAAAAAATTGAAATTTATCTAAAAGCAAAACAAAAATTCTACAATTAAAGGAGTAGCTAGTGATTAATTAATTAGTGGATTGTTCGTGAGAATTATGATTAAATGGTCACAAACCTCACAATTATGTGATGTACACAATCACACAAATGTAAGAAGACCATAAACTCTAAAAGTCAAGAATCAAAATTACTATTCAGATATGTATATATATATATATATATTGGAATAATATAATGTTTTTGATAAATTGGTGCAATCTCTTGTTTGATATGTGTATATTTAAATTAATTGTTGGTATACTTTTTTTTAGGTGAATTATATATATGCGGACTCCCTTGGTTTAAGACATTCATTTAAGCTATCCCACAAATAACTTGCTTGTAGACTAAAACAAGTAAAAGACGCGTTAACAAACTGAATTCAGTGTGAAATCATCATAGGTTTTATTATTATTATTTTTTTAAAAAAAAAGTATTACAAGCATTACCTCCCATCTTTGCACATTGTACGATATATTAAAAAGATTAAATAATTTTTTAAAAAACAATTAAATTCAAGAACAAATATTTCCTTATTAAATCCAATGATTTTTTTTATCGGGTTAGGCCGGGACTAGGGTGCCTAAGGTGTGTAACCTTATTCTTGTGAGGTAACAAATTTATAATAATTAATAAAAATAAATATAGAGAAATTAAATATTTTTATTTATGATATTATCGTAAAAAATATTATAAATTTTGTGATAATGCACATGGAGTGTAGAGCTAGTGTGTTGGTTATGGATTCAAATAGCTTTGATTTGAATAATGAATTTGTAGTAAAAAAAATTATTAAATATATATACATTACATTAATTAAGAAATAATAACTCAAACGAATTAAAATTTTAGTATATATGTTAAGTCAAATTTAATAAGCAAATACGATAGAAGGAGTATTTGTTTATTATCTTTGAATTCAAGAATATCTATTTCCTTAATTAAATTCAATTATTCCACAGATTCATGTGACATGTTTAATTAAATGAAAAAACAAGTATGCATTGAAAGTTGCTTGCGCTACATTTCAACAAAAAAAAAAAGAGAAAAAAAAAAGGTCAATACATTATTATAGTAAGCACTACAATATTTTACAACTTTTCTATATTTGGTGGAAAGATAAATTCTTTGAAAGATCCATAAACTTTTACAATATATTAATTTTCATTAGAGAAATTAAAAATTTGAAATTCATCTAAAGAAACATAATAATAATAAAAAACTAGCTTAATTAGAGATCATATTTATTAATAATAACTTTTGATTGGTATGATTACAATAAAAAAAACAATATAAATATCATACATAATACTTATTCTAGAACTGTTTATATGTTTTTATTTTTGGTATTTCAATCAAGGAATCTGTTTTATTTATTCATATTTGTCTTTCAAAAAAGTAATTGGGAGTCTTCACATGCATATAGCTTTAAGAATAGGTCTATGCTTAATAGACTTTAACAATTGATATATACTTGATTAATTAATTAATACAAAAGTAATACTATAAATTTGATCCATTTTGTAGCTTTTTGATTTTATCAACATTAATATATCTTTCTATATTTGATTTGCTACTTGATCTAGCTGTAATAACTCGAAATTATTTTTAAAAAATTTAAATATTTGTTTAACTTAAATCAATTAATTAATAGTTAATGAACTAAAGTAATCATTTAATAATATTTTATATCACTTGGTCAATGAATTAAAGTGAACTAAATTATTTAGAATTTAGTAAAGGGAAAGATTTGTTTCGTATGTTTGGGGATTAGATATGGCAGTTTTTTTTCTCCTACCTTTAATTCTTTATCAATTGTGGATTTCTATTAATGGAGTGAAGTGATCAATTTAGAATGGGGTATACATCATGTCATTGTATGTATCAAAAATATCACGTGAAAAGTTAAAGTTAAAGTATTATTCAAAAAAGAAAGTGATTATTTTTTTAAATAAACTAAAAAAAAAATATTCTTTTTAAAACGAGAGAGTAATATTTATCATAAATGAAAGAATAAAGGGAATGGAATTTAGTAGTTATCAACGTGTGTCCTTGGAGGAATTTTGGGGATTGAGTGAATTTCCTAAGAGCACTGGCCATATTTATTATTATTATATATATTCTTTTTGTGTGTTATCAATTCTACTTTACAAATTATTATTTGTTGCAAGTGGTGATGAGTTAAGCATAAGATTTAAATTTAGATAGAAATATAACATAATTGTCTTTAGGATCTATTTTAGCGTTTAGAAATTAATTAATTGATAAAGAGATATAATGGTATTGAAATTATCTTTTTGTATAAGGTTAAGTATTGAATATACTGTATTACATAAATACCATTATAATTATGATATTGGAGAATTTAAAGCTTAAGCGTAGGCTTGAAATTTAGAAATCTATACTAATATGAATGTTGTTAGTTTTCTTGAGCCATAATTATGTGAATATATTAAAACTTTATTCGAACATTAAAAAAAAATGAAATTCATCTAAAAGCAAAACAAAAATTCTACATCCAATGCTGCCATCAGTTTGAGTAGCTAGTGATTAATTAGTGGATTGTTCTTAAGATTTATGATTTGATCACAATTATGTGATGGACACAAATGTAAGAAGATCATAAAAATAAAAACTTTTTTCCAGCAAAATAAAGTTAAAGTTTTTACGATTCCCTAAGCTTTGAAAGTGAAGAATCAGAATTATTTTTTTGATATGTGTGTTAATTTAATATACTTCATAATATAATACTTTTTGATAAATTGGTGCAATCTCTTGTTTGATGTGTGTGTATATTTATATTAATTGTTGGCACGTTGTTGAACTTTTGAATTTAAAGAGATATGTTCATTGTAAGTTTATGTAACTTTTTAATAATATAATATTTTAAATAAAGTGGTACAAATCTTTTGTTTTATGTATAATGTTGAATGGTATTCAAAAAGATAAGAGCAGCATATGCTTTTGCTCATCATATAATAAGTACAAAAATGGAATATATTTGTAAATGTTATAACTAGACGTGTACCACTCACTTGTCCCCATCGATCTAAAATGAAAAAGAACTTCAAGCTGGATTTGTACACTACTCTCAAGCAGTGACGAAGCCAGAAGTTCGACTAAGGATATTAAAATATAAAAAAAAAAGTAAAATCGAGTAAAAGTCAAGGAGTGTCAATATGTAACTTATATACATAATCAAATTTTTTTTTACTCTAATTACACAGTGTAATTTTTCGACGAAGGTGTGTCCATGTGGCTCCGCCACTGATAAGGGTTAATTCTTTAGCTTATATCAACAGCATTACGAAAATAATTTTATGCTTTTTATGGATATACATATGATTCTTTTCAAAGTTAGGAAATGCAAGTGCACCCCTCTTAAATGTGTGGATCCCTCTCTGCAGTTGTCCTCGAACATCAAGATCGTTCTTTTTTATAGGTGAATTATCATATGAAATATAGAAATAGTAACTAAATAGCTTTTTATCTAATTGAATTTTCTTACAATATATCACTTATCTGAAGTTAAATGCAATTTATTTTTAGCTACAAATTTTTGCTACACTTGGTTAACATTTGAAAATAGTATCCATTGCTAATTTTTTATTTTTGTTTAAGACATTCATTTAAGCTGTCCCCAAAACAACTTTCTTGTAGACTAAAACAAGTAATAGACGCGTTAACAAATTTATACTACTAACTAATACATAAAGAGAGAGAAAATAAGTATTTTTATTTATAATATCATCCTAAAAAGTATTTTTTTGTAATAATTAATGCATATTTTTTTTTTGTAATAATTAATGCACATTGAGAGTAGGACTATTGCGTTGATTATGGATTCGAATATAACTTTAATTTGAACGTTGAATTTGCAGTAAGAAATTTATTAAATATTTATAAATTAATAATTTAGAAATAGTAATATAAATGAATTAATTTTTTTTATAAATGAGTCAAAGTAAAAAATTATTAAGTAAATACGATAAAAGGAATATTTATTTGTTGTCTTTGAATTCAATAATAACTATTTCCTTCAATTCAATTATTCCTCATATGCACATGACAAGTTTAATTAAGTGAAAAACAAGAAATTGGATACGCTATAACTTTAACTATATTCCTTTCAACCAAAAAGAATATAGAGAGAGAGAAAAGAAAAGGTCAACACGTTATAGAGAGAGAGAAAAGCACTACAATATTTTAAAATTTTGTTATATTCGATGAAAAGATAAATTTTCAAAAGATTCATAAATTTTGACGATTGATTTTAAATAATTTCAAATTAACGAGGATCGACACATATTAACTATTCATAATTATGTGTTAATGTCTGCCATATTTAAAGTATTTTGAATTTTAATAGTTATTATTAAATATTTTCAAATTTATTTATAAATATAGTTAAGATTTTATTAAACATAAAAATAAGACCATTATTCTCTTAGTAGATTTTTGTATTCAAGAAGTGTCTAATCATGAGATTTTAAGTGACTTACTATATTCATGCATTTTATTTTTTTTTGTTTGCAAAAGCTTTATAATATTCCATTTATTATTCTTTCACCATCATATCAGACATATTTAATTGGGATGTGTTTGGTAGGAGATATTATTTGGAGATTAATTATAAATGTCATTTAAGAAATAGTTCTATTAAATTATAAACTTTAAGGTTGGTATGATTGCAATAATAAAATACTCTACTATAGTATCATACATAATACTTATTCTAGAACTGTTTATATGTTTGTTTTTTATTTTTTATCAAGGAATCTGTTTTATTTATTCATATTTGTCTTTCAAAAAAGTAATTGGTAGTCATATTGGGAGTTTTCACATGCATATAGCTTTAACAATTGATATATACTTGATTAATTAATTAATACAAAAGTAATACTATAAATTTGATCCATTTTGTAGCTTTTTGTTTTTATCAACAATATATCTTTCTATTTGATGATCTAGCTAGACTTCATCTTTTGTACAATATATTAAACTAATTGAGTGCAAATTAATTACTCAATTAAGATATATAAGCCTAGATGGATATTCCTATAAAGTTATATCCAAAATATATATAGTTAGAAAATACAATATGCTCGTCTAATCAAATATAGTATACAACTTACAACGACTACTTCTTCTGTCACTATTTACTTGTTTATTTCTTACTTGACACATTTAATTAAAAATAATAATTGACATACTGAATTTACCATAATATATATATATATATATATATATATATATATATATATATATATATATATATATATATATATATATATATATATATATATATATAATGCATCATAACTACTATTTTCATTACTAATACATCATATTCAATATTATTCTTATCCGTCCGGTCGAACATTTCCTTAGATTCTTCGCAATGTTTGTTTTCCACTTATCTTTAGGTCATACTCATATTCTCTGTCGGTCTTAAACCATTGCCTGTCACAAATTAAAATAAGAATAATATTTATTTACTTTATTCATATAATATAACAATAAAAGAATTGATATAACACAATTCTAAATTTCTTTTAATCATTCATTTAAAAGTAACAGCCACATTTTAATGTATATTCAAAAATATTTTAAGTTGTTAATTATAGTGATTTATAGTACTATTTTTCCATAATTTTA
This sequence comes from Solanum lycopersicoides, assembly GCA_022817965.1. Classification (NCBI taxonomy): domain Eukaryota; kingdom Viridiplantae; phylum Streptophyta; class Magnoliopsida; order Solanales; family Solanaceae; genus Solanum; species Solanum lycopersicoides. The sequence continues at coordinate 3,163,771 of CM040625.1, read as the reverse complement.
AATATATAACATACTGAAAAGAAAAGTAAGAGACAAATAATTATGTATTTGTCTTAACAATTTGACTTATTAATCTTCGATTTTTTAATATACTAATTCACTAACAAACCAAATAAAAAATCAATTAATTTAATATCGGGTTAATAATTATCGGACGTTACTTCGCTTGACTCTCTAAATGCTGTGATCTAGTTATAGCAATTTTTTCCTAGAAAAGGAAAACTCATTATTGAATGTTGATTTGTTGTTAAATAAAATACTGAGAAGATTTGAGCTTAACAATTAACGATTTATTTGATAAAAAAATTAAAAAATACGTCTTTATATTGTTAATTTGATACCAATAAAATCAAATTTATTGTTAAATTAGTGTAACTCTTTGATTTTGAACCACCAAACAAAAAAAAATACTAATATAAAACATATAAAAATGTTCAATATAAGGGCCAAACTTTGAGCAATTCCATGTGTGGCATCCAAATTGAAGTGGCCCCCAAAACTTTCAATAATGTACAACATGAAATCTAAGGGTTTTTATAATAAATTAACAATAAGGTACATCCACTACAATAAAAATAACTTTTAACGACATTAAATATTGACACTAATAAAGAGTGCTAACGTCTTTATCGACATTAGTTAAGTGCCATTAGAACCATTATCGTTAAAGGCTTTAGGGACATATGTAAAGAGTGACAATTGCCGCTAAAAATACATATTTAGCGAAATTTTTTGTTGTAGTGATCTTTTTATCTTTTCTTCCAACATGCATGACCTTTTTTTAATTTCTTAAAAAAATAAGAAGTAAAAATGTACCATTAGTGAAATCCTATAAAAATAAGAACAAAAATGTACATCTATTGTAAAAAGTAAAAATGTACATCTATTATATTATAAAAATAATAAACAACTAATAATGATGAAGATATTATTAGTAATACTAGAAAGGGAAAGCAAACAAAAAGTTCCAATGTTGGGCCTATAGAAGTATTTCATTGATTTGATATCATCTTGGAAGTTAGGTGTCAACTCCAATTATTAATTAAATCCTACCTACCTGGACTTTTGCTAATTTATGAACCTAATTACTTATTCCTCAATTACACTATAAGAAAATATAACACTAGCTAAGAAATTTATTGATAATCCTTAGTTAATTTTTATATCTAATTAAATAGCGTTAAGTCAAATAATTTTTCTTGTAATTCATTGTTTAGTAGGGATCTAGAAATTATATTAAATTAGAAATTGTCTAGAATCATGCATGCATGGTCAAATTTTGAAAGCTTCAACTTATTCTGATCATATGAGGATAAGATTAAAGGGTCTCCTTTCCTTAACGTATTCCTATAGCTCTAACACTCTTAAACAAAGATAAAAAAAAATAAAAAAGGACCCAAATTTTGAGTTCTCTTTTACTAAAATCCAACTCCAAAGATTTGCCCAAAACACCTGCCCAAATGAATTCTGGGTAATCAGGCTAAGTAGCACAATGGGCCATAGACCCAATTGATTTTCTAAAAAAAAAGGGAAAATTGCGCGGCTAACCAAACTTATACTATTTAATTACTTATCATAGTTATAGTTTGATATAATTATCACAAACGATTAACATTATACATTAGTTACGTGGACTAACTTCGAGTTTGTATAATTAGTCACGGTTGTATATGTATAATTCGCCAGGATATACAAATACATATTGTATAATATACAATTATTTAACCTATATACATATACAATTCGCCTCTCTTCTCCCTCTCTGCCCTCTCTTCTCCCTCTCTCGATCTCGCTCGCCTCTCTCCTCCCTCTCCCAATCTCTCTTGTCATATATACAAATACATATGTATAATATACAATTATCTAACCCATATACATATAAAATTCACCTTTCTCCCACTCTTTTCCTCCTCTCTCCTCTCTCTCCCAGTCTCGCTCTCCTCTCTCCTCCATATAGTTTGAATTAGTTTCATGTCTCACTAATTCATAATTTCATAGCAAATTTCAAGTCAAATACACCTGGATACATGAATTTTTACTACTAGATACACTATGAATACATAAGCATTGTGAGAGAGGAGAGATGCAAGCGAGATAGGAGAGAGGCGAACGAGAGAGTCAGTTTAGTCCAGATACATGTGAGTCACACTAGATACATGTATCCGAGTTATAAATACACAGCGAGAGATGCGAGAGAGTAAATATATTTCAAATACATGTGAGTCCACTTGGACAGTGTATCTGCAATAAATTACACCTTATTAATTTTGTCCTCGTATATATGAAAAAGATATATATGTAGACCGATATCTGACATGAATGCTAGTTTTTAAAAACTCACATAAAAATACATAATTAAACCCTAAACTAATGAGATTTTTGTTGTTTACCCATTTTAAAAAATAATAATTAATTAATAGATGAAGAATTTACCCAATTTTACTTGCTCAACTTGGGTCATTGAAACGTGATTAATAGGTCTATGTTTTTGAGTTTGAAGTGAGATAATATTCAGATCTGTTCTTCTTTGATAAAACAAAAAAAAAGTGTCTTTAATAAACTTAGCAATGAGTTGCACAAATTGCTACAATGTTGGAGGTGATATTTAATTTTTGTTCTCAAAGTATATTAATTATATTCCTCCTTTGATAGACAATAGGATGATTTTTTCCGTTAAACGAAGAATATAGCAACTTGACTTTTTAAAGTTGAAAATAATATTTCTAACGAGCCCAATAAATAATAACTAATTTTAACGAATATAGAATATGACTTTAAAGTATATTTATTGAAAAAATATAACTGAGGATGAATATTAATATGGTCAATGGCCAAAAAATAATGGGAAACTTACATAAATATACTATAATAAAAAATGTTTATCATTTATAGCAATAATATTTCTTTTTCACTTGATCACTTTTAATTCATTTATAATACAAGTTTAATTCATATTACAAAAAATAATTTTTTATTCACATATAATATAAATTTAATGATAGATAATTCAATTATCACACATTTTAATATACTTATAATACAATGTGTCAAATTTTTACCAAACAAACATAATATGTTTTTAAAAACAATTATAATTCATATATATTGCATACATAATTCACTTTTAATACATTGTAGATTTAACATAGTATTGCTATAAATGGTTATAAATAAAAAATATTGCTAAAATCAATAATTATTTATTAAAATATATCGATTCATATAATTTCCCAAAAATTAAATAGGACTCTTTTCTTATATCAGAAATATCTTTATTAAAAAATAAAATAACATAATTAAAAAGAAGAGAGTTAAAGAACTACTACCCTTGATATTGATGTCATGGTCCCAATTGACGAGCAATTAATAAATCTTATAATTAATAATAAGTGCAAAAATCAAACGCTGTAACTTTTACTATAATTCCTTTCAACCAAAAAAAGAAGAAGAAATGGTCAACACATTATAGTAAGCACTACCGTATTTTACAACTTTTCTATTCTTTGAAAAATGCATTAACTTATAGAATATATTATGTTTTATTAGAGCATTTAAAAATTTAAAAATCATCTAAAGAAGCATAATAATTTGTTTTTTTTAAAAAAAAACTATTTAATTATAGATCATATTAATAATAAATACAAGTCATCAAATTAGCATAATATAAGGGTGCAAGATTATTACAAACATTAATATATGTTGTTAACTAGCATCGGCACACATTCACAATATGATTTTTATGATAGTGTCGATATCAGTGGCGGATCTAAGATTTTTAATAAGGGGGTGTAAGATTAGTAAAAATAGACACACGGAGTAGCCGAAGGGGGTTCGACATCTATTATATATACATAAAATATTATTTTAAACATGTATAAATAGTATAATTTTTTGTCGAAGGGGGGTTCTAATGAACCCCTTGTACTAAGATGGCTCCGCCCCTGGTCAATACTTATCATATATAGAGTGTTTAGAGTTTTGATTGTTGTTATTGAAATAGTTTTAAATTATATTCAATCATGGTTTAAATTTATTTATACATAATAATGGAGTTAATTATATAATAAGTCATATAAATAACAAATATATGTAGTGATTGACAAGTTATCAAAAGGGCATAACATGAAAGAACAAAACTACAAAATTAATATGCGACTCTTGGATTGTTTTTAGTTAACGAGCTGGAATTGACACATATGAATTATATGACTTTTATAATTATGAGATTATGCCTACCATTTTAAAGTAATTTAAATTTTAATAGTCATTATTAAAATATTTTCAAGTTTTATATTTATAAATAAAGATAGTTAAGATTTTATCAAATATAAAAAATGAAATCATTAACTCTGTGTAGATTTATATTCAAGAAGAGTCTGATGAGATGTTAAGTGACTTATTATATTCATGTTTTTTTTTGTTGTTGTTAGCAAAAACTTTTATAGTACTCTATTTATTATTCTTTCGAGAAATAGTTCGATTTTTTCCTCTTTCAATAAATTATAAATTACTCCCTCCGTTTAAAGAAGAATGTCTCTATTTTCTTTTTAGTTTATTTAAAAAAAAATGACCCCTTTCTTTTTTTGGCAACACTTTAACTTTAACTTTCCACGTGACATGTTTAAGACCACAAGATTAAAGGGCATTATCGTACATTTGACATAACTTTAATTTAGAACCACAAGATTAACAAGTCTTCTTTCTTTTTTTAAACTCCGTTCCAAGTTAAACTAGGTCATCCTTTTTGAAACGGATGGAGTATAACTTTTGATTGGTACGATTGAAATTAAAATAAAAACTATAAATATCATACATAGGACTTGATTTGCTTTTTGATCTAGTCATCTAGCTAGACTTTTTTTTTAACAATATATTATACTAATTAAGGCAAATTGATTACTCAATTAAGATATACAAGTCTTGATAGATATAAATTAATTCCTAAAAGTTGTAACCTAAAATCTAAATATATAGTTTCAATTACTATATAGTTAGAAAATTAAATACAATATGCTCGTCAACGTGCTTAAAGAATCAAAGATTAGATTAAGATACAAGGATCTATTAATTATGCAAATTATTAAAAACATCTACTTAATGGTACGCATTTGAGACATCAAATTATGCAAATTAATAAAAACATCTCGTAATTGTAACAAATATTTAGTTAAATTTGAGAGATAGAGTGGGTAATTAAATTAGGCAGATGACCCTAAATCATATTTTTTTTTAATAAAAAAAACTTAGAAAAAAATATATATTAAATTTTATTAGATAAATTTAAGATCTCTTATAAAGATTTGACTTTCGTCAGCGATTTCTTTGAAACAAATATTCATAATGACCTTATTAAGTTTTGACTTCTTGCATTGAATTTGAAAGTGTCTAATAGTGCAAGAGATCTAATTAGTAAAATCATTAATATTAAATGTGAATTTTTTATTTTAAATAATAGCGACCTTGGAAGGTCTCTTGTTTAGCTAAATCGCTTAATGAATATTTTTTTAAAGATAGCGATCTGGTGAGGCTAATATTAAATTATATATATATATTTAAATATATATATATATATATATATATATATATATATATATATATATATATATTATTTAATACTTCCACTCCTATATATTTGAATAGCTGGTCCCTCATGTTGAAATTTGAATAATATATGTCTGTAATTTTGTTTTTATATGAGATGTGAGATATTGCTTAATTTTTCATTTATAAAATTACTTTTAAATCAAAAGACATGACTCACATTTGCAGTGTGCTATCCTTGAAGTTTTTTTTTTCTTTTAATATTTATAAAGTGACTTAAAATCAAAAGACATGACCACTTTTGCAGTTTATTATCCTTAAATGGTTTAAAATAAATATATAATAAATTTAGTTAGTTTTTCTTAATAAATAGTATAATAAATTTTAAAATAAATAAATGGTTCCAAATCTCAATGAAAAAGTCAGTGGTTATTTGTCAAATTCCCAAAACCTAAAGCCAGAAATCCTATTAATATTAAAATAGGAAGAAGTCAATTTTAAGAACGTCGAATTGTTTCATTTAATATAACAATCAAACAATTGATATAACACAATTCTATTTTTTAAAAATTATTCATTTAATAAAACAATCACATTTTAATATATATTTTAAAAATATTTTAAGTTATTTATTATTGTGATTTGTAATACTATTTTTCAGTATTTTTTTTTAAATATATAACATACTAACATTAGAGCCGTTTATCGACGAATTGAATGAATAATTATGCTTAACAATTTAACTTATTGATTATTAATTTTTAAATATATTAATTCACTAGCAAATCAATAAAAAAAAGTTCATAAATTTAATATTGGATTAATAATTATCGGACGGTACTTTTTTTTCCTATGCTAAATACGATGACTAGAGAGCCAGTTATTGAATGTTGACTTGTTGTTAAAGAAGATATTTAAGAATTAAAATTAAAAAATTCAACTTTGCATCGTTTTTAATGATGGAAATATCAATAGAGTCAATTTTATGATTAGATTAGTGTAACAGTTCGATTAGGAACCACCAAACAAAAAATACTAAAATAAAACATATTAATATATATTTAATATGAGGGCCAAACATTCAACAATTTATACATGAAATATGAGGACTTTATAATAAATTAACACTAAGGTACATCTTTTTGTTTTTTCTCCAACATGTCTTTTTTAAATTTCTTAATATTCATGCTGAATAAGCATCTACTTGAATTACCAACTTGAGTTATAGTACACTCAAAAATATTAAATTAAATAGGTCTTATAATAAACCATTTGAATTTAATTGGGATTCTGATAAAATGGAAAACAAATAAATCCATTTTAGTTTCCATCATACGAATTGAGCATACAAACTACAAATAATCAATAAACAAAGTAGAGTTCTACCAAATTTGAAAAAATCTTAACATGTGTTTTTTTTTATAAAAAAAAATATCTATTTTTGAGGTCTTCTTTACAATGTTTTTTTTTAGTAATGACTAATTACAATCATTTCATTTCATACACTTTTTAATTTAGGTATAACTTGCATTAATTAACACCCTATTTGATATTTTGTTATGTATATATAATTTTAGGAGTTTTAAACCATGTTTTTATGTTTTAGCATGGCTATCTATCTATATATATATATTTTACATTTTTGAGGGTGAGTTTCAAAGCTTCTTTATTAAAAGAAAATTACAACAAGAATTACAAGCAAAAAATAAATAAAATACAAAGTACAGAAAGAAAAGATCAAAATTGGAAGAGAAAAAGCGAGGAAATGAAGAAATACAACATGGCCCCACATATACTGCAAGCCAAAAAAGCCAACTTGTATAAATAGCGTGAGTCATCTCCTCATCTTCAAAATCGCTCATTTTCGTGTTACTTCCACTATTTATTCTTCTGTTTTCTTCTTATGGATTTTGTTACATTCTTTTTGACATCATTGGCGTTGATTATTAACTTGTTGCAGCTCAAATACAATGAAACCGACATGTTTCAACAACATCCCATAATAACTGGAATTGCGGTAATTTCTTTGATTATGTATTGTATTCTACTTTGGATGGAGTTTACATACAGGAGATATTATGAAATTTACTTCGATCCATTTTTTGTGAATTTGCTCGGATGTCTCTCTATCACGAGTACCATCTCCCTCTTGTTACCCGCCTACTTCACACCACTCGTGTTTATAGTTGGTCTATTCATTCCTTTAAAGAAAGCATTGTGTTGGATTTTCACTAATCTCGACGAGCGTTTTGGAGAAACGGAGTTTTGGAGGAGAACTGTGGATCCAGCCTTGTGTTATATGAGGAGAAGGCTAAACAGAGCAACAACAAACATACTGCCTTTATGAAAAAAAATACTATTATTTGCTTTTCCAGGTTTGTTTTGCTTTTCTTTATCGGTTCTTCTTGAATCGGGTTTCTGTTTCTGTTGGGTTCTTGTTGAATCAGGTTTCTGTTTGTGTTGCTTTTATTATCGGTTCTTGTTGAATCGGGTTTGTATTTGTGTTAAATCTCCTTTGGTTTTGTTCTTGTTGAACTGGGTTTTTCGTTTTGATATGGATATGAGTTTTCGTGTTCTGTTCTTGCTGAATCGGGTTTTTCATTTTGATATGGATATGTATTGTCCTGTTCTGTTCTTGTTAAACCGAATTTTTTATTTTGATATCGATATATGTTGTTGTGTTCTGTTCTGTTCTTGTTAAATCGGGTTTTTCATTTTGATATCGATATGTATTTTCGTGTTCTGTTTTTATCGATTTGGATTTTTCGTTTTGCTATCGATATGTGTTCTGTTCTCATGTTGTTTTTACTGTTTAGTGTGTGTGATAAGTGAAGTATCGAAATTTTTTATTTTGAGCGAGTAAAATTGAATTGGAAATTGAAAGAAAATTGTGGGGTCCGCTTCAAATACAATTAAATAAACAAATGGTGTATAATTCAAAGTAGAAAAGTCCACAGTTGAAAAGAAATGAAATTTTCTGATTAACACTATTTTATTAAAAATGAAGTTCATACTATATAATATTGTTATTCATTTAACAACATTTAGATAAAAGAAGTACTTTAATAATATGATTGTTATATCATAGGATATTTTTAAAAAATTTCATTTTGTTATACATTTCATGTCTTTTTCTGTGTTCGTATATCAAATTTAAAAAGATCAAAGACATATATAAATATTGTTCTATCTTGTAATATAAAAATGATATTTTTTAAAACTATAAATCCTTAATCTACAGAGCAGTAAATTTGAATTGAGATCCGCTATAGGATGACAAAAGTATCACATTAATAGTTAATAAAATGAGTAAATTTAGACAATCTTTCAAATTTAATTTCACATGGTAGCAAGCAACAGTAAAAATGGAGTTTGAAGACACGTAATAAAAGCGGCATGAAAACTCAAATTCACTTCCATATTTCAATATTCAATTCCTCCAAAAAGGAATTCACAATTATTTCAATATTTAATTTTTGAAATAGATCTTTTCTTAAATTTTAAAACATTCGCCACTAATAGAGTTAGGCTTGTAATAAATTAGAGTGAAACACTCTCTATGACGTATACGGAAAAAGTGTCAAAATGATATAATGAAATCTTATATAATGTGTTTAAAATGAACAAAATTTAATTAGGTGTCTAAGTGAAAATCGATGTCAGTTTTAGAGGACTATCGATAAATTATGTAACTTTTTTTGATACTATAATATCTTAAATTATTAAGTGGTACAATCTTATGTCTAATGTTAAATAATATTTAAAAGGAGTAGCATGTGCTTCAGTGCTTTTGCGCATGATAATATTAGTACAAAAATGGAATATATTTTGCAAATGCCATAACTAGACCTAAACAACTCTCTTGTCCACCACACCAAGACCATTCCTTTTTAGGTGAATTATTATTTGAAATAGAAATAGTAACTAAATAACTTATATCTAATTTGAATTTTCTTACTATATATCACTTGTCTTAAGCTAAATGAAATTTATATTATGTTAACATTTAAAATAAAATTTGTCGCTAATTTTTTTTTTTTAATTATGTATACATGAAAACAACTTTTGCTCAAGACATTGACAAAAACAAAGAATCATCAGTTGGAATAGTAACCATTTCACTCTTTGCATCTTTGCTTAATCTCCTAAGACCGTTTATTTTTATTTTATTCATATTTCACTTGTGATAGCGTTCTCAAATAATAATTACTAAAATGACAAGTTCATTATATCACATTTTAAATTAATAAATTTAATATTTGAGAAAAGAAAATGATTATTGTTAATAATAAAAGTAAATGAAGCATTAAGTGGTAAATTATTATAGTATTATTCTAATCTTGGACCTATTGAAGTTAGGTGTCAACTCCAATAGTTAATCAAATCCTACCTACCTGGACTTTTTCTAATTTATGAACCTAATTACTTATTCATCAATTACACTATTAGAAAATATAACATTTTGCTACAAAATTTATTGATAATCCTTAGTTAATTCGTATAGCTAATTAAATAGTTTTTAGTTAAATATATGAATTTAATTTCTTATAATTCATTGCTAATATTAGTAGGGATCTAGAAATTATATTAAATTAAAAATTGTCTAGAATTATGGTAAAAAATTTGAAATAGCAAGATGTTTCAAAAGTCAAACGTTCCCTATATAATCATTATAGTACCTAATTAAAATGTTCTTTCACTTTTCATATATTTTCTCTCCTCCATAATGAACTTTGCTATTTTATGTATATATTTTTTGTTTTCTCATATGGTTTTTCATTAAATTTGTTGTTGTTTTATAATTTGATAAATAAATCATCAAAAATTATACCTGGTTATTTAGAATTTTAATTTTGTCGTAAGAATTATATATACAGAAGATCTCAAACCTCAATTTTATTATTTGATATTAATATTATTAAAGGTAAAATTACAAGTTAGAATAAATGCACAACGATAATAAAATAAAAGCTAGTGAATTATTAAGACATAGAGTGATAAAAAAATCGTAGTTTATGCTTGAATATTCTCTTTGGTCATGGAAAAATGTCTCCTTGAATTCATAAAGATGAATACTTACTTCGTACACTTTTTGATTTGTTATTTGTATTTTTTAAAAGTTAATTTGACTAATTTTTAAAGTTAATTAAATTATATTAATTTAATATTTTAAATAAAAAAATTAAATATTCAATAACTATACAAGAAGTACTATAAATTATAATTTTTTACATATCAATATAGAGAAAAAATTCATCGTAAAATATTAACCAAATTAAATTTTTATTATTTAACTTTAACAATGAAAAATATAACAATTAAAAATAGACAGAAAAAATACCTTTTAATAATACGTATATGGAAGTCCTCTCTCTTCGTTTGGTGGGCATTAAATAAATAAATAATGTACATTCCGAGCAGAGCTAGTGTGTGATTATGGATTCAAATAACTTTGATTTGAATATTGAATTTGTATAGAAATTTATTAAATATGTATAAATTATTAATTTAGAAATAGTAAATAAATAAATTTTTTAGTAGATATGTTAAATCAAAATTTAAGAAATAAATATGATAGAAATAATAAACAAGCATGCTTGCAAGTTGGATGAGCTGTAACCAAAATAATAAAAAAAGATAGAGAGGAAGAAAAGGTCAATAGCTATGTCTTTACAATCCAAACAGTTCTGCAAATTCAATTGAACCAAATATTTATAAATACAAAAAATATAGTAAAATTAAAATATCGAACACTCTAAAAAAATTTGATCATAAGTTCTAAAATTGTACATGTTCAAAGGTAAAATATTAAGTTATCCATATCATTTAATTTAGGCTCTATCTTATCCAGTATTACATAAAACAAATTAAATTTGACAAAAAAGAGAGAAATGAAGTTTCCTTAGCATTTGAAAACTATATTAAGCACTGGAAAAACAGCAACTTTTCTACACTAGGTGGAAAGATCCATCAACTTTTAATATTATATTAAGTTTCATTAGAGCATATAACAAATTGAAATTCATGTAAAGAAAAATAATAATTTTAAAAACTAACTTAATTAGAGATCATATTTATTAATAATAAATACCACAGGGTATCAAACCAGCATAATATAAGAGTGTATGACTACAACATTAATATATGTTGATAACTAGTATCAACACATATGAATTATATGTTCGATAAAAAAGAAGAAAGAAGAATTATATGATTTTGATGATGTATCGAAGTCTATCATATTTAAAATATTTTAAATTTTAACGATTGTTATTGAATATTTCCAAATTATATTTAAATATGATTTAAATTTATTTATACATAATAACTAATAAATTATTTTTTAATCAGAGATCAAATAAATAACAAATATAAATAATGATTGACAAGTTATCAAAACAATGTTGCATAAAATCACAAGACTACAAAAATTAATATGTGACTCTCTTTGGATTATTTTTAATTAACAAAGGTCGACACATATGAAATATATGATTATTATTTTTTTACTTTCATATTATGGGTAAATGTCTACCATATTTAAAGTATCTTGAATTTTAATAGTCATTATTAAAATATTTTTGAATTATATTTATATATATAATTAAGATATTATTAAACATAAAAAAATGAGACCATTATCTCTTGAGTAGATTTTGATTCAAGAAGAGTCTTATCATGAGACTTTAAGTGCCTTATTATATTCATGCATTGTTTTTGTTTGCAAAAATTTTATAATACTCCAATTATTATTCTTTCACCATCATATCAAAATATATTTAATTGAGGTGTGTTTGGTGGGAAAAGTTTAGTGATTAGTTACCAATGTCTTTCAAGAGATAGTTAGACTTTTCCCCTCTTTTTGATAAAATTATAATAAAAAAAAGAAACTATAAATATCATACATACTACTTATTCTAGAATTGTTAATGTGTTTTTCTTTTAATTATCTTAATCAAGCAATCTATTTTATTTATTCATAATTGTCTCTTTAAAAAAATTCTCTAATAATTGAAAAGTCATATTGGGAGGTTTTCACGTGCATGTATGTAGCTTTGAAGACTGGGTCCATCATGGACCGTCCTTGCTTAATAGACTTTAACAATTAATATCTGATTAATTAATGAGGAATTTTCACAAATAATTATTATAATAAACTTAATAATATGTCATAGCTATAGTTTATTTATTTATGTGTTGTAATTTTATTTGTATAAATTCGCGAATTTGTATAATTCAGGTACATTCGTATAATTCAATTATTTTTTAATAAACTCGAAATAACAAATTTATATAATTACAAATATCAGAAGTGTAAACAGTTATGTAAAGTATATTGTATAAATTCTGAATTTTACAAAAGTTATACAAACTATATGATACGAAATCCAATTTATACAAACGTGTGATATATACAAAAACTAAAAAGGTGACCCTGGTAATTATAGCTACAAGTAGATCACCAATTAATTAAGGCAAATTATAACTATGTTAACTAATTAACTAATATATATTTACTTATACACATAATTTTCTTATTAATTAATACAAAAGTAATACTATAAATTTGTTCGATCTTGTAGCTTTTTGTTTTTTCCAACAATATATCTTTCTATTTGATTTTCTTCCTGATCAAGATAGACTTAATTTTTTTTTTACAATATATATAAACTAATTAAGTGAAAATTAATTACTCAATTAAGATATATAAGCCTAGATGGATATTCCTATAAAGTTGTAGCCTAAATATATAGTTTCAATTATATATTGTTAGCAGGGGCGGACCCACGTTATGTCGAGGGTGTTCACCCGAACACCCTCGATAAAAAAATACACTGTATATTTAAGGTGAATTTTCTGGATTTGTATTGATATATATATTTTGAACACCCTAAATTACAAATGGATGAGATAGCCCAGCGGTAGTTGAGCTGAAAGTTATGTGTGATGTCCAGGGTTTGAATCCCTGCATTGGCGTTTTATTTTTACATTTTTGGTTTCAATTTTTTTTTTTAGTTAGATATTTATACTTTTATTTTTCGAACCTCCTCAACTGAAATCCTAGGTCCGGCACTGATTGTTAGAAAGTACAATATGATCGTCAACATGCTTAAAGAATCAAAGATAGGATACAACTTACAAGGACCTACTTCCTCTGTTTCATTTTTGACTTGAAATAACTATTAAGAAAAGAATAATTGACATAGTCAGGTGCGAAGCTAGGACATAACGAAGGTGGTCAGAACAATCTTCGTTGAATTTTTTTTCCCGAGTATATATGTTAAATATCAATATTAAGCTCAGTGGTTATGGCTATTCAAATTTGTCTCCGAGACATGGGTTTGAGCTTAGGCTTAACGTTTTATTTTTAAAAAAGTTAGTTCCGCTTTTTAATTTAAAAAAGAGAACGAAAGTAACGAAAATCGTGAGCAACAAGGTTTAATTTTTTACTTCTTTCTAAAGTATGAACATCCTTGACGAAAATCCTGACTTCGACATTGGACATAGTGAATTTACCATTTTACCCCTATTAATTGATAGAATTTCAAAATCAATAAAGCGCTTTTCTTTTTCAAAAATATCTAAATAAATTGAAGGTTTATAATAGATAAAAAGAATATTCTTTTTTCTTTATTTGTTAAAAATAACAAGTAAAATTTCAAAATTAGACCAGTAAAAAGGAATAGACGGAGTATTTAATTAGCTAAAATTAGTGTGAATTAATTCAATATATATACAAACTCATGGAAAAGGTTGTGTTATGCTACGTGAAAAAAATTATGATGATATATGAATTAATAAAGTTTTGACCATTTGCCATGTCAATTAATTATGAGTGGAATTTATGAAGATGAATTAGTAAAACATATATAAATGGAAGCCTTGTCATTTGGTCAATGCTTTCAATCTGAAAGCGTGTAGTTTAATCCCTTTGTAGGTTTGTTTATATTTATAGCCAACGCAAAAAAAAAAAAAATCTAATAAAATCGTTATTATTAAATATTTTTTTTATTTTAAATAATGACGACCTTTTGAAGTCTTTTTTTAGGTTAAAGGTGGTCAATGAATATTTTTTTTAAAATAATAGCAACCTGGTGAAACTAAATAGCCTTTATCTAATTGAATTTACTATTTAGAAACAATTTTTATTTTTTAAAAATAGAATCGGTAACTAAATAGCCTTTATCTAATTGAATTTACTATTTAAAGCATTGGCTCACACCTTTGCGCAAATTATAGGATATATTAAAAAGATTAAATTGTTTTTTTGAACGTTAAATTTTATAGTAAGAAATTTATTGAATTTGTATAAATTATTAATTTAGAATCAGTAATTTTAAAGGGATAATTGTATATAATAGCAAATTAATAACCTAAAATAAATAGAGTAGCTAGGGTTTGATTTAATTGTGCTCCATAGCAAACGTTTGCAAAAAATTGTCAGGCGCCTGTCTCTCAAATATCTCGCTAGCCACTCTCCTCCAATCTCTCGCTCGCTTCCTCACTTTTTATACAAACACAAGTGTATAAAAATTCTTTCTAATTGTATAAAGCAGAGGAAATTTTATAAATACATATATTTTTGTTTCCCTCTCTCCCCTCTTCCAGATCTCGCTCGCCAGTCTCCCAAATCTCGCTCGCCACCATCGCCTTTCTCACTTATACAAACAGAAGCGAAATGTATAAATTGCGTTTCTGTTTGTATAAAGCATGAGAAAATTGTATATACACATGCAAGTACATATATTTTCGTCCTATACACTTGTAATTATACAATAAAAATATTCTCATGCCAGTTTCTTTTGCCTTTCTCTCTTTCTCGTTTTATACAATTTTCAAATTGTATCTAATTTCTCTCTTTCTCGTTTATACAATTCGATTCAATTGTATATTCCTTGTCAAGTCTCTTTTGTCTTTCTCTCTTTCTTATTTTATACAAATTCAAATTGTATATAATCGTTCTATACACTTATAATAATACAATTCATTTTATACACTTCGTTTTTATACAGTTCTCTGCCCAAGTGTCTTTCTCTTTCTCGTTTTATACAATTTGCTTCAATTGTATATGTATAGCGAATTATACAGTTTCTATGTTTGCTATGGAGCGCAATTATGCAAACTTTGCTACAGCATACAAATATGAATTTTTTATTTGCTATATGTGAAAGTTGCCAATTTTAAATTCATAAATTTTAAATTTTAATTCTGATCCGTCTCTAATTTGTCATTTAGTCAATTTACTCTATAATTAAGTGCAAAAACTTGCTTTATAGTATAGGAACATTAACTTTTTTTTTCTTCTTAGGAAAATTGTCCTTCTCCTCATTCCATCCATGATGTGATTAACTTAACTACGTATTTTATTCATATTTGACTTTTGATAACATTATCAAGTCATTTTAAATATAATGAATTTAATATTTGAGAAAAGAAAAAGATTATTGTTAATAATGAAATAAATTAAGCATAAATAAAAATTTTCTTTTAATTTCTAAATTGAACAAATAAAAATGGACAACAACGTACCATCAGTGAAATCCTATAAAAAGAAGAAAAAATAAAAATGTACATTAATTTATTTTAAAAATATTAAACAACTAAAAATGATGAAGAGATTATTAGTAATTAGGTACAAGAAAGGGAAAGCATTCATGATGATGATGAATACCTTTTAGTAATATGAATAGTTAAGTCACAAACATCATGATGTATGTCCTTTTAAATTTCACTCTTATTTTTGTTTGTTATGTTTTTTGGAAATTAATTTGACTAATTTTTAAAGATAAATTAGATTATTAATTCAATATTTTTAATAAAAAATTTATATTTTCACAGAGAAAATTTTAAAAGATGAAATTATTATATTTATGATGTCATTGATTATTTTTTGTCAATTAAATTTATTTATTTTTTTGCCGCTTTTCTGTCCTTTCTTAAAATGTACTACCTCGGTCTATTTTTATTTGTCATGTTATATTTTTTGAAAGTTAATTTGACTAATTTTCAAAGTTAAGATTGATTTCATTAATCTGATATTTTAAACAACAAATATAGATATTCAAAAATTATATAAATAGTACTATAAATTGTATTTTTTTTGCATATCAATGTGATAAAAAAATACATTTTAAAATGTTAGTCAAAATTCTTATAGTTTGAATCTAAAAATATGGTATAGTTTTTTTTTTTCCTTTTTCAATGTTGTTGAAAAAAGCAGGTGTAGGTTATTTTTTATTTTATTTTTATGAATGTGCTTTAAGTACGTAATTATGAAAATCTATCTCTAGTTGTTATGTAATTATGATCTTAGAGATAATGACATGACACTTATTTTATACCATCTAATGTATTGATTTCTTCTTATTAAAGTTTACTTAGCCACTGTTTCAAAAATAAATTTTCATGTGTACTAATAATTTTTAATATATTAGAAAAGGATAATATTTGCATAGATTACTCGCTCTATAGGTTAAATTATTTTTTTTTTAAAAACTATTACTAAATTCATTAATATACACATTATGATAAAAATTCTTATATTATAAATCATTGTTTGTTATAGGATATTCTTAGATCAAAACAGATGAAGTAAAAAATGAATGGAAGGGGTATGTATTACATATGGACCAAATTTACCCTATCTGATAGACCTTTATATGTCTTGTTAATTGTTTTAAAATGTGGGGTATTATTTTAGCTCATTTTAATTTTACGGTATGAAATTAAAGACAAATGTACTTTGCATCTTTGCTTAATCTCCCAGGACCGTTCATTTTTATTTTATTCATATTTCACTTTTGATAGCGTTCTCAAATAATAATTACTGAAATGAAAAGTTCATTATATCACATTTAAATTAATAAATTTAATATTTGAGAAAAGAAAATGATTATTGTTAAAGGAAAAGGGTCAAAATTACCCCTCAACTTTGTTTTATTGGTTGATTTTACCCCTACCGTTAAAAGCAAGTTATTTTTACCTCTGCCGTCAACAAAGTTAACAAATATTCCCCTCTTTGGATGGAAATCCCCAAATCAATTAATGCACATGGAGTGTAGAGCTAGTGTGTTGGTTATGGATTCAAATAGCTTTGATTTGAATAATGAATTTGTAGTAAAAAAATTTATTAAATATATATACATTATTAATTAAGAAATAATAACTCAAACGAATTAAAATTTTAGCATATATGTTAAGTCAAATTTAATAAGCAAATACAATAGAAGGAGTATTTGTTTATTGTCTTTGAATTCAAGAATAACTATTTCCTTAATTAAATTCAATTATTTCACAAATTCATGTGACATGTTTAATTAATTGAAAAAATAAGTATGCATTGGAAGTTGCTTGCGCTACATTTAAACCAAAAAAAAAAAAAAGAGAAAAAAAGGTCAATACATTATAGTAAGCACTACAATATTTTACTACTTTTCTATATTTGGTGGAAAGATAAATTCTTTGGAAGATCCATGAACTTTTACAATATATTAAGTTTCATTAGAGATTAAAGTGAATTAAATTATTTTATACCACTTGGTCAATAGTTTAAAGTGAATTAAATTATTTAGAATTTAATAAAGGGAATGATTTGTTTAGTATGTTTGGGGATTAGATATGGCAGCGTTTTTTTTCCCCTACCTTTAATTCTTTATCAATTGTGGATTTCTATTAATGGAGTGAAGTGATGAATTTAGAATGGGGTATACATCATGTCATTGTATGTTCATTAGGTTGTGGGATATCGTGTAATTTTTTTTTTATTTTTTATTTATTATCGTATTATGGATCAAAGTTTAGTATATTGGTTGGGTGATTGAGTATAGATAATTTGATAGGGACTGCTGGACAATGAAAATGAGAAAGAAAAAAATATACTCCCTCCGTTTTAAAATGGATGGTGTAGTTTAAATTAAAACAAAATTTTAAAAAAAAAATAGTTTCGTAATTGTAAATTAAAGTTATGTCAAATGTACCAAAATGTCCTTTAATCTTGTTGTGTTAAACATGTCACGTGAAAAGTTAAAGTTAAAATATTACCAAAAAAAGAAAGAAATTATTCTTTTTAAACAAACTAAAAAAGGAAATAGAAATATTCTTTTTGAAACGAGTAATATTTGTAATAAATGGAAGAATAAAGGGAATGGAAATTACTCCCTCCTCTGGTATTGTTTGTTATGGTTTCTATTTTTAGAGTTAAATTATAAAAATTTTGATTAATATTTTAATATGTATTTTTTTATCATATTAATATACAAAAATTATAATTTATAGTGATTTTCATATAGTTTTAAAATATCTAAATTTTTTATTTAAAATATTAAATTAGTGTAATTTAATTTAATTTTAAAAATTAATCAAATTAACTTTTAAAAAATATAATATGAAAAATAATACCAGACGAACGGAGTAATATTTATCAACGTGTGTCCCTGGAGGAATTTTGGGGATTGAGTGAACCTAAGAGCACTGGCCATATTTATTATTATTATATTCTTTTTGTGTGTTGTCAATTGTACTTTAGAAATTACTATTTGTCGTAAGTGGTGATGTGTGAAGCATAAGATCTAAATTGAGCATAGAAATATTACATAATTGTCTTTGTGATAAAATGGTGTTGAAATTGTCTTTTTGTATAAGGTTAAGTATTGAATATACCGTATCATATGAATATCATTATAATTGTGATATTGGAGAATTTTAAGTTTAAGCGTAGGCTTGAAACTTAGAAATTTATATTAATATGAGTGTTATTAGTTTTCTTGAGTCAAAATTATGTGAATATATTAAAACTTTATTAGAGCATTAAAATAATTGAAATTTATCTAAAAGCAAAACAAAAATTCTACATCCAATGCTGCCATCAGTTTGAGTAGCTAGTGACTAATTAGTGGATTATTCTTGAGATTTATGATTAGATCACAATTATGTGATGGACCCAAATGTAAGAAGATGATAAAAATAAAACTTTTTTTCCAGCAAAATAAAGTTAAAAGTTTTTACGATTTCCTAATCTCTGAAAGTAAAGAATCAAAATTATTTTTTTGATATGTGTGTTGATTTAATATACTCCATAATATACTAATACTTTTTGATAAATCGGTGTAATCTCTTGTTTGATGTGTGTATATTTATATTAATTGTTGGCACGTTGTTGAACTTTTGAATTTAAAGAGATATGTTCATTGTAAGTTTATGTAACTTTTTAATAATATAATGTTTTAAATAAAGTGGGACAAATCTTTTGTTTCATGTATAATGTTGAATGGCATTCAAAAAGATAGAGCAGCATGTGCTTTTGCTCATCATATAATAAGTACAGAAATGGAATATATTTGTAAAAATGTTATAACTAGACCTGTACGACTCAATATATGTACTTCAAGTTGGATTTGTACACTACTCTCAAACATCGGTGAAGCCAGAACTTCGACTAAGAAAGTTAAAATATATATAAAAAAAAAAGTAAAATTGCGTAAAAGCAAAAGAGTGTCAATATATAAATTATATACATAATTAAAAAATATTTTTACTCTAACTACACAGTGTAATTTTTCGACGAAGGTGCGTCCATGTGTCTCCGCCACTGATCTCAAGAGTTAATTCTTTAGCTTATATCAATAACACTACGAGAATAATTTTACGCTTTTTATGGATATATATATGATTCTTTCCGAAGTTACGAAATTCAAGTGCATCCCTCTTAAAGATGTGGATCCCCCCTCTTCAGTCGTCCTCAAACATCAAGATCGTTCTTTTTTATTTTGAAATATAGAAATAGTAACTCAATAGCTTTTTATTTAATTGAATTTTCTTACAATATATCACTGATCTGAAGTTAATGCAATTTATTTTTAGCTACAAATTTTTTCTACACTTAGTTAACATTTGAAAATAGTATCGTCGCTAATTTTTTATTTTTTTTATACATGAAAACGTACAAATTTTGCTTAAGACATTCATTTAAGCTGTCCCAAAAACAACTTTCTTGTAGACTAAAACAAGTAAAGGGGACGCGTTAACAAATTTATACTACTAATTAATACATATATAGAGAGAAAATAAGTATTTTTATTTATATTCATCCTAAAAAGTATTTCTTTGTAATAATTAAGGCACATTGAGAGCAGGACTATTTCGTTGATTATGGATTCGAAAATAACTTTGATTTGAACAGCAGTAAGAAATTTATTAAATATTTATAAATTAATAATTTAAAAATAGTAATGTAAACAATTAAAAATTTTAATACGTGTATTAAGTCAAAGTTTAATACTCTCTCCGTTTATAATTGTTTGACAGATATATTAAAAATAAATGCTAAGATTAATTGTCAAATTAAAAATCAAGAATTAATTAGTTTTTTTTTCTTTAAATTTTGCCCTTAATAATTACTCCATTTTGTGCAATCGAAAAGTTATTCACCTCTCTCCCACTCTCTTCCCTCTATCTCTCCTCTCTCTCCTCTCTATCTCAATCTCGCTCGTCTCTCTCCTCCCTCTCCCAATCTAGCTCGTCTCTCTCCTCCCTCTCCCAATCTCGCTTGCCATTTATAACAATGTATAAATATACAGTTATATACAATTATATACATATACAATTCACCGCTCTCTCTCTTTCTGCCTTCTCTCTCTCTCTCAATTCTCTCCTCCCTCTCTCGATCTCGCTCGCCTCTCTCCTCTCACTTCCAGTCTTGATCGTCTCTCTCCTCCCTCTCCCAATATCTCTTACCATATATACAATTACATATGTATAATATATCATTATCTAATTAATATACTTATACAAATTACCTTTATCCCAATCTTTTCCCCCTCCCTCTCTCCTCTCTCCTCTCTCTTAGTCTCGCTCTCTCTCTCCTCCATATAACATATAGCTACAAATTATAATTATCAAATTATAACTATGACAAATAAATAATTAATTTTAAGTAGCTATACATGAAAAAATCCTTTTTTTAATACATCAAATTAAATAATTCAGCGTCTTACCCACCCGGTAAGATCACCCCTTAGCTTCTTCACAGCCTTTATTTTCATTCAACATATCTTTAAAATCATAGCTATATTCTCCATTGATTTTAGAAAATTGCCGAGCACAAATTAAAATAAGAATAATACTATTTATTTTATTCATTTAATTAATTAATATAACAATCAAACAATTGACATATAACACGATTTTATTTTTTTCTAATTTTTTTTTTTTAACATAGCAAAGGCTGCTTATTAAATTTATCTTTAAGTAACACAATTCTAATATTGATATTATTTTGCCCTGAGTTTCTTATCATAAATAGAATTTCGTAATACCTAATTGGGATTCACGAGAGACGGGGAAAAAAGTATGCGGTCACTTTTTTATTATATTATAAAGAAGTTAAATTAGGTGTGAATTATTAGTTTCATCCACAAATTATTGATGCTCTTGAAAATATCATTTTACTTGACTAATTGCATTTAAATATATTTTCATCTTGCAACATGAGTGAAATACACCCTAAATTCTCGCCTAGTTTATGTTTGTTTTCAACATTTAAGAGTCTCGTACTTCTACAAAAATTTGACACCATTAGCTATATCATGTAGCATATTGGGAGTGTATCTAAGTTTATTTGGTCAAGTAAATGAATATTTTTAAAGTTATGACTAATTCGGAGATAAAATTAATATTCTATACCAAAGACATGACCCACATTTGCAGTGTGCTATCCTTGAAGTTTTTTTTTTCTTTTAAATATTTATAAAGTGACTTTAAATACAATGACTAGAGAGCCAGTTATTAAATGTTGATTTGTTGTTAAATAAGGTATTTCAGCTTAACGGGCTAACTATTTATTTGATAATAAAATTAAGAAATTCACCTTTACATCATTTTTGATGATTGAAGTATCATTAAAGTCAATAGAATAGTGTAACAGTTCAATTAGGAACCACGAAAAAAAGATAATACTAAAATAGAACATATATTAAAATAAATTTAATGTAAGGGCCAAACAGTCAACAATTTATACATGAAATATGAGGACTTTATAACAAATTAACACTAAGGTACATCTTTTTGTTTTTTCTCCGACATGTCTTTTTTAAATTTCTTACTATTCATGCTGATTAAGCATCGACTTGAATTACCAACTTGAGTTATAGTATAGTATAAGATATTAACTTGAATAGGTCTTTATATACTATTCGAATTTAATTAGTACTTCCATAAAATAGGAAAAAAAAATCTATTTGAGTTTCCATCATACAAACTGAGCATACAAATAATCAATAAACAATAAAAAATCTTAACCTGTGTTTTTCTTAAAAAAATCTATTTTTGAGGTCTCCTTTTACTATGTTTTTTTAGTAATAAGTATTTAATTTCATACACTTTTTTAAATTTAGGTATAACTTAGCATTGATTTAACATTCTATTTGGTATTTTGTTATGTATACATAATTTTAGGAGTTAAAGACACAGAATTGTTTCTCAATACTTTTTCCACTTCCTTCTATTTTTATTTTTCTTAGAAACTATGCAATGCAATGTTATTTTTTAATGTATACATCAAATCAAATATTGTATAAGAAATAATCTCAACATAAGATATTAATACAAATATCATACTCTTTCTGTTCCTATTTACTTGTCCATATTTCCTCTTTTAGTTGTTCCTATTTACTTGTCCATTTTGACAAATTAAGAAAAGACAAAATTATAATTTTACAATGCTAATTGTTAATATCTTAATATATGTCTCATTTCTAAAGTGGATAACTAAATAGGAACCGAGGGAGTAATAAATAATAATCTATAATATTCAGCACTGCCAAATTAAAATATCTCTTAGCTTATCTACATTTATTTATTTATTTTTAATTATTATTATTACATCTCATGGTAGATCCAGAAAGGGCATTTTTGACATTTGCTCATGCCTCAATTTTTATAAATAGCTAGCTAACCTCCTCAGGTTCAAATCGCTAATTCTCGTCTTATTTTCCTCTGTTTCTCTACAAAGAAATTTTCTTTTTTTTGGTAATGAAATACCAAACAAATATTACAGCTTAAGGAGCCTCTAGTGTTTTTATAATTTCCCCCTGTTTTCTTCTTATGGATTTTGTTACATTCTTCTTGACATCATTGGCGTTGATTGTTAACTTGTTGCAGCTCAAATACAATGGAACCAACGTGTTTCAAAAACATCCCATAATAACTGGAATTGCGGTAATTTCTTTGATTATGTATTGTTTTCTACTTTGGATGGAGTTTAAATACAGGAGATATTATGAAATTTACTCTGATACTTCAGATCCATTTATTGTGAATCTTCTCGGATGTCTCTGTATCACGAGTACCATCTCCCTCTTGTTACCCGTCTACGTTACACCACTCGTGTTTATGGTTGGTCTATTCATTCCTTTGAAGAAAACATTTTATTGGATTTTCACAAAGATGGAGGAGCGTTTTGGAGAGACGGAGTTTTGGATGACAAATGTGGATCCAGCTTTGTGTTATATGAGAAGAAGGCTAAACAGAGCAACAACAAACATACTGCCTTTATGACAAAAATTACTCGTTTCTGTTTTTCTTATTGAACCGGGTTTATGTTTCTGTTTTGGTTTTCTTATCGGTTTTTGTTTCTTTTTTCTGTTTGTGCTTCTGTTGCTTTTCTTATCGAACCGGGTTTATGTTTCTGTTTTGGTTTTCTTATCGGGGGTTTTCTGTTTCTGTTTGTGCTTCTGTTGCTTTTCTTATTGAACCGGGTTTATGTATCTGTTGCTTTGCTTATCGGGGGGTTTCTGTTTCTGTTTGTACTTGTTAATAGTATTAAGCAAATAGGCACAAGTTGAACTTTATAAGTTAGTTAGAAGTAAGTTAAAAGATTCTATTAGTTAGTTAGGATTACTAACTACTCTTTCAAGAATGTATGTATATATATAGATAGAACTACACTCTGTATGATTTAACACAATTAATAAGAATCTGAATTGAGATTTTTTAGACTCTCAATATCAGTATATTGTTCTTTAAGTGATTGTGTTTTCTTCATATCTTCTTCTCCTGCTTATTCAAGTTCTTCTTCTTCTTCTTTAATTCATTCTTCATAAACTACATGGTATCAGAGCCTGCAAGCAAGAGATTCATTGCTTGATTCTGGAATTCCGCAAGTTCGTGTATTTCTATTTCGAAAATTCAGTAATATAGATTCGAAGATTCAATTCAAGAAATGGCACCAGAGTCTGTTGTTTCTCAAGATCAATCTACAAGTGCTGTAACTGTGATTGATCATAATCACCCTCTGTTCTTGCATTCTTCTGATGTAAGTGGGATACAAATAATCTCATTTCAGTTGACTGGGGTAGAAAACTACTCAATTTGGTTTAGATCAATGAAGATCGCATTGCTAGGAAGAAACAAAGTGGGAATAGTTGATGGATCTTGTAAAAAGGAAATGTTTCCAGGGCTAGAAGGCAATTGGGAAAGAGTCAATGCCATAGTTCTGTCTTGGATAATGAATTCTGTTTCAAAGAGCTTGTTAGGAGGCATAATGTATGCTTCAAGTGCTAAAGTTGTATGGGATGACTTGTTCGAAAGATTCAACAAGGTGGATGGATCAAGAACTTTTAATCTACATAAAGAAATTGCTACGTTGAATCAAGGCTCCAATTCTGTTTCTGTATACTATTCTAAACTCAAAGGATTGTGGGAAGAGTTTGAAGCTCTAGTACCAATTCCAGGATGTTCGTGTGAGGGGTCAAAAGAATATGGGGTTCATCTACAAAGTTTGAAATTGTTTCAGTTCCTTATGGGGCTGAACGACTCATATTTGCAAGCAAGGAGTCAGATTTTAATGTTGAAACCAGTGCCTAGTGTTAATCAGGCATACTCTATGATTTTAAGCGATGAGAGTCAAAGATCAGTTGCATCAAATGCAGGAGTATTAGGTGCTTGTCCGATGAATTCTTTTGATGCAATCATGTATTCAAGGGCTAGTGGAATTCAAAACAGGTTCAAAAAGGGGTCTAATCTGATATGTGACTTTTGCAAGATTAAAGGACATACTAGGGAAACCTGTTACAAGATTATCGGATATCCACAAGATTTTAAGTTCAAGAAAAAATGAGTAAGTAATTCTGCTTATAATGTCACTGGTGAATCTGAGAATGATATGAGGTCAAGGTCTGCAGATGGAGTAAGGTCAAGTGCTGGAGGAAGTTCTAGTGAAACAGGAAGTGGACAATTGAAGTGTGAAGCAGAGGCGTCAAATCAACACCAACTGGAGTCCTGCACATTGACTAGAGAACAATACAATCAGATCTTGCAAATGCTTGTCAAGAAATCAGAGGTTTCACACTGTGTAAATGCAGCAGGTATGAACTCTAATCAAAGAATTCAGAATCAAAATTCAGGCTGGATAATAGATACAGGTGCTACAAATCATGTGGTGGCTGACCTAAGTCTGTTGTCAAAACAATCTATATCTAAGGTTGATAATCCAAAGAAAGTACATCTTCCAAATGGAGATAAAGCTTTAGTTACTCATCTAGGTTCTAGCATGTTAGATGAAACAAATACAATATCAGAAGTATTTTATATTCCTCAATTCAAGTTTAATTTGTTATCTGTTGCTAAGCTAACCAAGGAATTGAATTGTTCAGCTTCCTTTTTTCCTGACTTCTGTTTGTTTCAGGAGCTCTTCAGTGGGAAGGTCAAGATGATTGGTAGAGAAGATGAAGGATTGTACATTCTGTCCAACAAAATAGACCAAGAACATGCTGTGTTGTCAGCCAGCCATTCTGAGTTTAGTGATAAACATGCTGTAAAAATAGATGTTCAGTTACTTCATAAAAGACTTGGTCATAGTTCTAGCACAGTACTTAAGAAACTGTTAAATCTTAGTTTGACTGATATTAGAAATTCCATAAGACATTGTACTATATGTCCTTGTGCTAAGCAAGCTAGAATACCTTTTCCTATAAGTACTTCTAACAGTTTGAATAGCTTTGATTTGTTACATATGGACGTATGGGGTCCTTATAAAAAATATACATTTGATGGTTTTAAGTATTTCTTAACTTTTGTAGATGATTATTCCAGAATGACTTGGATATTCTTGTTAAGAATGAAATCTGATGTGTGTACTATACTTAAAAATTACTTAGCTTACATCAGAACACAGTTTAATAAGAAAGTTAAGATTATAAGGAGTGACAATGGTACTGAGTTTGTTAATACAAACTGTAGTGAAATGTTAAAAGAATTAGGGATAATACACCAAACTTCATGTGCTTATACACCCCAACAAAATGGAATAGCTGAAAGAAAGCACAGGCATATTTTAGAGGTGACAAGAGCCATAAGGTTTCAAGCTAATATTCCTATAATATTTTGGGGGTTATGTGTTAAGGCTGCAGTGTATATTATAAACAGAATGCCTAGTAGTGTAATTGGTGATATATCTCCTTTTGAAAAGCTGTATAACAAACAACCTTCTTTACAACACTTAAGGGTGTTAGGATGTTTATGTTTTGCAAAGAAGGTGAATGAAACTGATAAGTTGAAGTCTAGATCTACAACTTGTGTATTTCTAGGATATGTTGAAACTCAAAAAGGGTATTTGTTATATGATCTAACTAGTAATGTTTTCTTGGTTAACAGAGATGTGATGTTTCAGGAAGATGTGTTTCCTTTTAAGTTGAAGTCCAAAGAAGCAATTCCTATGTTTACATACACTGGTAATAATGATGAGGTTGATGAGTTGGAAAGAATTTCAATAAGGACACACTCACATCAACATGATCAAGATGGTTTATTGGATGGAGAACAAGTGGAAGCTACAGCAGACTTACAACCACAAGAAGTTTTTCCAATTGAAATACAAACAGAACAAGTGTCTCAACCTGAAGTTAGAAAATCAAGAAGAGGAACTAAACCACCTTTGTGGTTAAAAGACTTTGTGTCTCTAAATATTCATGAAGGACCATATAGTTTGAACAAATATTTGTCATATGACACTATTAAACCAGACTATCAAGCATATTTAGCAAAGATGTCAAGTGTTACAGAACCACAATCATACAAAGAAGCATCATCTGATCCTAGATGGATTGAAGCAATGGCTGCTGAAATCAAGGCATTACAAGAGAATAATACTTGGAGAATAGTTGATCTACCAGAGGGTAAAACACCAATTGGATGCAGATGGATATTTAAAGTTAAATACAAATCTGATGGAGATGTTGAAAGGTTTAAAGCAAGACTAGTGGCAAAGGGATATAGCCAAAAAGAAGGTATAGATTATCAAGAAACATTTAGTCCTGTAGTAAAAATGAAAACTGTCAGGACTGTCTTAGCTATTGCTGCACAACAACATTGGCAGATTCATCAAATGGATGTATTCAATGCATTTCTTCAGGGAGATCTTCCGGATGAAATCTACATGCAGCTACCTCAGGGATTTAAGAGTCACGGGGAGAATAAAGTATGTAGACTCACTAAATCCCTCTATGGATTGAAACAAGCTCCAAGGCAGTGGAATGCAAAGCTGTCGGAGGCATTACTAAGGTTTCAATTTAAGCAAAGTGAACATGATCATTCTTTATTCATCAAGCAAACATCAGCAGGGTCAGTGTTTGTTCTTATATATGTTGATGATATGTTAATTACAGAAAGTAGTGTTCAGCTTATTGTAGAAACAAAAGACAAGTTAAATCAGACCTTCAAAATGAAGGATCTAGGTGAACTAAGGTTCTTCTTAGGGATTGAGTTTGCCAGGTCAAGGAAAGGAATACTAATGCATCAGAGAAAATATGCATTAGAACTTATTGCTGAAACTGGATTGGGAAATGCAAAACCTGCAGTAACTCCTATTGACAACAACAACAAGCTAACTTCAAAGCAATATGATGATTATGTTAATTCAAAAGAGGACAAAGAAGATCCGCTAGCTGATCAAAGCATTTATCAAAGATTGATAGGGAAGCTTTTATATCTTACAATGACAAGGCCTGACATTGCATTTGGAGTACAAACATTGAGTCAATTTCTACAACAACCTAAAAAAAGTCATATGGAAGCAGCTCTAAGAATTGTTAGATACATAAAAAATCAGCCAGGTCAAGGTATATTGTTATCTAGCAGTAAAGACAACAAACTTACAGCATTGTGTGATGCTGACTGGGCATCTTGTCCACTTACAAGGAAGTCTGTAACAGGTTATTTCATCAAGTTTGGTAACTCAGTAGTTTCCTGGAAATCTAAGAAACAATCTACTGTATCAAGAAGTTCTGCAGAAGCTGAGTACAGGAGCATAGCTACAACTGTAACTGAAATTATTTGGATGTTGGGATTACTGAAGGATCTAGGGATTGAAGTACAGAAGCCTGTTGAAGTATGCACAGATAGCAAAGCAGCAATCTTGTTAGCTGCAAATCCAGTATATCATGAACGAACGAAGCATATTGAGATAGATTGCCATTTTATAGGGGAGAAAATTGTACAAGGAATAATATGTACTAAATACACTCCTACACATGAACAACCAGCTGACATGCTTACAAAAGGGTTAACTAAAGTTCAACATCTATTGCTCAGTTCCAAGCTTGGAGTTCAGAATGTCTTCACTTCCAAGCTTGAGGGGGAGTGTTAATAGTATTAAGCAAATAGGCACAAGTTGAACTTTATAAGTTAGTTAGAAGTAAGTTAAAAGATTCTATTAGTTAGTTAGGATTACTAACTACTCTTTCAAGAATGTATGTATATATACAGATAGAACTACACTCTGTATGATTTAACACAATTAATAAGAATCTGAATTGAGATTTTTTAGACTCTCAATATCAGTATATTGTTCTTTAAGTGATTGTGTTTTCTTCATATCTTCTTCATATCTTCTTCTCCTGCTTATTCAAGTTCTTCTTCTTCTTCTTTAATTCATTCTTCATAAACTACAGTACTTGTGTTGCTTTTCTTATTGAACCGGGTTTATGTTTCTGTTGCTTTGCTTATCGGTTTTCTTGTCTTTTTGTTGTTATTCACCTTCAGTTACTGTTGAACCGGGTTTTTCATTTCGTTATCGACATGTGTTTAGTGTGTGAGATAAGTGAAGTGCCCAAAATTATTATCAAATTTGTTATTTGTGTCCCAATTGAATAAAGCTAGCCAATAAATTGATTACACGTGGCTTCTTTTTTTCTTTCTATCTTATAAATAATTAGAAAGATAAAAAAAATTAAAAGGAATTATTTCATTGTCTTTCTCCAAACTACTGAATTATTAATACTATAATGTTTTAAGTTATTAAGTGGTTAAAATCTTTTGTCTAATGTTAAATGATATTCAAAAAGATCAGCATGTAGTTTTGCCATGATAATTAGTACAAATATGGAATATAAATTTGACCTAAACAACTACCTAGCTTATCCCCACCCCACCCCCCCAAGTCTCACAAGAAGACATCCTTTTTAGGTGAATAAAGTAGACCTAAATAACTCCCCCAGAAGCCCAACATGACATTTCCTTTTTTAAGATGGAAATAGTAACCATTTCACTCTTTGCATCTTTGTGCAAAAATCTCCCAAAGATCCTTTATTTTTATTTTATTCATATTTTACCGTTTCTAAATAATAATTACTAAAATGATAAGTTCATCATATCAAATTTTAAATTAACAAATTTAATATTTGAGAAAAGAAAATGGTTATTGTTAATAATAAAAGTAAATGAATCATAGAGTGGTGAAGTATATTTTGATTTTTACATCAAACAAATTAAAATGGACAACAACATCCTATTAAAACAATTAACAACTAAAAATGGCAAAGAAAGGAAGCGTGTGTACTAATTAATCATCTTTGACATATTGCGTATATAAATCTTAAGTGTATATATTATATTATTCTAATCTTGGACCTATTGAAGTTAGGTGTCAACTCCAATAGTTAATCAAATCATACCTACCTGGACTTTTGCTAATTTATGAACCTAATTATTTATTCCTCAATTACACTATTAGAAAATATAACATTTTGCCACAAAATTTATTGATAATCCTTAGTTAATTCGTATAGCTAATTAAATAGTTTTTAGTGCAATATATGAATTTAATTTCTTATAATTCATTGCTAATATTAGTAGGGATCTAGAAATTATATTAAATTAAAAATTGATTACTCAATTAAGATATACAAGTCTTGATAGATATATATTAATTCCTAAAGGTTGTAACCTAAAATCTAAATATGTAGTTTCAATTACTATGTAGTTAGAAAATTAAATACAATATGCTCGTCAACGTGCTCAAAGAATCAAAGATTAGATTAAGATACAAGGATCTAATTAATTAGCTAATAGTTTGACATCTACTTAATGGTACGCATTTGAGACATCAAATTATGCAAATTATATATCAAATTTTATTAGATAAATTTATGGTCTCTTATAAAGATTTGAGTTTGGTCTATCGATTTTTTGAAACAAATATTCATAATGACCTTATTAAGCTTAACGAATATTTTTTTAAAGATAGTGACGTGGTGAGGCTAATATTAAATTATATATTATATATATATATATATATATATATATATATATATATATATATATATATATATATATATATATATTATTTAATACTTCCACTCCTATATATTTGAATAGCTGGTCCCTCATGTTGAAATTTGAATAATATATGTTTGTAATTTTGTTTTTATATGAGATGTGAGATATTAAGTAATTTTTCCTTTATAAAATTACTTTAAATCAAAAGACTTGACTCACATTTGCAGTGTGCTATCCTTGAAGTTTTTTTTTTTTCTTTTAATATTTATAAAGTGACTTAAAATCAAAAGACATGACCACTTTTGCAGTTTATTATCCTTAAATGGTTTAAAATAAATATATAATAAATTTAGTTAGTTTTTTTAATAAATAGTATAATAAATTTTAAAATAAATAAATGGTACCATATCTCAATCAGAAAGTCAGTGGTTATTTGTCAAATTCCCAAAACCTAAAGCCAGAAATCCTATTATCTCTTACTTACTGATGCATCAACAAAATAGTGAAGAAGCCAATTTTAAGAACGTCGAATCGTTTCATTTAATATAACAATCAAACAATTGATATAACACAATTCTATTTTTTTAAGGGATAATTATATATAATAGCAAATTAATAACCTAAAATAAATGGAGTAACTAGGGTTTGATTTAATTGTGCTCCATAGCAAACGTTTGAAAAAAATTGTCAGGCGCCTCTCTCCCAAATATCTCGCTCGCCACTCTCCTCCAATCTCTCGCTTGCTTTCTCACTTTTTATACAAACACAAGTGTATAAAAATTGTTTCTAATTGTATAAAGCAAAGGATATTGTATAAATACATATATTTCTGTTCCCCTCTCTCGCCTCTTCCAGATCTCGCTCGCCACTCTCCCAATTCTCGCTCGCCACCCTCGCCTTTCTCACTTCTACAAACAGAACTGAAATGTATAAATTGCATTTTTGTTTGTATAAAGCGTGAGAAAATTGTATATACACATACAAGTACATATATTGCTGTCCTATACACTTATAATTATACAATAAAAATACTCCCGTGCCAATTTCTTTTGCCTTTCTCTCTTTCTCGTTTTATACAAATTTCAAATTGTATCTAATTTCTCTCTTTCTCATTTTATAAAATTCGATTCAATTGTATATTCTCTTCCAAGTCTCTTTTGTCTTTCTCTCTTTCTTATTTTATACAAATTCAAATTGTATATAATCATTCTATACAGTTATAATCATACAATTTGTCTTATACACTTCGTTTTTATACAAATCTCTGCCCAAGTGTCTTTCTCTTTCTCGTTTTATACACTTCGTTTTATACAATTCGCTTCAATTTTATATGTATAGCGAATTATACTATTTCTATATTTTCTATGGAGCGCAATTATGCAAACTTTGCTATAGCAGACAAATATGAATTTTTTATTTGTTATATGTGAAAGTTGCCCTTTTTTTAATTATTCATGTAATAAAACAATCACATTTTAATATATTTAATTAATTTGTTTATTATTATAATTTATAGTATTATTTTTTCGTAATTTAAAAAAATATATATAACATACTAAAATTAGAACCGTTTATCGACGGATGAATGAATAATTATGCTTAACAATTTGACTTATTGATTATTAATTTGTAAATATATTAATTCACTAGTAAATTAATTAAAAAAATCAATAATTATTTGACTTATTGATTATTAATTTGTAAATATATTAATTCACTAGCAAATTAATTTAAAAAATCTATGATTTAATATCGAATTAATAATTATCAACAATACTTTTTCTCACTCTGCTAAATACGGTGACTAGAGAGCCAGCTATTGAATGTTGACTTGTTAAAAGAGGATATTTGAGCTAAAAAGTACTAAAATAAAACAGAAAAGTATATTATATACATAAGGGCCAAACATTCAACAATTTATACATGAAATCTGAGGGCTTTACAATAAATTAACACAAGTAGTTTTAGGCGTTTGGTCATGTGATACCATCTTGATATGGTATTGTGAAATTGAATCAGCATTTGAATATATAATTTTACGCTGATTTTTATCTCGTGATTTGATATCATGAGATGTGATATCATATTCTTCAAAATCATGATATGGAATAATATGATAATATCAAATTATGATTTGAGTTATTTTTATACTATAAAAATTGATCAATAAATTTATATTTTGTTAAAACAACCTCCACATTTATATCTAGTAACCATTTATTTCACATGTAAATAAAATTTATAATCACATCATAACTTTTTAAAAATTATTATTTTTATCGACATAAAATTTACTGTTCTCACCAACATATAACACTTTAACTCACACTTCACGATTGTTGAGTAATAAAATCTTGAAGGGCCCGTGAAAGGTGTTTCATTTTTGCTCAAATATATTGGTGAAACAATTACTTAAGTGGAGAACAAATAACTGTATAATAATTTATTATACTATTTTTATGATTGTTTGTTTATTTGATAATATTGAATATATAATTGGGGCTATTTTAATAATTTTAGAATTTATGAGACTTTTATGTTTATGAGAATATATACAATACCAAAATTTCATATCGAATGTCCAAACAAAACTCTAATTTTATCCCATTTCATTATACCACAGCGCATAGCCAAACATGCCCCAAAACACATCTTTTTGTGTTTCTCGTACATGTCTTTTTTTAATTTATTAATATTCATGTTGAATAAGCATCTAGTTGAATCACCAACTTTGAGTTATAGTACACTATAAAATATTAACTTAAATAGGTCTTATAATAAACTATTTGAATTTAATTGGGACTTTGATAAAATGGAAAACAATAAATCTATTTGAGTTTCTATCATACGAACTGAGCATACAAATAATCAATAAACAAAGTAGAGATTGTATTTTTTAGTAATGACTAATTTCAAGCATTTTATTTCATACACTTTTTTAATTTAGATATAACTTGCATTAATTAACACTCTATTTGCTAAATACCTAATTGTTTCTCAATATTTTTTCCACATCCTTTCCACCATATATATTTTTGTTTTCTTCAGTGTTATTTTTTAATATATACCTCAAATCAAACATTGTATAAGCAATTAATAATACAAATATCTTAATTACTAATAATCTATAAAAAAAAAATTTAGTATTACTTTTGAGATTATTTTTTTAATTATTATTCTGACTTAATCATAATAGGACATTAGGAAAGAATTTTTTATTTATTATTATTCTTACTTCATCATAGTAGGACCAAGGAAAGGGCAGTTTTGATCTTTTTAGTGCCTCAACTTATATAAATATATATGGTGAGTCCGATCCTCATCTTCAAAATCCTCTCATTTTCGTGTCTCAACTTATACAAAAAAGCGAGAGTCCGATCCTCATCTTCAAAATCCCTCATTTTCTTCTGTTTTCTTCTTATGGATTTTGTTACATTCTTTTTGACATCATTGGCGTTGATTATTAACTTGTTGCAGCTCAAATACAATGAAACCAACATGTTTCAACAACATCCCATAATAACTGGAATCGCGGTAATTTCTTTGATTATGTATTTTTTTCTACTTTGGATCGAGTTGAAATACAGAAGATATTATGAAATTTACTTCGATCCATTTTTTGTGAATTTGCTCGGATGTCTCTCTATAACCACTACCATCTCCCTCTTGTTACCCGCCTACTTCAAACCATTCGTGTTTATAGTTGGTCTATTCATTCCTTTAAAGAAAGCATTGTGTTGGATTTTCACTTACATCGACCAGCGTTTTGGAGAGACGGAGTTTTGGAGGAGAACTGTGGATCCAGCTTTGTGTTATATGAGGAGAAGGCTAAACAGAGCAACAACAAACATACTGCCTTTATGAAGAAAAACTACTGGTTTCTGTTTTCATGTTTGTTTTGCTTTTCTTTATCGGTTCTTCTTGAACCAACCGGGTTTCTGTTTCTGTTTGTCTTGCTTTTCTTATCCGTTCTTGTTGAATCGGATTTCTGTTTGTGTTGCTTTTATTATCGGTTCTTCTTGAACCGGGTTTCTGTTTCTGTTAAATCTCCTTTTTTGTTTTGTTCTTGTTGAACCGGGTTTGATATCGATATGAGTTTTCGTGTTTTGTTCTTGTTGAATCATTTTGATATGGATATATATTGTCGTGTTCTGTTCTTGTTGAACCGAATTTTTCATTTTGATATCAATATATGTTGTTGTGTTCTGTTCTTTGTTAAATTGGGTTTTTCATTTTGATATCGATATATATTGTCGTGTTCTGTTTTTATTCGATTTGGGTTTTCCGTTTTGCTATCGATATGTGTTCTGTTCTCGTGTTTTGTTTACTGTTTAGAGTGTGTAATAAGTGAAGTATCGAAAATTTTCTAGTTGTGACATTTGCAAATATATCAGGTAATCATTTGAACCTAAATCAAAGAGGAGAGAGAGAGAAATTGAATTGGAAATTGAAAGAAAATTGTGGGGTCCGCTTCAAATACAATTAAATAAACAAATGGTGTAATTCAAAGTAGAAAAGTCCACAGTTGAAAAGAAATGAAATTTTCTGATTAACACTATTTGATTAAAAATGAAGTTCATACTATATAATATTGTTATTCATGTAACACTATTTAGATTAAAAAAAGTACTTTAATAATATGATTGTTATATCATAGGATATTTTTAAAAAATTTCATTTTGTTACACATTTCATGTCTTTTTTCTGTGTTCATATATCAAATATTTATTTTTGAAAGTAATCTCATTTTATCTTATAATATAGAACCATTTTAAAAGTAACGAAAATTTAAAAAGATCAAGACATATATAAATATTGTTCTATCTTGTAATATAGAAATGATAGTTTTTAAAATTACAAATCCTTAATCTATAAAGCAGTAAATTTGAATTGAAATCCGCTATAGGGTGACAAAAGTCTCACATTAATAGTTAATAAAATGAGTAAATTTAGACAATTTTTCAAATTTAATTTCATATGGTAGCAAGCAACAGTAAAGGCGGAGTTTGAAGACACGTAATGGAAGCGGCATGAAAACTCAAATTCACTTCCATATGACAATATTCAATTCCTCCAAAAAGGAATTCACGATTATTTCAATATTTAATTTTTGAAATAGATCTTTTCTTAAATTTTAAAGCATTCGCCATTAATAGAGTTAGGCTTGTAATAAATTAGAGTGAAACACTCTCTATGACGTATACAGAAAAAGTGTCAAAATGATATAATGAAATCTTATATAATGTATTTAAAATGAACAAAATTTAATTAGGTGTCTAAGTGAAAATCGATGTCAATTTTAGAGGACTATCGATAAATTATGTAACTTTTTTAAATTATAATATCTTAAATTATTAAGTGGTACAATCTTATGTCTAATGTTAAATAATATTTAAAAGGAGTAGCATGTGCTTTTGCGCATGATAATATTAGTACAAAAATGGAATATATTTTGCAAATGCCATAACTAGACCTAAACAACTCTCTTGTCCCCCACACCAAGACCATTCCTTTTTAGGTGAATTATTATTTGAAATAGAAATAGTAACTAAATAACTTATATCTAATTTGAATTTTCTTACTATATATCACTTGTCTTAAGCTAAATGAAAATTTATATTATGTTAACATTTAAAATAAAATTTGTCGCTAATTTTTTTTTTTTTAATTATGTATACATGAAAACAACTTTTGCTCAAGACATTGACAAAAACAAAGAATCATCAGTTGGAATAGTAACCATTTCACTCTTTGCATCTTTGCTCAATCTCCTAAGACCGTTTATTTTTATTTTATTCATATTTCACTTGTGATAGCGTTCTCAAATAATAATTACTAAAATGACAAGTTCATTATATCACATTTTAAATTAATAAATTTAATATTTGAGAAAAGAAAATAATTATTGTTAATAATAAAAGTAAATGAAGCATTAAGTGGTAAATTATTATAGTATTATTCTAATCTTGGACCTATTGAAGTTAGGTGTCAACTCCAATAGTTAATCAAATCCTACCTACCTGGACTTTTTCTAATTTATGAACCTAATTACTTATTCCTCAATTACACTATTAGAAAATATAACATTTTGCTACAAAATTTATTGATAATCCTTAGTTAATTCGTATAGCTAATTAAATAGTTTTTAGTTAAATATATGAATTTAATTTCTTATAATACATTGCTAATATTAATAGGGATCTAGAAATTATATTAAATTAAAAATTATCTAGAATTATGGTCAAAATTTTGAAATAGCAAGATTTTTCAAAAGTCAAACGTTCCCTATATAATCATTATAGTACCTAATTAAAATGTTCTTTCACTTTTCATATATTTTCTCTTCTCCATAATGAACTTTGCTATTTTATGTATATATTTTTTGTTTTCTCATATGGTTTTTCATTAAATTTGTTGTTGTTTTATAATTTGATAAATAAATCATCAAAAATTATACCTGGTTATTTAGAATTTTAATTTTGTCGTAAGAATTATATATATAGAAGATCTCAAACCTCAATTTTATTATTTGATATTAATATTATTAAAGGTAAAATTACAAGTTAGAATAAATGCACAACGATAATAAAATAAAAGCTAGTGAATTATTAAGACATAGAGTGATAAAAAAATCGTAGTTTATGCTTGAATATTCTCTTTGGTCATGGAAAAATGTCTCCTTGAATTCATAATGATGAATACTTACTTCGTACACTTTTTGATTTGTGATTTGTATTTTTCAAAAGTTAATTTAACTAATTTTTAAATTTAAATTAAATTATATTAATTTGATATTTTAAATAAAAAATTTAAATATGCAATAACTATACGAAAAGTTACATATCAATATAGAGAAAAAATTCATCGTAAAATATTAACCAAATTAAGTTTTTATTATTTAACTTTAACAATGAAAAATATAACAATTAAAAATAGACAGAAAAAATACCTTTTAATAATACGTAAATGGAAGTCCTCTCTCTTCGTTTGGTGGGCATTAAATAAATAAATAATGTACATTCCGAGCAGAGCTAGTGTGTGATTATGGATTCAAATAACTTTGATTTGAATATTGAATTTGTACAGAAATTTATTAAATATGTATAAATTATTAATTTAGAAATAGTAAATAAATAAATTTTTCAGTAGATATGTCAAATTAAAATTTAAGAAATAAATATGATAGAAATAATAAACAAGCATGCTTGCAAGTTGGATGAGCTGTAACCAAAATAATAAAAAAAGATAGAGAGGAAGAAAAGGTCAATAGCTATGTCTTTATAATCCGAAAAGTCTGCATATTCAATTGAATCAAATGTTTCTAAATACAAAAAATATAGTAAAATTAAAATATCGAACATTCTAAAAATTCCGATCATAAATTCTAAGCTGTACACGTTCAAAGATAAAAAATTAAGTTGTCCATATCATTCAATTTAGGCTCTATCTTATCCAGTATTACAAAACAAATTAAATTTGACAAAAAAGAGGGAAATGAAGTTTCCTTAGCATTTGAAAACTATATTAAGCACTGGAAAAACAGCAACTTTTCTACACTAGGTGGAAAGATCTTTCACGACTGGAACTTAGACCCCAGACGAGACCGGCGTCGTTGACCTCTCAGGGGTCGCAAACAAGCCTACTTACGTCCTACTTACTTTACATAAGTTAATTTTAGCGGAAAAAATTGAAACTTTTTTTTGTTCTTTAAACATGCTTGCCAAACATTCTTAAGATTTTATAATCGTTCATCATCAACCATCTAACATTAAAGAGATAAAAAACTGAAAGAAATAGTTCATAAGTCTTAATTGTATAATTTCCAAAATGGCCCAAATACAAAATCCGAATAAAGAGCAGGAAAGAAACGCTAGTGGAACATGTTCCACTAGCTCAACTCTAAAGCTACGCTAGAATATAAAACAGTAGCATCCTCGAAGCATGAGGACCTACCCAACTCCGGATGAATGCTGACGTCCGGAAAGCTGCAACGATGATCCTGCAACTCTATCGACCACCTGTACCTGCACCTAAATTAGTATAGATGTATAGGGTTAGTACACACTTGTACTAAGTACGGGTATATGCAAGCACACACCACGGACATGCATGAGAAAGAATAGCTCTTTCCTAACGACATGATTTTTGGAAGTCAAGTCAGTGGACTTGCCAATTTGAGATTAGGAAGGTCATGCCATGAGAGTAACATGCATCATTTTAAATATCGCATTGCACACAACACATATCATCTTCATATAGCACATATCATAACACATATCATGGACTTAATATTAAGACTTTCCAAAATGAGGGCTCAACATATGAGACCTCAACTAGGGAGTCTTCATTAGCAAACACTGAGTCTGCTTCATTCATTCATACGTACTTCATTGCATTTCATTCATAGGCCAGTGAGAACACTAGCTTTACCTAGGGTGTAGTTTAAGACTTTCATCGGGTTTGCTGTGCAATGATCAGGAATAACCTAATGTTATTACCTGAGTCTAGCTCACCTCTTGATTATCCTACCCCAACACCTTCGGTATCATTCAATTCTTTATGTGCTTCATTTGAGGCTGGCCTCATTCATTCATTGGGAACTTTAACTTTAACCGACATAGATCATGTGAGCATCATGAAATCCAGTGTCTCCCCCACACCGAAAAGAGGTGGAAGGATCTACATTAATGTGGACCAATAAAAATAAATTACA